>JAPMOR010003110.1:50073-162449 GCA_026543865.1 Argiope aurantia | reverse complement strand
AAGTTAATTTTAGATCAAGATTTAAATAGTTAATTAAATTAATATGATATAAGTTTAAAATTCGTGGAGTTGTGGACTAAACAGGTTATAACTAAACACACTGTCAGTATTATTGGGGATGTTATATTTTATTTTCCCCCCAAATCTTGTATTTTATTTCTACTAATGTTTAACACAAAATCCTTACTGTTTTTTTCAAAATACAATACACGATTCATCTTATTAATAGCTCTACAAATATAAAAATTATAAACATAAATCTTTTCTTTTGAAAAACTGTTATTTATAAGGTACGTGAAAAAAATTACTCGATGTGTAAATTCTATTAAATACTTCACAACTTTTATTCATGTGGTAGCAAAAACACCCACATGCCTAATGCTGAAATAAATTAATGGTTAAACTTGCATATTACGTACCTTAAAAATATACCAATAAATTGGAGAACATATAATAATTGAATCAGAACTTTTTGCTGTTAAATTAATGTATGTTTTCAGTTAAAGGACATAATTGAAAGTGATTCATAAATATACCATTGGACATTATGGGTTTACGAAAGTTTTACATCAAATGAATGGAATTAATTTTCTCATAAATGCAAGAATCGAATTAAGCTGTCCATTTTTAATAGAACCTGAGTTATTCATAAGATTGAAAACATATCACTTAAAGCTTAGTATCCCCATGCAGATGCTAAATAACAGCGATCATGTGGGAAGAGATAGAGGTTAATGATAATTTTCAACAATTTTATTCATTCGAGGTCATTCAGATCAAATCTAATTCACTTTTATGCTATTTATATTCCACTTTAACGCATAAGATTAATTTAATTCAATTCATCTTAATTCATCGATTCGGTGTCGTTATTTCATTGGAGATATGTGAACAAATGCTCAGAATTATGAAAAGAGATCTTTTACAGGCAAAACATTACTAAGCAAATAAAATAAGAGAAACTGTATGAAGTATTTTGCCTTCCTATGAGAGAAAATAAACTATTCGTCCATAAAATGTATAAAAAACAAAATGAGCAAATGAAGCGATTATTAATTATAAATGTAAAGAGAACTAATGTAATGTGTCAATTATAAGTTTGATTAATATAATAGGTGACCTGAATAAAAGTTTAGTGTTTCAAATAAAATTGTTTCACGTAGTAAAATCTTTGGATTTCTTTGATAAATGGCTGTATATAGCATCCGATGTTTGCTACAAAATAGTTATTAGTGGCCTGCATTTGAATGAAACAGAAGCAAGTTATATCATGTCATAGTTCTCAAGCATGTTTGCGGCGCATTGATCCAATTTTTGTTAGCAAAAGTTATTAGTAGAACCAGAATTCACAATCAATTAATGAATTAATAAAGTACTGAATGTGTGTTCTGTGGTTGAACTATATGTTTTCTCTGGTAAATGGATAAATAATACATGAAATATATGGTATGAAATAAATATTAACAGTATGCCCTTGAGTGAAATGGATAGGACGAAGAAAGTAACGACATGCCGTGGATTCCTCTAAGCAGGCTCCAGTGTTTCATATTTTGTTGACAGAAAGTATTAATGGAACTTAAGAATACAATCGAAGGAAGAATGTGTATAGAATTGAAAATATGCTATGTACTGCACTGGATTTAATGATAAATATGGGAAGACCGCTTACGTATTACGATCACGTAAATCACAATCTTTAGTGAAGCATCACTCAGCCCCCTGCATATTAGAAAACAAATGTCGGCTCCACTGATAATATTTGTTCTGCTGATAAAATTACATTAATACTCAAAGGACCCTGTTTAAGGGAATATATGGCGTGTTTATAATAATTTTGTTACCTTTATCCACTTCTAATTGCTTTCTACCACAATCATCCACAACCACACAATCCACCAGACATCCACAACCATCCACCAAAGAAACCGTACAGTTCTTCCGTGTGAATTAATACAACGAGAGCCTAGTCCCATTTCCATCCGGGCGCATCTTACATAACCGAAATTTTATGCTATTAAATGCCTATCTGGCTATAACTTACAAAAATATCGAAGAATCTTCTTCATCTTTGCTAAATGATTACGAGACATGATAAAATGAGATAAAAAGAGGTCTAAAACTTCATGTTCATGTTCAAGTTGCAAGATCATGCCCTGCTGTCTTTTGCAGATGCAAAACAGGCACTGCCGTGAATGCATTTTCTGAGATTATTTCTATTTCCCTTAGGTAATATGAGTGAAGATTAATATTTGATGTCTAATCTGCTGGAGAATAAGAAATGCAATATTCTTTGGACAAATTACGGTTTTTATAATAATCAGTAGGTAATCAAAAATGGGCCATATTTACACGCAAGTTCAAATGTCACATTTATTCAAAAACCTTGATATTATAATCGACCTTGTAGATAATTACAGAATTCACAAGAGGCATAGAAGTATAATTCATGTTCATTTAATCACGCTGGTGTAAGCGATTCTACGCCATATGATTGACTGCTATGCTTTGGGACATTTTCGCATCAACGTAATCCCTTGTTAAATACATGTAATGTATTTAATTTGATAATTTATCGATAAAGTCACAAATAAGTGTCTGAGCAGCTAGAAATCGATGAAGTTTATTTACGCTAATAAGTTAACTGTTCCTTAAATTATTTCCTCTTAACTTACTCCTATTTTCATGTATTCCAAATTTTGGTGTATGATTTTCTTGTTTTATTTAAGAACAGTTTAAATTAATACAAGTTGAGTAAGCGTCTTTGATACATTAAATTTGCCGAAAATGTTCAGTTATATATTTGAGATGTATTTATCAGCTACAAAGAGTTTCTTACGCATAATCTAAATTATAATATTTACTGTTAATAGTAATGTTTTCGCATTGATTCGATATTCTTTGAATAGTGAATTTATAAATTAATTACTAGAATGATATTATCTAGGGTATTAATAATTAGTTGGTGATATTTAGGGAAAATTTATTTGTTAGAGGGAATTTATGATTTATTTTTTAATGCTTATAGATTGCAAAAAGTCGGTACTTATTCCAAGATTATCCATTTACAAAAATGATGCACTTACTGATACTGGCTTCATTGCAGCGTGTTTAATGACATATTTAATAATTTTACATGACCACAATCACCCAGTGGTAAGATCTACACTGAGAAGACAAGGGGTGTATGTTTGAAATCAGTTTTCATCATTGATCAGCCTCATATGTGGGATTTTTCCATTTATATGTAGTGACTAGAATGAATTACTCTCTTGTTAATGTGATATTGAAGTTTAGATATGCAATTGCTTTCTCAGTTGCCGTCTTTGTCTTTTAACTTTAATTCAAATCTATGAGGTATCTCTCGAAGCATTTCTGATTTTGCGTCTAAAGAGGAATTAAACTGACATTATATAGCTTAAATAATATTTTTTAAATATAATATCAAATATTCTCTTATATTCAATATTTGATTTAATATATTTAATTTATTACATTCAATTTCCCTTTATAATCATATAAAATGCTTCCGAGATCATTCAGTCTCACGATGAAATTTATCGAGATCATAATGCTTCTAAGTAGTGTGATCATATTTTTATCCAAAATCAGCAAACTCCCGTTTAACACTTAAAGATATTTGTTTAGCCATTCCGAATAATCTCATTTTTATTTAAGTTAAAGATATTAATCTCTCTCCCATTTTATACCACAACTTCAATCTTCATTTATCGTTACTATTCTACCACACGCCCCTGGTAAGGATGGAGATCATCATAAATGTGAAACTAGCCAAAGAGCAATGTTTGTTTTACGGAAACTCAAGAAACAGAGCCCTTCTGCACGGAGTTTTCTTTATTATTGCTCTTTTACCAAAAGATAAGAAATAAAAGTAAGCCTGAAACTAAGAGGCAAGGGAAATGACCTCCAGTTACCTATTAACTCTTTGTTCTATGCCAAGAAACCTATTACATCTCCTTTGCTCTTTCGTTAATCGAATAAATATTTTCGAAGACATCTGCGAGCGCACATTAGTTCAACATCGGAATTTTTCTGGAGAGAAATGTCAGTTAGACAAATACTGAATCGAGACCAAATGAAGTTACCTTAACAACTATTCCTATTAATGCGATAATACATTCCACTTTATCTGAAATCGAAGAACTAAAACAGTTCGTATTAGATGAAAATCTTCCACTCTCCTAATTTGGATACTTCACAATTAGATTTTCAATGTTTTGCATTAAATAGATAATTTTTTTTCTATTTCAACTGTTTTTAGTGTCGTAATAAAGTCTGTGACTACGTCCAGGATGAATTTGTAAAATAAGATGCTATAAAATACTTTTATTGCATTTTTTTTATAAATTGTTTGAAAAGCCCACATGAAACGAAAATTTACCAGGTAAAAGAAATGTATTGAAAATTGAAAAAAAAATATGTTTTTTATATATTTATTTTTGGCTGAAAATAAGTATAAAACAAAATCTTTCTTATTCAAACGTTAATATAACAATTAGTTAAAAACTCTCAGATGGCTTAAGAAAAATTTACTATCTAATTTCTAAACAAAAAAATGAGCTGTATTTCTACTCAGTCCTAAAATACTGAGGCTCAACTGATAAAAAACATACAATTTCAATATTTTTTCGTATTATAGAGTATTAAAACAATTATAAAATATTTCTTAAATGAATATATTTCTTATTTTTTAGTTCAGGAACTGAAGAATATATTTAGAAAAAATTATGACAAATTTAAACAAAAAATATGCATTAGATTTTAATTTATGAAGGTTAACGTAAGAAAATTTTAACAAAAGTAGAAATTAAAGAAATTGGCATTTAAGGATATAAAATATCATTAAAAACTTAAACTAAGCAAACATGAATTTAGCTATAGCTTTCCAAAGAAAAATGCGATCTTCAAAAATATCAGTATAAAAACGGTTTTATGAAGATAATGGTTCATATATTAAGAATATTATATAAGCAAATATTCGTTATTTTCAATATTTTTAACAAAAGTCAGCCGTTCAAAATAATTACCTACCTTAACGGAATGTTTACAAAAAACCTTTGCTAATTTTTTGTATGCCTATTAAACATTTTTAAGCTCTATTTAGAAGATATTCATTGTCTACTTTCTGGAAAAATTCATTCATGCCAAATAAAGACCGATGCAATCATCGGAATTACAATTTTTAATAATGCACAATTTAGAAATAATTTTAATTAAAATAGTTTTCAATAATTCCTTGTTTATAATTTATATTCTAGTGAAATTCATGCAGAATGAAAAGAAATCAAATGATGTTATCTTAACAACTATTTTAGTTAGTAAGTTAATATATTCCATTTTATCTGAAATAGAAAAATTAAGCAGAGTATATCACATTAAAATATTTCAAATATCCTATTCTAATATACATAGTACCGAAACCTGAATATGTTGCGTTAAATAAATTTAATATTTTCTCGGCTGTATTTAAGGATAGAATCAAACCAAAATAAATTTTACAATAATATATGGGGGGGATGTCGAAGAGTAAAGGGACTTTTGCAATTTCTCTTTCCAGGGTTCTGTAACACTGTTAGTATCCAGCGCTAAATTAATGTAGTCGGCAACACTTCTATGCAACATGATGCCACTCTTTTTCCCGCATTAGTCGTTGGAATGTATCAGACAGATAAATATGGCAGATCCATTGGCGATATGCACTTAGGAGGAAATGAGGACCATGATTCGCTTTTTGTTGCGAAAGGCGTTAACCTGAGAAAATTATTTGTCGAATGCAAGCAATGAGATCCAAACGTCATAGAAAACTGCGAAGTGGTGTCATCCTACAGAAAAATAAAGCTTGATCACATTCTACCTAATGGACAGCCGAAACAATAAAGGAGTTGGGATTCAAAGTGCTAGAACACCCGTCATACAGTTTAGACTTTAGTTACAGTTAGGCTCCCGTCATACAGTTAGGCTCCAAGCGATTTTCATATGTTTGGGCCATTGAAGAAAGCGCTAAGAGGAAGAAGATTTGCAACGAATGAAAAAGTCATTGATGCGGTCCAAAATTGGCTGCAAATGCAGCCGAAAAACTTTTTTTTATCAAACTGAATCAAAGAACTTGTGAAATATTGCGGAAAGTGCGTTGAAGTCCACGTTGGTTATGTAGAGAAATAATGTATGTTTCAGTTTTCTATCATTAGAATAAATGCATTTTTCCCCAAATGTCCCTTTATTTTTTCACTGTCCCTCGTATTTTACATTGATTTTTCTATAATCTTTAAAGATTCTTGGAAAATAATTTTTTCCAATAGTCTACTTTTTAATGAAGTATATACAAGCCAAATAAAGGAAAAATGCATTATTGCTTGTTTTTACACATCATATAGTCATTCGTACCCACTTTTATGTAGTCATTAATTCTTTTATTCAAAACTTTTCATTTTTGTTTTTTGTGGTTTTAAAGATATTTATATAGTGTATAAATACTCTTTCAGTAAATAAACTCTTATTTAATGAAATCATCTAAATTTACCACAAAAGTCAATCCAAATAAAGCATTAAAACATTCTAATTTATTTACAGTACAAAAGTAAACATTTCATATTTTATGAAGTCAATATTCATTGCTCAAATTTATATATTTGACTAAATTATCTATAAAATGCACATTTATTAAAAATATCTGTGTATGAGATATTTTAAAATATAAAGTTATTCAGAAATTTAAAGAAAACTAACTTTGAAATACAATTTCAAATATTTTGCATGGTTTTAAAATGTCAACGATCTATTCATCCATGCAAGTAATTTCAATACAAATATTTAAATTATAAACATAAACCATTTCCTTCGACAAATATGAGATTGTAATTTGTATATGCACATTATATGAAATATTTGAATATCAAAGCCACATGTTTACTGACTTTCAAGCAAAATATTTGGTAAATACGAAGTTAAAATAAAATATATCTTAAAATTACAAACTTTTTGCTTCAATAAATACATCATTTAATAGGAAAGTAGGATTATTAATAAATCGGAATTTAATGCTATTCCTACAACTGTTGAATTTTGCGTTACAGGGCATCAATGAATATGGTGCATATATGTATCATTATGCCTCAAGGCTTTATTAATGTTTTACGTAAAGCAGATTTCTTTCTTTCCTTTATTTACATTATTTACAATAGTTTAGAGAGAGTTGTTAAATGATGTGAAATTGTGTTTTTCTGATTTTGAGAAGATTCCGAGACATTTTAAATCAAATAGTATGAGAAATTGGACGTTGCCTATTTTCTGTTGAATCGTTGCACGGTTTTTTTTTCTTAGATGCCTGTCTAGAGAATCTTTCTTTTCATAAGATTTTGATGCAAAACTCTATAAATTGAAATTGAATCTTAAATTTCCCTAAAGTTTTCTTATTCTTCATTCTCCGATAAATTCTTGAAGCTAAAAAAGTTGAATAAATGAAATTGATAGTTATTGCAGAAGACATTGTGCTTGCCTTAAGAAAGGAACATAATCTCTATCAATAAAAAACATGAATATCTGTATGTGTTTTTATTCTTGGTGCTTTACAAATCAAACAAAATGGCCTATATTTTCCAAACCCTCACATATAAAATTTGGAGTGGGAATATTTTTTTGAAATTTTAATTACAATTTTAATAAATAAGATAATTATATGAAATTGTGATATTTTTCACAACTTCGAAAAACAGTATACATCAAATGGGATTTTTACGTCAATAATTTTTTCCAGTGATAACATTTATTTCGCCGTATACATATATTTCTATTTTTAATTGAGTTAAAAAATATTTAAATGTGTTTGGAAGTATATTTCATTCTTGAAATGAAACTTACATCATTAATACTAATATTCCATCCTTCCTTTTCTTCTATTGTTGGTGATCAAGATATGAATATTAGCCTTATTTTTCCATGTTGAGTAAACTTTAGTATAAGGCATGATTTTAATAAAAAAAAATTTGAAATTTATTCATACTTTTCATTTAAGAGTTAGTTTCATAATCTAGCAATATTGAACATTTTTAAAATGTTCCCATTTTTAAACATAGTTACTCTTTTCTATGATATAAATGGATGAATAAAGATAAGTTACAGAAGAAAAATTAAGAAATTTTATAGCACAATCAACAGAATAGTTTAAAGCTTCTAAAATAATATTAACTAAATGCCTGTCAAAACTTTAAGTTTAAAATATTTTGCTGATCCAGCCATTAAAACCAAATTATACCAAATATTTTATTGCAATTTTTAGCAGCCATTACCAACGGCGAGGGAAATGATCACCAAAGATGGCTAGTATAATAATAAAAATGTAATATCTGTAAGCATATTTATAGAAATTGTATATGTATAATTGAAAAAAAGGCTCGGAACCTTTACAATCACAAGATTTAAATCTGCTGTCTTCAGATTCGAAATCAAAAGCTTATCCTTAAGTACCAGCAAATGAATCCCAGTAGTTTTTGACCCTTTTCTCTTCGAATGGTTGGTGAGAAACAGGAAGAAAACAAGGAAAGAGAAGTTGTAGCATTTCTTCAGAAATTAAAGTGAAAAAGATATATCTTCAGTGTCATGACTCGAATTCTGAAGTCGTCTAATTTGAAGTCAAATGCCTTGTACATCCAACAACGCGAAGAATGAATATATCCCAAAATTTTAAACAGGAAATAGAAATATAATAATTATTAAGATTAAAATGTCTTTAACAGAGTGTGAAGATAACTTTCGAAAAACCCGTTGATTATCTTTTGTCCATAATAAGATCCAGACCTGCAGTTCTGATTCGATGCAAGATGTCCAAACAATTAGACCAAGTAGGCAGTTACCAATAGTCTTTAATACTTTCCACAACGAATAATTCATGAAAACTGGGTGGAAACTGAATTGAAAAAAGTTCAAAGCTATAACGTTTCTTCAGAAGAAGTCAGTACAGAGCAGAAATTCAAACCGCTATAGGACTGGAGCCGGACATCTTCAGATTGAAAGTCAGATAGGCGATTTATCTGTTGCTAAGGTCCTCCTGTCATTTTTATAAAGAGGGAATATTTAAATATTTATTATGATTACAATTATTGCATGCAGTTTAAAAATCACTTAGTAGATACAGTGCAAACACCCTGAAAAGCTTTGATTTTTCTGGTCCAACAGAGGATTCTTTCTAACCATCAATTTCATGATTTGAAATCGGACACATTATTATATGTGGGCAGTCTCCAGCAATTTTCATATCATTGTTCAAAGGCGAAGGAGTCAATCTTTGGCGAAAGCCAATTAATAAAACAAATGCATGAGCTACAATCTTTCTTGAAAAATGAGCTGAAAACAGTAAATATGTGACAGGATTCGATCATGCCATCTTTTAATTTTTAGACGGAGGTCTTATTATTTTTGACACACGGTAAGAATCTAAAGTTCGCTACTCATTTTTAACTTGAAGGACCATTGAAATACTAAATAAGAACATAAATAATAGGCGGAAGATTTATTTATATTCCCAAGATTTATTTAGATTTAGATTTTTAAATGGAAGATTAATTAATATTTTTATTATTTATATTCCCAATTCGACTCTATTCAAAATCATAGTCTTCCAACAGGCGAAGGAGGCTGATATTCGTCCTAACATATTGTGCATTCTTAATAAGTAAAAGCATATTAATGCCTTCTAAAATATATATTGTTTTTAAAATGTTGCCCATGATAATCCTGTTTTCGCTAAAATTGCAATATCGGTTGATAATGAATCATAGTCTTCATAATTCAAAATATTTTGAGAATATTTAACTTTATAACATAAAGAAGGGTGTTTAAAATTTGTGTTACGGCATAGATAATAGTTTCAGTCTTCCAGACAGTAATTAAGCTTCCCGTATTTTCTCATATAAAAATTTGGAGCTCATAAAAATTGCAAGTTTGAGCTTCTGTTTTGAAGTGATATGAAGTAAGCGCATCAAAACTTTATTAAGCCAAGTCGTTTGCCTCCATTCAAATCCCTCTTGCATTTTATAATTTAGTCTATAATACATTAAGAATTCTCTAGAATCTTCTTCATAAAATTTTGTAAATATTATTATACACAAAATGTACGCAATTGAGGAGACTTCCCCAGGATGTAGATTGATAAAAGTAGGAGTTTTTATTTTTTTATACTCAAAATAATAAACATTGTAATATGTAGTAAATGGTATGTAATTATTGTTAAATGTAGTATGAAGTTAATTATAGTTCCATAGTGATCGTTATAATGATAATGAAGGAGGATGAAGATAATCTACTCAAGATAACGTTGTATGTAAATATGGATGATGTTATTCAAACTTGAAAATAAACTACAAAAAGCAGCATTCTAAACCTAAACAATTCGTTGAATAAATCCAAAACGCTACGATATGTAGCTAAATCGTGGCTCATGAACTTTAATCAAACTTAATTTGAAATAAATGAAGGATATATATACCGATTCCGGCTTGCAGATGTATGAATACTGTACATGTGTGAGAATAAAGAATTTATATATAATTGCAAATATTCATGATAAAATCTCGGAAGACATTTTAATATGACATTGATGATTATTTCTCAAATAAAATTAATACTGCTCACCATAGAAATCCATATCTGACAATTTTTGCAATTTTTGTCATTCTATTATGAATAAGATAATATAAATTATATCTTGCTTTCTAACATTTTATACTATTAATAAGTGAATACTAGGTGTAAACTGTAAGTCTATATCCTTTTCTTGATTTATAAATGGATCTATCCTATTGTAACTATTTTTTTCTTGTTTGTTATTAAAGGCACTGAAATCATATTCATATTATTACTTTCAGGACTACTCTAGACACTCTTATTACTTTATAAGTTCAAAATTAATTAGATTACCTCGAAATAATATTAAGTATTTTCCTTCTTAGCATAAAATATTCTATGTTGAAATGTTAATTTTTTTCATATAGAATATTTTCCTTGTACTTTAAATGAACATGAAGAATTTCTTCATTATTTCTCTGCCAAATATCGAATCAAGTTGCACAATGGAGGAATACGGTAACTTGAAAGGAGAATTTTTGCCTCGTGATCAGAGGTGCGCAAGTTCGGGATCCAAATGTGCTTAAATTTCTTTATGAAAGGTCTTGATTATGGGGCACTACGTTACTATTGTAAGCCGAATGTTAGTACTCCAACGCTAGTTTGGGGTGGAGTATTAGAAAACGTGTTGCCGCCTTCAGTATCATCTTGTTAAGAGTTAAAGTTCAAAATCATGAGATCAATTCTAATATTTGACTTCGAAAGCTTAAAATGAATTAACCTAATTGAATTGACACAAAGAAAAGCCATAAATTTGATTTCCATTATTAGCCATTCATGTTTGTCGTTATGTATTTCAGATCATCAGATTACCTTTCGAGGTCATTATCAGATTACCTCGAAAATATGTTTGCCGTTATCTTTTTTTATGAGAAATTCCTTACCCTAGAATGCCATAATCTCTAAGAAATTTCTAAATCGGAAAAGAAGTTTCAGTCGGATATGCTAAATCTTAAGACGTAGAGAAGCTACTGGTATCACTAATATTTGAAAACCGTAATATTTAACATTGGAAATCTTGAAGTTTCTTTTGATTTGGAAGGTTACAGATGTTCCATTTTTATTTTAAATAAAATCTCATGAGGGATTTTATTCCATTTTAAAGCATATCATAAATGATATGGATGGAATATTTAGAGGAAAAAAAAATCCTCAAATAAGATTATTGCCGATTTCATAAATTTTAAAATCTTTACATCCATTTTATATCAAATGAGTCTCGTAAAGCTACTCTATCAGTTTAATTCAAATTAAAGAAGAGTTTAATTCAGATTAAAGAAGAGAAAGTTCGACCTTTCATCAGACAGTTTGTGACAGAAAAGTCATCGTAATCAAGCTAATTTATTTAAAAATAATTGAGTGCTTTTGAAAGCTTCAAATGAAGCATAAAAATAAATTTACATCTCCTCATACTCTTTAAAAGGCCTCTGAATTCTACAGAAAAAAAAAACGGGCTATTCCCTCTGTTGGCAAATTCATTTAAACATCGTTTTCAGGAAGTGTTTTTGATGTTTTGAAACTGTAAGGCAACAAATGAGCAGAAAGAATCCTGCACAAGTGTGTTGATACAGCAAATATGTTGTAAAAGCAACTAAATATAGGATAGGAAAACACGTTCGCCAATAAATATATTCACATAGTTATAAATTTCTCAAAGTCTTTATTTAAATAGCTATTATTAATTAATATATTCTATATAAATGAGAAATGAACAAAAACTAAGCAAAGGCTAACTGAAGAGTCTTAACAGATAAAGGTATACTATAGATTGTCGATATTTTTTATTATAATCCAAAATTAAAATTATATGTATAAGTTAGGATAGAATGTGCATCATTAAATTAATTCGAGTACTTTCAGTGGCAAATTTAGGCAAATCGCAGATCTAGTGTGCACACTGAGATCCGTTTTTTAAATAAACTATTCCATTTAGTCTCACGTTTTAATATATTTTTAATTTAACAACGTGTTAATGATTTATTTTAGATTATATTTTTATTTTAATAGTTTTGTAAAGGTTATATTTTTATGTTGTTGTAGTCATACAAATTTGTGTGGATTATTATTGCGGGAGGCGGAAAGTGTTTATGCCGAATAATAAAGGAAGATAATGAGAGAGATAAAAATGAGACAAATTATATTTAACTTCTAATATTATCCTAATATTTTATAAGTCATATAATTTGTATTTTTAATAAAGATAACATCTTTTTAATCGATCCTCTTAACTCGGAAGCCCTAACAACTGCCTTGTTAGAAATCCGGCGAGTAGAAGTTTTTCAGTTGTATTAAAGTTATTTCTATAGATTTTCATTTTGCATATTTTAATCAACCAGAGGAAAGCGCTCATATTTAGATAAAATATTTCAAAAAAATTTCGGTATTAAAATATCTCGTCCCTGAGTTAAAATAAGTTCATGAAGTTAAAGAAGGTTATAAAGTGATGAAATGTAGGATTGATCTATTGTTTTGATTAAATTCTTTCATTTCCTTTAATAAAAACGTTATGATTAATCTAAATATTGTAATAATATTCAAATCTATCTTTTGTTTAAATTCAGTGTTTTGATGAGCAAATTCATTGTAAAAATCCAGTATGAACATAATTTTTAATTAAATGCTTGCGCATGAGCTCTAGAGTTTATACAAAAACCGATTTCTTTAAAAAACGGTTTTCGAATGCAATATTTCCAAAAAAACCGGTTTTAGCCAGTTTTTGAATTTTTGTCAAAAAAAAAAATAGGGAAAATATTTTATTTAATTTATATAAAATAACAAACAAAAAAAACGAAATCAATATCAAAGTCAAAATATAAAAATAAATTAAGGATTACATATATATACATATTAAACAAAAAAGCGAAAACTAAAACAAAAATTTCAAATAATATATATATTATTTTCACTAATTTTAATTTTTCCTAAGAAAATAGGATTTAAAAAAAACATAAAATATCCACTGAACGATAGTCTTGACACAATATTGCCTGAAATTGAAAATACTCGTTCACTAGATACTGAGCTTGGTTTTACAGTTTTCATGGCATCAAATAACAAATCTAAGATTTTTGTTCGTTGCCTCAAATAATGAAAATTCTGCTTTCAATGTCTTTGGATTTGTAAGTTTTTCTTCAGGATCTTCAAGAAACTTATGAATTGATTTTTCCATGATTTCTTTTAAAAAAAGCATTACTCTGATGAGTAGTTTCTTCAATTTGCTCTTCATCAGAATCGGTTTCCACATAAGAATTTGGAAATATTCTAGACAATATCTTACTAGACAACTTAATAATTTCAGTTTTTGAAGCTAAAGAGAGTACATTAGTTTTATTTGCTGAACTACAAACATTTTATGGATTTTGCAAATACAGCAAAAGAGTTGCAGATTCGACACGTATTCTTTCCTCAATTCGTTCTTCTAAAGCATATAATAATTTCAAACTTATTTCAGTGTTTAAATATTTTAGTTCATTGAACAGAAACTCAAATATACCTTCAATTGTTAATAAATTGAAATCTCGTCGCCCTAAGCCTTCAGTTGCTAGACGAATCGGTCCCAACCGATAAAATTCAAAATATTTGCTTGTTTTTTGAAGAAGAGGAATATCTAGGCCTTCCGAAAAACCGGTTTTCAAATGTGACAAATTTACTTTGAAAAACCGGTTTTTAAAAATCGGGTTTGAAAAACCGTCAAACTCGAATGAGCTCTAAAACTAAGTTTCTTTTATCCAATTTTTTCACAAATATCCTATCCTATTTTTCACAAATAAAAAAAAATCACAATTCAAAAGCATTTTTATGAAAATATTTATTACAGATTGCCTTTCTCGATAGCTTCTCAAATCTCAATAATTTCATGACTGAAGGCATTACAGTTTGAAATGCATTTTCTTCTACATTTAAAAACGGCTTGTTTATGAGCATAGAAACTCCAATAGGTAGGCATTCCGAGTTCCAAGTGAGGAAAGATTAATAGATAAATAAGGAGGTTCTCGCTTCTCTTGGATATAGCAATAGTAATTACATATGTATTACTTCCATTTCTGATTATGGGAAATATCTGCTCTAAAAGATCAAGTCTCAAAGTAAACCAAAGAGTAGTTTCCCTGAAACTTTCTCGTGTATTCCATAATAAATGTTGTTGTTTTTTTTGTATTATTAACCATATGCCATAAGCGAACAATATTTATGAAAGGGTCTAAAAGCATAGATCTTTTGTGACGTTTACTTAGCTGGTTAATTGCTTGGATACAGTTAATACTCAAATACCAGAAAATTGAAACTATATGAAGACTTACGAATTCCATCGGCTTGACTCTGTTAATAAGTTCTGATGATCACAAGCAAATAGGTAGTCAAAATTCCATAAATGATATTTTCGCCATCCCGGCGATCTAAAATGTGGAGATTCAAAGTGGAAATTCGAAGCCAAATTTTTGATTCTATAATATTTTCTATTCTTATTCCTCGTACTCGATAAAGTAAAAATTGTGGAAGTGACGATGAACAATTTTCTTTTATATCCTTTCTTATTTCATGCCTTGATAGCGACATCTAATGAGGATGTTCAGTTATTTTACTTCAAAGCTATTGATTTATTAAAATTCATCCAGCATTATTAAATAATATATATATATGACACTTAATTCTTTTTATATTAATTAAAGCGATAGCCTGAAAATTAGTAATTTTTATCCCTCTAACAACTTTGAGAGTACTGAGAGATAAAATATAAATTCTGTATTTTTTTTTATTATTATAAGAATCTAATGAAATATTTTTAATGAGAATTTCATACTACATTCAGGCAGGATGACAGATTTTAAAAACATAATTAAAGTTAGAATATACTTTTACATTTTAAAGACATAATTAATGCCAGTTTTAATTACACATAAGTTTTTCTTTCATGTGTTCAATACGAAATTAATTCCATATTTTTGACAGTTTTCCTTTATTTGACAAAATAAATCTGTATATAATGGAAAGATGTAAAGAAATTTTAATGGTCCATAGTAAAATTTGAAACATGGTAATAGACTGAAAATTTCTTACTTTATTATTAACAAATATGATTCTTAATACATATATAACCTCCCTTTTTTTAATTTAAAATTTATCTGGGTAAATTTAATTTTGATATTCTCAAAAATTAATTTAATAAAAAAAATTATGAAAATTTAGAACTTTTTTTTTATTCTCTTTCTTAATTTGTAAACATGTTACGAAACACGAGAAGGAAGAGTTACTTAAAAATATTATATATTTTAATTTTCTACTGCAAATAAAAAATAATTAATATTCGAGTTAGAAAAGTATGAAAATTAAAAGAAAAAGGATTAGTGGACAACCTTCCACAATTTCACGTTTGGACGCCCTATTTTTAAATTGACTAGAATCTATTCATCTGACAACAAGTTAAAAAAAATTGTACATGCCAATATCATCTAACTGCACATACTCTTACGCAGTGCCATGGCATTACGTCCATCATCTTCTTAAACTACGCTTAGTGGATTCCAAAATTAAATTGGAACAATGTATTTGATTTATCATTTGGAGTTTCCATTATAACTCCTCATAAATTTAGAGGGTGGGATCTTTCTCTTTCCAAGCTGCCACACCACATCAATTCCACTCCCATGCAACGTAACTATTTAATCCAACCAGAAATTAATATCGTATATATTCATTTACGAAGCCTGTTCAGTAGAATGAATTGAATAAAAATTAAAAGGCTCTTAAATCTGTTATAGTTGAGCATTATTATTTCAAACATTTTAATATAATTTATTTCAGGATTTACGACTTATAGCTTAAAATAAAGAAATGTTTTAAAAAAATTGTTTTCCTAATTGTGTATCCGTACTTTAAAAAAATATTCTAAGCATGTATCTATATAATATTATAAACATGATTTTGTAGATGCTTGGCCGAAAAGAAGAGCTTTTTAAAGTAAAATTCAATTTATTTTGCCACCAGAAGCCTTATTTGTACATGGTCGATAAGGAGACGCGTCTATTTACATCACGACACAGGAGCGAAATGGAAGTAATTTTTCCTTTAGTGACTTTACTCAGACATTTTGATAGGGATTTCATTGACGTGTGTAGACTTAGGAAAGGGAATTTTTGATACTTTTCAAAGTAAAGCATGGATAGTGGGGATTTTTTTCCCCTTAGATCGGAACGTGAGAAATTTCTAGACGTATCAATTTTTTAGAGCACGTGGTAGAAATAATTAAATAAAAGAAGTGGGATTTACATTAGGAAAATAAGAGGTAATTATAGAATAAATTCACATGGACTAATTTAAGATAAAAATTAAGGTTAATTAGGATTTAAATTAAGAGATCTCGCTACATCTTTATATCGTTAAAATAAACTTATTGGACAAACAATTAGGTACATTAATACGATGTTAAACTATGCTACTCCACCTCTTGTTTTGATAACCGCTTGGATTGGGTAAAAAAAATGATTCCACAAGATTCTACCGGTATATGCTCTGCCGGTACGTCACATACAGTTTTGAGCCATGTGCTGAAGATTATATCACGCAAATTCGCCAAATTGCGGGATGCTGATTTCAGTTTTTTTAACCGCTTTTTCAAAAGATCTCGTAGATTTTCAGTGAGGAATGTCCAATCTGTTGCAGGAAAAATGAAAACCCAAACATCACTCAGCAGTTTCTGAATTGAATTTTCTTGCCATAGAGTTGAAATTCTTTGACAGGCGTTTGATGTGCTCGACACCATGTATTACAATATTTGACTTAAGGTAAAACCGTGATTCGGTGAACCAAATGGAACTTCACCATGTTCGATGATTTTTGTTTTTCTGAAGACGTAAAATTTTATGTACTTACGTGAATAATGTGAGGTATACGATCCAATGCAGTTTCAGCTGCAATGATTCCTTTCTGACAGTTTGGAATGCATTACATACACTGAATTCAGCAATTCATTTTTGGTATAGAAGCTATTTTTATTCACAAGTCGTGAAGTTCGTATCATTCCCTTCTCGCGTAAGACCTTCTTCTACCCATAGTTCTGGATTCCATTTCTTGGCTATGCATGTTGATAGACGTGTTGAGCAATTCGTTCAAACCATCAACAAATCATTGAGCATATTATGTACTCACGGGCTTTGCCGTATAATTAACACTTTTTCTCATTCTGTCATATTTTTATATTTTACCTGATAGGAACATTTTTCCCGCTTGATATGTAAATATATCAATCAACTTTACACCTTTATGATCGTGTTAATTCAATGCGCATACATTTTAGCACGTGACTCGAACGATGTATCTGTATCGTTTAACGACTTTTACGTTTTTCTGTGCAAATGTGAATTTTGTTTTCCAATAATTGTTTATTTCTCTGTTTCTACATAAGAAATGAGAACTGTGCAAAATTTGAGATAAAAGAAGTCAATAGTATATTTATCATTCAGTAGTTCAAGATCAAATTACTTTTAACGTAACATTATGATCTTTAGACAGTGAATTCTTTCATTATGTTATTAGAATTTTCTGGATCCTGCAATATGTAAAGCATAGAAAAAGATACCATAAATTACCTCCCAGACAAAGATTCACTACTGAAATCCTACTGTGAGGTTTAAAAGTGCTAGTGCATTCTTTTGCATTTAATGTTCCTTCAACGAGTTCAAAAATAAGCACAATAAACTGAAAAGATAAAAACTATGGTGAAACGCTGCTTAAAATTTATTTTAGATTACGAATTTTTAATTCTAATTGAATTTTAGAAATTACAACTTTCACTAAAATATCTAATCATGAATTGTCCTAAGGTATAAATCATTATTCTCTTGCATACAATTATTTTCACTAAAGTACTTGTTACGAAAATTAATTAACTGGGTGTCGTTTTCCTCTCATTCCTTCTTGACAATTTCGTTTACTTTAAGGTGAAAGAGATTCTTATTTCGTAATTCATTTGTCTTAAAATACTGAAACCTTGTATGTATTCAACTAGCTGAATAAGCACAAGATTGGGAATCAGTTTTGTGATAAAGCCTTTCACTGATATATTCAGAATAATATATAGTATATACATAAAGCATTATATATGCGTTGCGCTATATTGCGCATTCGTAACAACTGTGTTATATAGACTCTACCCACCCCCCTCATTTCATTCGTGTTTTTTTATCTCTTTTGATGCTCTTCGCATTTTCTTCTTTATTCAGGTTTAATTTCAATAATGAAGTCTTTAGTATATTTATTTTGCTGGCGTTTGCTTTCAATTTGTGTGTTCCGTTATATCAAAAGTTTCTGATTTTTATTATAAAAGTATAATTACATTTATATAAGTGGAACTACATAAGTGGAAAATTTGAAGAGTGGAAAAAATGTTTCAAATGATTTTGCCAATTAATGCATTTTTGAGGTCCAGATACTCATTTGGGTTTAATTTAAAATTTTTAAATTTGTTTTTCTTCTTTCCATGAAAGTATACAATCTACTAACATTCGACTAATAAAATTCATCTCCAATTAAGTGCCGTGGCTGTTTCAAGTTACATAATTTATTGACTAATAATTATTTACATAATTACATAACTTAATTTACATTACATATTTAACGTTACATAATTTATTGACAATAACAAACTAAACAGCTGATAAAATGATGATGGCTGTGAAGGTAATTACAGCTCTTAATTTATTTACCAGGTTATATTTATCGCCATAATTACTTCACTGATGTGCTCCATGAGAACAATTTTCAACTAAACAAATTGCTTTGAATACTTAAATTGTTTACCAGATTTAAAACCTTGCTATTGATTTTTGATGCAAAAATATTGTTTCGGTACTTACAGAAATTTTCATTTCCAAATGTTATATCTTATATTATCAATAGATATATTTTTTTCTTCTTATGTTTAGGTAAGTATCAATCCTTTTCTCAAATTCTGACTGAAATAAATTTTACCATCTTTAAATATAAGAACTGAAATTGCCTTAGAAATGTCACCGCTTTAGAGCTGGAGGGTTCCAGGTTTGAAAACCGATTCCATTAATGATCCGTCCTGCATGGGGGCCTGGTCACTATAAAGCTGAAGAGGTGGGTCAGATCATCCCCCACCCCTTCTCATCGAATGAAAAAGCGTCGCCATCTATATCTGAATAGGGCTCAAATAAACTTTAAATAATCCGTATGAATAAAAAATAATTCTGGGATAATAGTTACGATATATTTTTTGGCGAAAATCGAATTTGTGCTTTAGGCACGTTTTCCTCAAGCGATTGAAACAAACATTTTGCACAAAACTACATTTGCAGTCACCAAATGCTGTACCAAATTTGATATATTGCGTTTTTGAGTTATCGAATTTACATTTTTCTGAATATACAGATCGACAGACGGTCAATTATTACTTGGATTTGGCTCAAAATTTAACAGGTGTCTATACTATAGATATTAAATATGTGTATCGAATTTCACCTATTTAGCACTCTTCACTTTGTAGTCATCATGTTAATATATATTCGAACATCCAGATAGACAAATTTCTGATTCTGATTTTCCTCTAAATGAATTTTACTCAAAATTTGAAAGAAATATCCTAATTTAGTGTAAAGACCGCATGCCAAATTTCAACCGGCTCGCTCAAAAGGTTTTCCATTACCTTTGTCCTAGACAGACATTTTCCAAAAATGTGTTTTTCGAAGTCAGGGAGCGTGGAGATTCATCAAAATCTCAAGTTTGAATTTTTTTAAAGATTACTATTCTTTTTCTGTACTACGTATACGAGAAAGTAAAAAGATAAATATTTTATTTACAGATCTCGTACAAAATTTTTAAAGAAACCTACAAATTTGCAAAAAAGAACGCACAAAAAAAGTTCATGTCTGTACATCTTTGGCTTTTTGAGCTATGTTCAGACACCTTTTAACAGATAAAAAACATAATTATATACACTCACACACGCACACACACACACACATTTGAATTAAGGAGGTCGGGGAAGCAGATATTTAAAAAAACCTTGAGGTCGGTATTTTTAACGTATATAATATATACTTTTTATATATTTAATAGAAAAAAAGGAAGAAACTATGGGTGAGATAAGCTTCTCAGCATCGTTTTTTTATAAATTATTAATAAAATTAAAAATATTTATTTGAGATAAAGTAACTAATAATATAAAAATGTAATGGTTATGTGCAAGAATGTCTAAAAATGATTTATGAACTATAAAGAACGCTTGAATTTATATGCATGATTTTATAATGGTCGGTAACAATGCAAGTCATTTATCACGCTTGAGTGAAGTATTATATTCATAACTATATATTATGATAAATGAATGGTATGATCATAATGACGGGTATCGAAGTGAATATTCATGGGCCAGGCAATTAAATTCGATACCTCACTCGAGATTCTATCCATAATGAATTATTCGGTTGTCATTTCTCAATACAATGCTCTTCTCAAAAATACAGTATACCTTTTATATTCAAATGTATTAAATACTCTTGAAACGTAACTTATTAAACATTAACTTATCTGAACAGAATTAGAATTACAACTATCCAAAGTATAAGTGGAATATGTAAGATATGCACTTTAATCATGTCCCAGTATTTTATTTCGAAGCTACTAAATTTATTATTATTATTTTCCTGGAAAAATGCTCTAAATATGTTAAGAAGAATATTTTGTTATTAGGGACAAACAAAATCTAATTGTTAAAAAATTTCTATGTCTAAACTTTTTATTCAGTCTCCAGATCTTTTCCGTCATATTAAGCGAGCTTTTTTTAATGCACTAATGTTTTTTAAAGATTCAAAATATCAGTGGTTAAACATAACAACTTATTAAAATGTGAATGTCAGCATTTTCGATTAGTTTAAACCATACTAATTGCTTTCCTCGAAGAAAATTACCAATTAATGCACGACTCTTAATCGAATCGGCTCTTGTATATAGCCTAAACCGGGCGTAGCTTAAATAGTGAAATTCAAAACTTCATAATCTAGCGTGTTTTGATTGCAGAAAAGTTAGTATGTCAAGCATATTTCACCAAAATTAACTAAAATACCGGGAAATGCATAGAATTTAAAATTTCGCAATTTCTTAAGCAATGCATTTATCGACAAAAAAAAAACAGACAATATAATTGTTTGTCATTTAAAGTAACATTTATATAGAAGCGTATGTCTTTCTCATTGACTTGGGAACTAGAATCACGATTAGAAAGGACTCTAATCGTGGCTCATGTTTATACATTTTATTGTTTGATCGCGTATTTTGCATGCATTTTATTATTTTACTTTATACAAATTCATTCAACTTGAGAATAGATATTATTTAAAAGTAGATATTAAAAACAATTAATTTATGGTGATTCATTACTTAGTCAATAAAATAAATACGATTAAAAATAATAATGTAGTCTGTCGGGTTTTTTTTTAAATTGGCTATTATAAAAATAGTAGTTTTGGATATGAATTCACCCATCTTTTGAATTATTTTTATTATAATGTATTTTTATGTCACACATTTCGTATATTTCCTTTTAAAAATAGTTTCTAGCTCATTTTGTGTGTTTAAGAATCTTTATTTGCTAAGCTTTTAGCCGTTATACATTCTGTATCCTCACTTCAAAACACTTTCCAGCTTGGTCTCAATCTGTCTTGCACAAAAATCTTACATCAAGTAAACTTAAAACTTTAGCTTAAATAAAAACAGTCCAAAAATATTTTCTTTATTTTTGCTTGTTTTTATAAAATTTCAAAAATAAGCAGTGGAAATTGTGCCCCCGAAACTTTCTGCCATACTCTTTAATAAAGATGTTGTCCCCTTCACCATTCCTACGTAAAACTGTGAATCTTGAGCAAGACTACTAACACCACGATTGCTCAGACTTTTAAGGCTGCGTTGGCCTGGTGGTTAGGTCTCGGCTTGTGAACCGTAGGGTTTTAGGTTCGAGACCCGATTCCACCGAAGAATCGTCGTGTAAGGGGGTATGTTGCACGTTAAATCCGTCATGCCAAATGTCCTCCCGCTGGTGTAGTGTGGAGAAGGGGGTGCCAGCCCAGGTGTCGACCAAGTCATCTGACCGTGGTTCAAAATTACGAGGCCCGTCCCAAAATAGCCCTAGTGTTGCTTTACAACGGGACGTTAATGTAACTAAACTGAACTGCTCGAACTTTTATTTTTAGAGTCCCATATATGATATCTCTGTGCTTTTTAATACAATATAGAACATCAGTATTTGTGTATCATTAACCGTATGCAGTTGGGAACTTATAATCACGAGCCCATCAGCATTCGATCGTTGGCGATTAACCATTGACATACGGTTAATACAAAAATGTCATAAAGCCTAATATGTGTTTTGAATATCAAATTTAATTTATTATATCATTTGAGAATTGCATTCATGTGCATATGAAAGTACTGACTAACAAACATTCAACAGTTTAATGGATTGGATTCAAAATTTAATAAATACATGCTCTACAGATGTTAAAACTGTTTACCAGCTTTCATTCATCCAGGTTGTTCAGCTTTTAAATTAATGCGTTCACATGCATAAAAAAGTATGAGCAGACTGAAAGAAGGCCAGCACCTTGTCTAATTCAAAATTTGTTATGGATCTACTCTTTAGGTAATAAATTTGTATACCAAATTTCATCCATTTTGCTCTTTTCCTTTTCTAATTATCTACACGTTTATTCGGACAGCAAAATTCCCTCGGAATGGATTTCGTTCAAAGTTTGCTGGAAATATACAAATTCAGTGTCAAGTATATATCCCAAATTTCATTTGTATACCTCAAAGTATTTCTTAACTGTCTTTTCACAAACGAGCAAACATAATTCCAAAAACATGTTTTTCGTATTCATGGGGGTCAGAGACGAGAAGATTCGTCGAAATGTCGAGTTCAAATATTTCAACAATTTCAATAATATATATACTTCGTATATGAGAAAATAAAAGTAAAAAAAACAAAAAAAAAACAATTCTTTAGGGATTTCTATTGCATAAACATCAAAGCAAGATAATATGTAGAATATTCGAATTACACGAAATATCTGCTCCAACATTTTGAGATTAAACTGATATATATGTAATAAGCACAAACAAGGAAACCTCTACCACAAGCGACATCAGTTGGTGATAGAAGATACAAAGAAACTACAGGAACATAATAAAAAAAAAACATAGTGAATATCATTTATCAGTTAAAATTTAATTTCTCAATAGCTGGCAGACACAGACGCATTCATAAAAAATATTCAAAGATCTAATCATTGTTCCTGTTTTCAAAAACATCTGTAATTAAGTAGATCATGGTAAAAGCGATAGTTCATTCTTTCCCCGAGATTCGTATACAAACAACGGGTTTTCTTAAATAAAGAAATGAAGTTCCTTATTGAAAGAAACTAATCACAGGTAAAATAATAATAATAATAAATAAATAAATAAAAGTCGAGGCGTGTGTGGGGAAGGGGTATGCATGTGACATGAACAGTACTTCCAATCTATAACTTTGACGGATAAAACTGCGCGCCATCTGTACACTTAAGGCTACTTTTTCATTTGTAATTACAGATCGTATCAGTAATAATGTTAAGAATTTGTAATATGGCTTCTGTGCAATATAGTCTCCTAGTAAAGAACATAATTTTACAGATAAAATTACAGATGCTGATTGGATACTGAGTCATTAACCTTTGACCTTGTGAACAATCTTTGTGAATTTTGTTAATTGGGCTACAAAATGAAGGATCCAGAATGTTCGAGAATCTTGACGATACCTCCATTAAGACTCGAGTTTGTGTTTGTTCTAAATGCGTCTTTGGACATTCAAGAAAACTATAAAATGTAGAAAGATAAAAATGAAGGAGGTCAGTAGGAGTTTAATTGGGGGAAGCCTCTCTTTGGAAAAACGAGACTCAAGAGAGTAGTTGAAAGAAGTATCTCTTTGGACAGTTTTTCTCTTTTGAGTTTTGTCTGACCGATTTGTGTTGTCATGGTTGTTTAATAATGATTTGCTACTTGTTGATTTCTGAAAGTGTTTTGTGAATGCTGCATCTGTGTTTTGTTACCTATATTTCTTATAGAATAAAGCGTTCTTATCAGTTACTGAACCTGTTGGACGCTTTAAATTACATCCATGGGATTTGTGTTTTTACGAAACAATAGTCTCTTCTTTTGCACGCACAATTTTGAAACGACCAGTAACAACTAATTATACTGCAGAATGTACTGTCATGCCACATCAAGTTTTTAGTGACTAACTTCATCTGTAATTTCTTGCCTTTCCCACATGGAATGAGACACATTTAATTTGTCGATATATATGATATATGGAAGTAAAGTCTCGGCTTCGGAATTAGTGCATTCCATGGTCGACGCTCGATTACACTGAATATCCGCCGTTCAGATGTGTCTGGTGCACATTCAATCCGTCAGATTCAAACAGTCTCCGAATCGTTTTAAATGGTCAGGCTGCCTTAGAGTTCATCCTGGTTATCTGAAAATGGTTCAAAATTATAAGGTGCACCCTAAATAGCTCTTCCGAATTTAGCCCCGAAACTTGATGTAAATACAGCTAAATGAACTAACTCGTTGATAAAGAAATAAATGTAAAAAAAATTACATATAACTAATTTTTTCTCTCGATTTATTAAAGTTGATATTCATTCATGTTGGTAAATTAATGATAATTCCACGATAAAACTTATTTTGCAATTCCTGATTTATTAAATAACAATTACATTTATAATGTTACTTATTTCAGGTAACAGAAATAATCAATTGTGAAGATTCATTGAAATAAAAAACTCCGTTCACCTTCTGCACATGAGTATGATTGAAAAACGTCTAATGGTTTTCAGTTAGAAATCATGTTACACGTTGCAGAAATGGTAAGAAGACTGTTATAACCTTTATATTTCCTATAGTAGGCAAATTAATATCAAAAATTGTCCCACTCAATGTGATTTTTTTTTATATATTGTGTGAAATGTTATATATAATATAAATATTTGTATATATAATATGTTTTTTGTTTAAGGGTCTATAACGGGAAAATATGTAGAAATTAATCGGAATGTATAAAATGAAAACTCTTACAATTGATAAGATGTACAAAAGAAATCTACTTTTAACCAGGGGATAAATAACATGGATTAACACTAAGACTGATAAAACGACAAATAAAGGAAGAAAAATGAGTAGCTGATTTATGCTGTTGCCATTATTATCAGCTTGTTTAAATAATTTTAAATTGTGATGATATTCTCTTTATAATGCATGTTTTTAAATAGCCCAGAAACTGAAGTTTAAGATCTCAGGCTGGTTTTTATTGATATAATGTGTGTTGTGTGATGACATTTCGTATAAATAGTTAAAGAGATAAATTATTTTTTTTTAAGTCTAAACTGATGCTTATTGCATTATAGCTTTTATAACATATTATTTTCAAGAAGAATGTTTAGTACAATGTAGCATGAGAAAAATTTGTAATGAACCAAAAATAACATCTGAAAAGTTAAAAAAAAAAAACCCTATTTATTATATAAAAGTTATCTGCACGTATATTCATAAGTAGCAAGTTTATTAACACAAATTAATTATATGCCGCAAATGCGTATTAATATGGGATATAAAACCATATAAAGCATGTCCTAGAAACTTTCAAGCCTTGAAAATTTAATCTTTAGAAATATAAACAAGGTTAAAAAGTCATTTAAATGAAGAGTACTTTAATTCCTTTGATTACGTTTAGTAGCAGAATAAGCTCCCTGCTTTTTTTAAATCAACTATTTAATTATGGAAGGGTTTGTAATAAACATCCTAAAATATTCTAGGATAAGTTCGGTATATATTTACTCAAATGATTTGCACTGCGGTTTAGGAGACCTTCTTTAATTAGTTATTAACTATCCTGTATTGATTACATACAAGAAATTTAACATTCAACCAAGTCAAGTATACAAGATAAACGCACCCTACCTAACTTTACTAATAACCCTTTAGGGATAAATCGCAGTACCCAGTTATTATTAACTCTTAAGAGAGACTAAACCCATCCCTCACAAAACTTTATGGTTAATTATGGCCTATTGGTTAAATTTGACATTTAAACTGAATATTATATTCGCAATTCCCTGCTTTCAGTCTTAGGCTGAATAAGCAAACTGGAATGGAAACCCAGTCATTTGGGCATTATAAATTAATCTGTTTGCTTGAATGATTATTATTTTTATAATGTTTATTCACAGAAAGTTTACAGGCTTGTCAAGCACTCTGTAATATTTTGGTTTGGCGCTAATTACTTGTAAATAAATTTTACTTCAACTTATAATATTTTAAACTTGGAATTAGTTTCTAGCTTTTGCGTTGAAGTAAAATGTTATCAGCCTCAGTTGAAATTATTATAACAATTTGCATTATTGCATTTATATTATATCTGTCAATGAAAGTCTAAATCTAAAACTGCTGATGGTAGTATATCCTGTATAGTAAAATGTGCCCGTAAAATAACAAAAATAATTTTTCATTTTCTTAAAATATCTTGAAACTGAAGACGTTTTAAGCAAAATCGAGTATAACGATAAAAATAAGATGATTATTATACTGTTATATAGTTTAATTTTCAGTAACAAGAATCGAAGAATTTGATTGAACCATAAAGAATTATTTTAATTAATTCTGAATATCAAATCAAAAATATCTTACGTTTTGAATAATATTTCAAAATCATAAGGTGTTCATAATTGTTTCCATTCGTGAAAAATTTGATGCAGCTCCATATTTAAAACTGAATGAAATTATGGCGACTAAAAAGCAACTAATTTATTTTTATAATTTAGTATTAAGGATAACTTTATCATTTATTTTCTGACATATTTTCATTAAGAGCAATTTTTCAATTCCAGAATTTGCTTCTAGGCGTAAAACAATCGTAAGAAATGAAGGTCTTCCTAAACTGAATAAATATTTATTAAAACTGAAGACTACATGCGATTGTAGCTACAGGAATTTTAAAATACTGATGTTCTACCACGAATGTGATCTTTATAAATCACCATCAAAATTATCCATTAATCTTGATTGTTTTAGTACTTCATAGGATTTTGTATTATTTTAATGAGAACTTTTTCATTGGTATTTCTACTTAGTGGAAAAGTTGTCGTTGCAATGGTGATAATATGTATTTGTTTGCCAATGAATGCAAAAAACTGGCTTTATATTGGCAATAGATTTGTGTATTTAGCACGTTGAATAATGTTACACTATAATATACTTGCCTTATAAAATTCGACATATAAATCGCTTTAGGAGATCAGAAATTTATTATACTACGTTTAAAAATTATTGCGAAATATATTAGTAGCAGTGGAACAGAATTTCTGAATCGCAACTTCTATTAGTGTATACTTTACATTATAAAATCATTTTTTTATTCAGAATTACGAAATACGTTATTGTAAAGCTACTGCTCATTTGATACTGTTTGCAAATGAGACTTTTTCTAGGAGTTTAAGCCATTGGCAAGGAGTGGCATTTTTCTCGAGCATGGCAACATTTTGCTTTGATGCACAATTTAATAATGGTTATGTAGTAATGAAGCGAATTTTATAAAGCAGAAATTAACAAATAAACCGTATATAATTTATAATTTTACTAAAAGGATTATTCAAAGTGATTTATATACCTACAGCATGGTTTGGGTTGATTCTTTGTATCTCAATCATCCAGGCTTACATCTCAGTTTATTTATCCATCTTATCAATTTACCTCACAGCTCCGATTCGCGTAAACTTTCAAACAGTCTAGCCAATTTGAAAGTAAAAATCATTAGGCTTTGCGTATATATATATATATATATATATATATATATATATATATATACACATATCTAAATAAATATGCGGCAAAATAAATACAAAATAAATAATATATTTATATATACACACAAAAAAAGCTTTTAATCCTCAGTTACCAAATATGCTGTTAGGAGTATGATATTTGACAATATCCTGATCCCATATTTGAGCAGAATTTAATTATGCAAATTAATCAAGATCTTAAAGAAAAAATATCTAGTGTTTCGGAAGTTTTTATTGAAGTTACATTAAAAGCTGAGTAAAAAAAACATAGTTGCTTAAAAAAATAATTTACTGACAGTCTTCAGTGAATCATTTGATTTAAAGATAAAATACACGATACGAGTTTTAAAAATCTACGTCATGTTGTATTCATTAATTAATCCCTTTTCTACTTTATTTTCTTCGACAATTAAAAAGTGAATAAAAAAAATCTTAATTTTCAAAAGATTATTGTAAATTTGGTATAAAAATAAACAGCTTTCGGATACTCATTTAAAAGTGCATCCGGAAAAAAAAATATCGACAACCGAATCCACTACGTGTTGAAGTAAAAATTCTTATTAACTCAGGCAAAAAGAATTTATTTCGTGACTTTATGCCAGTTTAGAAAAAGCAGAAAGGAAGCAGCGATAAAGAGAAAATGCTTAAAAAAAAACTTCATTTGGTGATAATGAGAAATCCGATAGTATTGTTTCATTGAGATTTATTTATTTTTATTTTTGTTAACATTATTTCTTTCGCTCTTTTAAGCCGCTTTTAATATTGAAAGTGCTTCTTCTTTCTACATAACAAAGTAAGGAAACTTAACAACGTATTCTGATAGTTAACTTTGGCTACTTACACGAACTGTTAGAGAGTTCTTTCACATACAATGAAAAACGAGGGATTTCTTCAAAAGTCGGCAGATTCTGTTTTTTCTTCCCAATCGGATTTTCATCTTTCTAACTTTCTTTCTTTCTACAACCCTTTGGCTATCTTGACGGAAATTCGTTCCCAAAGTGTTATCCCACTTTTAACAACTCTTCCTTTCGTGAAATCTAATATTTTCTCAAGTAATATTTTTGTAGATTACATTTTTATCACTAGACAATTTAATCAGTGCAAGTTGATAACATCACTTTCTTTGAGCGCTTGGAGGCTGGAAAATGCCGAATGAATGACAAAAGGTTCTATTTTCTTCCTTATTTATAACGAAAAACAAAATACATTATATTCTTTGACAGTTTAGAAGATTAGAAAAATTTATTTTGTGGATTTTTTTTTCTTTCAATAAATCAGATGGGTTTGTGTCTTGACCTATCCGCAGATGGTTATTCAGTCATTTTCTGGCTTTGATCTACTGACCTATCTGATGATGATTATTGCAGATGTTTTTTCAATCGAAAAATTCTGTTCTTTTAATGGTATTCGAAGTTGATCCTTATAGATATTTGATCACTCAGAAAATGTTTTTTGTTTTTGTTTAATAACAGTTTTCGAAGGAAAATAACTGTCGTGTAGAATTTTTTTAAAAATGTAACAGGGAAAACATATAAATATTAAATTTCTCTAATAGTGATTCACACCAAATTATTGTTTGGAAATATTAATCATTCATCCTAAGTAAGTAAAATTTGTAAAGTTTACATTTTTACAACAAGTCAGTGATAAATTAATTTTTAATCAGTAAGAATTAAAAACACCAATTTCTTTCGGCGCTTGAAGGCCGTAAAATGCCGATTGAATGAAAAAAAGTTCTATATTTCCTTCTTATTTATTACGAAAGCAAAATGCATTATATTTTTGACAGTTTAGAAGATTAGAAAATTTTATTTTATGGATTATTTTTTCCTTTAAATAAATTGAATGTGTTTGCGTTTTGACCTATCCTGCAGATGGTTATTCAGTCACTTGTGATATCCTGACCTATTTGAAGATGATTATTGCAGTTGTTCTCTCAGTTGAAAAATTCTGTTCTTTTAATGGCGTTTGAAAATTATCATTAGAGATATTTGATCACTCAAAAAATGATTTCTTTCTTTCAATAACGGTTTTAGATGACAAATAACTCATTTATTGTGTAGAATTTTTTTTTGAAATATGTAACAGGAAAAGGAAATAAATCTTAAATATTTTTAATAGCGATTCCTACCAAATTATTGTTTGGAAATATTAATCATTCATTCTAAGCAAGTAATATTTTTGTAGATTATATTTTTATCACTAGACAATTTAATCAGTACAATCACTTTCTTTGAGCGTTTGGAGGACGGGAAATGCCGAATGAATGACAAAAGGCTCTATTTTCTTTCTTATTTATAACGAAAACAAAATACATTATATCCTTTGACAGTTTAGAAGATTAGAAAATTTTATTCCATGGAATTTTTCTTTCTTTCAATAAATCAGATGAGTTTGCGGTTTGACCTATCCGCAGATGGCTTTTCAGTCGTTCTCTCACTTTTATCTCCTGACCTATTTGAAGATGATTATTGCAGATGTTTTCTCAATCGGAAAATTCTATTTTTTGAATGGTGTTTGAAGATGATCGTTAGAGATATATGATCACTCAGAAAAAGTTTTCTTTTTTAATAACGGCTTTATACGGCTTATAACTGCAATTTATTGTGTAGATTTTTTTAATTATGTAACAGGGAAAAGTTATTTTCTTATAGAGATTCACATTAAATTGTTTGGAAATTTTAATCATTCATTCTAAGCAAGTAATATTTTGGAAATTTACATTTTTACAACAAGTCAGTGATAAATTAATTTTTAATCAGCAAGAATTGGAAACATCAATTTCTTTGTGAATTTGGAGGCTGTAAAAGTTCAATGAATAGCAAAGTGATTTATTTTTCTTTTGTAAATAAGGAGACAAAATACATTTTATTGTTTAGCAGTTCATAAGGTGATTTTTTTTATTGAGTTTTATTCGCACCTGTTATTTTAACCACATGGTTATTGCAGACATTTTATCACTTAGTGAATCTAATGAATTTAATTTCACTCGTGTTCTCATTTAGTGAATCTAAAGAATCTCACTCGTGTCCTCACTTTTTGAATTTAATAAATCTCACTTGTGTCCTCGCTTTTTGAATCTAATGAATCTCAATTGAGTTCTCACTTTATGAATCTAATGAATCTCACTCGAGTTCTCACTTTATGAATGTAATGAATCTCACTTGAGTTCTCACTTTGTGAATCTAATGAATCTCATTTGCGTTCTCAGTGAATCTAATGAATGTCGTTCTCAGTGAATCCAGTGAATCTTGCTTGTTTTCTCAAGCAGAAAATTAGTTTTTTTAAAAATAAGTTTAAAATAATAAACCAAAACTATGTATGACCAAATATTATGTAGATTTGTTAAAATGCATTACAGTGCGAAGACAAAAGTTTTTAAAGAGATCCGATGCCGAATCTTCTGGCCTTGGCGGTCAACTTTAATATCCATTCAAATCTACGATACATTTTGACATTTTATTTACCGTATTTCATTTACAAGAAATTAGTTTTGTTAGTAATAAGTTTATGAATGAAATATAAATTATCAAAAGACTTTATAAGAGTATATTGTATTTCTGAAGAAAAAAAGTTAAAAACAAACAATGGACGTTGTAGACATGTATGCATTTCATATGGAAGAAGACACAACAATGCATGATATTTTCATGATCAAATAACTAAAATATAACACAAGGATATTATAACAATGTAAAAATAACAAACTGATGAAAATGTTTCAGCCTTCCATAAGCTTTGAGCGCGATAGATATAAATTGATGTAAGTATCTACAAAAGAATATCTATTATTATAAAAAGAGGCATTAGAAAAATTTGTTTTGGGAGGTCTGAAATAATCTTCTAAGCGTGTTCCAACATTGCATTTTTATAACAATTTAGTCATAAATTTTCCTTTTTATTAATTTTGATTCTGAGGGTTCCGAGTTAATCATTTTTCTGCATATCATTTTGAAACGCTTAGGATACTTATATAATGAAAAATAATAAATTTTATAACACTGAACAGAATTCATCCTGGATATTTCATTGAAAATCCTTGCAATCAAGGCATTCATGATATGTACCATTATTTTAACATTTTAAGTACTATTATGAGATCATCTCCAAATTATGAGCCCATAACATAAGCATAAGTAGCGTATTACATAAGCATATAAAAGCATACAATGAAAAGTTTGCCGAATATTTACGATTATATAGCTTAATAGTTTTATATGAAAATTTTAAAGAACATATTTTTATTGGTGTGCTAAATGTAGAAATTTTCTAATTTTTATATTTAATTTATAATTTTTCACTAAAAAATAAATAGAATCTAGAAATAATTGGTTTCTCAAATTTACTACTAGCTTCTGCCACAGTTATGGTATTGAAATTTTATAAAATTGATTAACTGATAATTAATTTCAGGAAAAATTTAAATGAAGTACTTTCATTGGAAGTATATTTTTTTATTTATTTTCCTGCACCTGCACAATTTACCCAAAGGGGCCCAGACATTGATGCAGATGATAGGGAATTTCAGTTCGAAAAGAAAAACAAAGTATTACAGCAGAATTAAATTTCACAAAAAGTTATTTACAAAAAAATTTTAAAATCATAAGTGCTGAATTAACTCAGAAGCAAAGTAAATAGTCAAAGAAAAGTTTTGTCATTTCTTGCTACAAATTTAGATTAAAATACAGAACAATCAAAAGCCAAGTAGATATTAAAAAATTAATGCCAAATTTCATATCTCTAGCACATGAGATAATGAATGAAACTGAAAATGAAACTGCGCATGACAAAGAGAATAAAAAAAAAATTTAATTACAGAAACTCATTTTTACAAACACGGAATAGATACAAAGAAAAATAAAAATTATATAGATAATAGAACTTTGCTAAGGCTTGAGCACAATAAATTGTTGTATTTTATCTCCAGCAATCATATAATTTTATTTGAGTAAATTAATTTGATTTATGGGAAGAAGAGTTATCAAAATGGATAGCTTTTCTTTTATTTCTTTCTTAACCTTAAAGGATAGACTTGAAAAAGAGCATCATCGCATTTTGAAGCAGTTTAAAGTAGAGTCGTAGAAGCCGAAAGATTAAAGACCGCTACAAAAACACATCAGCTTTATTTGAATTCTCTAGAGTAAAAGAAACAGTGAAATTCTTTTTCTCTGACCTATTGACAGATTTTTTTCCGATTTTACTTACTTTACTGCTTTTTATTCTTTAAAAAAACTCTTTTTTTTCCTTCCCTAACAAACAGAAAAAATAATACATAGGATCTAATTTTTGGATTTTCCCATTTCTATCGTATATAAATAACAACTTTAAGTCAAAAGGCTATAATTTAAATATGAATGAAGGGATTTCATTAAACTGTTATAATCAAAGCTGAATAACTGAAATTTTTACTAAAACTGTTCTTCCTAATATTTTGCCTTTTCAAACTATGAATATTTTTTTTTATATTTGTAATTTTTAGTGATATTGTCAACCAATATCATACGTATTTGCTTATTTATCATGATTCGCATGGCAAATAAGGTCTTTTCTATAAAATAATTAAAAAAATTCAGATTATAAAATATTATAAACCATACAATTTAAAAATGAAATTCTATCAAAATCCCTTCTTTGAAAATTCTAGTACCTTTTCAAATCTAACTACGTATGTTCCTTATGTATTTAATTATCTCAGAATATCTTAGAAAAATTAATCAGATTCAATTTTTTCTGAAAGAAAATATTAAATCTGTAAACACCCATACATTTACAATTCATGCATTTAAAAACTGGTAAAATGTTCGGACTCCTATATTCAGAATATTAAGTGACCAAGTACTACAAACCCCAGATCACTGCAAAAAGTGTATTCTTAGATTCTCAATTTTCTTTGTAGTTTCTGTGTCATTGAACTGAATACTACTTTACCGATCACTTGTTATATGTTTCCCCAACAGATAAATTCTTCATTTGTAACTTATGATTATTTTAAATTACAAATGAGGCTCGGAAAATTACTTCGAAAACATGACTCTTTTCACATATGTTTTAATGTTATGAAATTTAGCACTTTTAAAATCATTCAGTTAAATGACATTATTATATTACTTTCTTTGTAACATAAAAATAATTAAAAAAATTTTTGTAGAAATTACTTTTGCGAAATGTGATTTTTAATCATTTTTTTTCTTTGAAACATAAATTTTTAGTCTTCCTAGAAGGATTAATTTTGTTAGACATTTTTAGAATTATTCTTTTCTGAATTTTTTTGTAATTCATAAGTTAGCTTTATTATTAATTATTTTTTTTATTATTATGGGACTTTTAAGGAGTAATTTACGAAAAAATGACATTGTATTAAATTTACCTTTTTATTCATTACATTTTTTCTTGCAAAATTTCAACAAAGGAGAATAGAAGGTAAGACATCTGTTTGAAAGCCTCTGTATTAGGGGGATCCTGAACTACCATCTGTATTAAGTTACAAGAAAATGAGGAGTTCGGGCAGATAGTATATCTATGGAGGAAGGGGAGGTGTCAGACATCTCCAAAAAAGACTGATCAAGTCTGGAAAAATGGTTTCTTGTATAGCTAGATAGTGATTAAGGTAGCAATTGGTTCCTGTTGATGCTGTCCTGTCCAGTGTTAACAGAGTGATCGGCTGTTCGACATTTGTGTTACTTAATACAGAAATGTATTAAGTTACAAATTACGAAAATTTTACTCTTACTAAAAACGTCGATAGGTTTATTCAGCCTATAAGGGCGTGTGCGCTATTTGAAAATGTTCACGGGTCGGATTTCCGGTCAAGGAAAATAAATATTTTACATGCTTGAAATCCTCAGTATTTCATATAGCCTGATATTTAGTTTGATTAAATGACGAGTTAAAATTGAAATTCTTATACCTAAAAAAGGAAATTGAAACAAACTAATCAACTATCAGTTTAGAAATATCAGGAGATTTCTAATTGTAGCCTCGGTAACCACAATTACTACCGCAACCCATCATAACGATATATGGCGCATAATTCAAGTGTAAAATAAATTAAACCATATTTCTTTTCTTAAACAAATTATATCAAACCAATTCATAGTGAATATTATATTTTTATCAGGTCCAATGCATCAAGGACTTACTAAAAAGACAAATTATTCGTATAAGGCTTTTAAGCAATCTTTTATTTCTGTTCCATTTTTGCATTTAAAAGCAATTCCTTTTTACAAAGAATTAATTCTTTTTAGAAATTAATTCCGAAACTAAGAAAGAAAAGAAATACCATCCACGACAATTGCGGAATTATCTACAGTCTCATTCTTTTGAAATGTAAATTTTTCGCTTCTAAAAAAAGAGTACATTATAATTTCTAAGAGGTTATGAGCCACTCTTATTTTATTATTATTATTCACCATGCTCTTAATGTATTGAGTTTTCTAATTAATTTGTCATCATAACTTTTAGAAAAACTGAATCTATTAAATCTATCTTGATTTGATGGCATGCAAGTGTCTTGCCATAATAGAATTTCTTAATATATATTCAAAAATTGCAGGCTTTTAATCAGTAGTTAAAAATCAGGACTAACTTATGCGCTTCGATAAAAGATTCAAGAATAGAATAGAATAGAATAGTTTAATAAATTAGTTACACAAGGGATTCAGAACAAAACATCAAAATGACTTCATGGATTAAGGTGCAGAAAAAATATTTGAATTACGGGATCCATTTTACTTGATATCAGGAAAAGTATTTCCCTTTTTATATAGAGTTGCTTTGATTTCAACAACTTATCTTAAAGGATCATAGACGAATCTCAAAAATCACTTGCGAATCTTTTGAAGATAAGGGATTTACAATCACATCAGAGCGCCGCTAGGAAGTTGAAAATGTGACACAGGATGGTGTTTACTGCCTGATCTTAAACCACTTTCGCCGCAAGACTTTATAACAGAGGTTTATCCCTTTTTTCTCTCCTCTACATTCCATTCAATAAAAAAAAAAAGAAAAAAAAACTTCGGCCATAAGTCTTCTAGCTAAGTAAGCTGAATAAATCTTTCAAGAGCAGAAAGGAAATGATAAAAAGGAAATCTAATTTGCATATATAATGAGTTAATCGAATGATGAGACACATATGGTAACTGTTCATAATGAAACTGACTCGATAAATATTAATTTTACTTTTAGGGAAATAGGTTCACTCTTTGCTGTGCAATTAAATAGACAAGACGAAAAAATGCAAAACTTTGAAAGAAATTCCTTTTAATGAGGTAAAAACTAATATAACAAAGAATTTAAATTGATTGGAAGAATGGGAGAGAGAAAAGATCCCTAATTTTGTGAAGAATTTAGGAAATAATTTTTTGAACAAAGTAAAAGCATTAATTTCTACTATACGGTAATAGAGAAAATATTTATTCGTTTTTTGAAACAACAATAATTGAATATTCTAATTTTCTTTTGTTTAGTATTGGCCAAGAGAAACAAACATACACTGAGAATGAATCGTTATTTTTTATTGCTGAAGAAAAACTTATTGCAACTAAGTAAAAAGAATACTTTTTTTACTTCTTATTCTAATGATTTTATTTAGAGAAACAATCACACATTGAGAATGAATTGTTACTTCTTAGTATTGAAAAAAATGTATTGGAACAAAGTAAAAAAAATATATATTAGCAAAATTCAGCAACACACAGTAATTTAAACTTAAAATTATACATGACATTTATTATCTATTCATTGCAAAGTTTAAAATGCGTTTAAAAATGTCTAAAATTAAATACATTAAACAGAATTAAATAAAGTTTTTTAGAAGGAGTATAAGCATTATATTCTGTTGTAAATATTTTTTCTTTTCTAATGCAACATTCCTTACTGCAACCGTCAAAAGCGATTATACTATAAATTTTGTAGATTAATAGCGCGCTAGGTAAACAAATGATAACAATGAACTATTACTTGTTATGATCTAAAATTCAATGCAATTACCGCAAAATAAATCAAGTTTAAATAAAATAAGATTTTTATTTTATTTACAAAAAATGAATGGCACAGAAGTTACATGTGACTATGCCATGGCAGAAACATGATAATAAAAATAATTAAGTTACAAGGAAAAGATGTTGGATAATGTTAGATCATAAAACTCTTTTTGCTTTCTTGTATTCAATTTATTCAAAGAAAAAATAGTGTTATCAAAAACAAACAAAAAAAATTAAAAGCCAGATTAAAAGAAATTACCATGTTTCAGACCTTCCTCAATCCTGGGTCCGAAAACAATTTTAGCGTTATGTCTGTCTTTCTGTGATCATGCTAACTTAAAAACACTTTGCTCTAGACGAATGAAATTTGGTATATGGTTTCTACTCCAAATGTTTAGATTTATATTAAATTTTGAATAAACTCCATTCAAAGGAAGGCTGCCTGTCTGATTGTCCGGATATAATTTAACATAACTGCAAAATGAAGAAAGGTAGATGGATTTAATATACAGATTTAACATCAAAAATGTAGATATGTATAAATTATGGAAGCAAATACTCAAAAGGTGGACCGTTTGTCGGATCTGTTCTTTCAAAAGCACGCAAACGCAATCACTCATAAATGCAGTGATTAAATATGTGAAATTTACTATCTGATTTTGTGACTAAAACTGTAGCTTAGGGTCAAATTTTGGCTTTAATCAGTGAGAAGTAAAGCATCCAAAATAAGCTTTTGGTTTTCTAATACTTGTATATTAACCGTATTCCACCGACTAATAATCAAAAATTAGCCAAAGATAATAGTCTAATAGGATTTTCCATAAATATTGCTTGCCATTGGCATGTGATTAATAATACACAAGTATATTTGTTAGAAAGTATATGATAAAATTTGATAGAGGTCACACTCCACTGGTTAAGAAGGGGGAAAATAAATCGGGTTATAAATATTAAATTGATTTTATTTACCATAAAATAAGGCAATAAACGTCAAACATATTTGATAACGGATATTTGACAAATTTATTTAGGTAGTAGAAGTGTGACATGTATTGTAAGTGGTTAATTTCGCCCAAATGGAATAAAATGTTGATCATGAATAAATCAAGGTAGAATAAAAAAAATGGCATTCATTTACAAAAGTGAATAATTTTGAGAATATGAGGGTGCAAAATTTACTTGCAGATTTAGTATGCCAAATAAAAGTAATCAAGATACTTCAGTTGTTGCAAAAATAGTTACCTATTCATGATGAAATATAATTTAAAAAATAAACTAGTTAGATTAATCAAAATAAATAACTTTCTTATATAGTTTACTGCTTTAATTAAAAGCATTGACTATGTTGTAAGCAAAATGAATTCAAAATATTTACTCTTTTTTCAGTGCAACTAAAACGTTTTGGTTAATATCTCCCATGATAAACAAATAAAGAAAAGAAAATATAACTTATTATGATCTAAATTTCTTCGCAAGTAAGATGAATTATAAAAAAAAACTGAAATAAACGTTAAATCACGTGGTACTTAGAAGTGTATTTTTGGATGACGTAGAAGTTACCTTTAATTGTGCTATGACAAATACAAGACAATTATAATGTTTTTATTACTATTAGTAACTAAGGATCACAAACGTTAAATAAATTTTAATTATTACAAAACAATGAGTAAGTATAAAATGTATTTTATATTATATACAGCACAAAAGGCTAATTTGACGATATGGGATATAGCGGGATCCGTTTATTTGTTAGGGTAGTAAGACAGAATAAAACAATAATAATGAATTATTACTTGTTAAGATTAAAATTTCTGAGCTAAGTAAAAAAGAATAAACTTTAGATGACAAATATTTCAAATTGTAGTTGCTGTCGTAAAATCTTTTATTTCTTGAACTACAATTTTTATGATCGTTAAGTGGATTTTAAGACACAATCATTGTTATAACTAAAACGATGAAATCAATAGTATTAATAAGTACTCACAAATGATATATATATCGTATTTAGTGTAGAAAATATAAATAAATATAAAATAACTTTTGCACTTGGTAGTTCACAAAAAACTAATTTTGCAATAAAATATATAAATGTATTATTTATGCACCACAGCATAGAATAAAATAACGCGAAATAATTATTTCCATGTTACAACGAAATTTTATTGAACCTAAGGAAAAATAAACGGATGAAAAAATAGTCTGCCTTTCATTTATAAAAGTGAGGTAGTTTATAAGTTTTACGACGCAAGTGCTAACCACATATGAGTATAATATGCCAACTATACCATTATTAAAATGCTACGTGTAAAACTGTCAAATAAACTTATAAAAAATTCCTGAATGAAACATAAAAAGTGTTTAAAAAGATATTAAAACTTATTAACGCACTATTTTTAAACTGTTATTTACTTGAATATTTGTAAATTGTCTTTTATATTCAGTACTGAACGAACGATTAATTTCATAAAATAGATAAAACATGTTGTGTTTATTGGTTAGAGTCGCACGAGAAAATAAAAAAAAAATGCGTATAAATTATTGCTTGTTGTAATGGAAAACTTATTGGAACTAAATGAAATAAGTCAAAATGAAAAATAATTTATATTTTATTAGCCAGAGTTATTTCAAGATATATGTCTTCATGCTACGCTAAACATAATAATCAAATTCCTTGAATTGGAATTCTTATTCTTAGCTGTCCATGATAAAATATAAAACAAAATTAAAAACAGATTTTATATTTCTTATAAATATAAAATATTTATAAAAAAAGTAATAAATAATTGCAATTTTTTTACAGTGGATATTATAAAATATAGTAATTTTCTGAATGAGGAAATAATGTACCATTGAAAAGGGATATTTGATTGTTATGACTGAAAATTCGTATTCATCTAAGTTTAAATCAAACTGTAATGAAAAGTTCAGTTATCTTTCCGAGATATTCTCAGATAATGTTAATACATAGTATAAAAATAGTCAGGTTTGTTTAGGTACTAGGATTTTTGAATAATTAACCTTTGAGAAATATACACTTTAAAGCAACATGACATATAATATTTCATAATTTGGGATTTGGAAATTTTTATTTTGGGAAAAAGTAATTTTCTTAGTAAAAATAATGATAATTGAACATTGTGTATTTTTGATAACAATAATTTAAAAAATACTTTCAGAATTTAGCAATCAACAAATCGTTAATTCATTTAAAGTTTGATTCTTCAAAAGTAGCGTCACCTTATGGTGAATTAAAGAACAATAGATGTCAAAATTTAAATGTAAAAAATAATTCGAATTGAAAACTTCTGTTTAGTATACAAATAGACACGCGTATTCTAAAAAGTTTCTTTTATTAAATTTATTATTTTAAGCATTTTACAGCAGACTAAGTGTATTATAAAATATAAGAATGTAGTAAAAATATTATGCAGTGAATTATTTTTTAAGTGAATATTTCTGAACTAACAAAAAATATTCGTTATCTAAAATGAAAATACATTCCCTTTACTCGAATAAACACAAGGCAGAAAAAAAACCCAGAAACTTAATATATCATAGCAGGAAGATAAAGTCTAATAATTTTTTCTACAGAAATGTCTATCAAATCTAGGAAATTTTGTGATATCCTGACAACAACAGAAAAGCTCAGAACTTTATCTCATTATAAGAGAGTATTCCTTTTGTTTGTTTTTATGACAAAACAGTCATTTCATTGAAGGATCTTGACACAGATCCAGACCTCTCGACTTCATAAGTTCATTAGATTTGCATTTTTTTGTTTGTAATAACTCCTTGAAGCAAAGAAAAAAATAAATGAAAGTATGAAAATCTCATTAAGCATTAATCTAACAACTCAGTGATAAAATTTCAAATAAAAAGATGATGCATTTCTCATTATATATGATCTTTACATCAATAGCTTGATGTGATTGAAACAGTAGTTTTAGAAAATTCCATACAAACTATATGATTGATAGCGCATCGATTACATTATATAAAATTGCATACAAATTATATTATTGATAGAACATCAATTACATACATAAAATCACATACAAATGTTATATGATTGATAGAAGAAATCAAGAAATAAAACTTAAAAGCGAGTTCTTGTTACATAATTATTTCAGCAAGTTGGGCAATATTAAAAATTAATAGCCGCCTTTGATTACCAGCTAGATTAATAGTCTCTAAAATTTTCAGTTAAATATTTTATGTAACTTGGTACTAATGGCTTCTTCAGCAAAATATTTTTATGATTCAAATTTTGATATTCACTTAACTCGTACTATTTTAGGAACCTTACACCATTCTGATCATTTTACTATGCATTTCCGTACTTTATTGTCATCTGTCCTGAAATTTTTAAATTTGAAACGAAAGTGATCAGTTTTCAAATTTATTTATTTTCCTGAAACCAAACACGTTTTTTTCTTAAATTATGAATGCAGAAGATAAAATCCTTCAGCACTACAATCTTATGTGTAGAACAGAATATTTTTTAAGATATGTGCTATTTTTCAAAGGTACACAACTTATGTACGTTGAATCATAAATTTTCTATGAATCGTCGTAGAATTTAGTTTTCAGTTTTACTTTCAAAGGGATTTAAACGAACGTAAATAATAATAATTCATTTTCCTTTGGTAATTAAATATCCTTTGAAAAAATTATGAAGATTAAATTTCATACAATTGATCGGTCCTAAGAGCCATATTCAGTAAAATATTCTTAACCTTCTAACCTTTAAATACAAATAAATGTTTCAACCATCTGCAACAAAATCTCACCAAGTTATGAGGATTGTCATTATTTTAGGACAGTTAATAATTTCATTATTTTCTGCCAGTCAAGTTTCAAGAAACTCCGGTCGATGATTGGCTTGTCTTCTTTAAGACCTAAAATGAAGGCCGCGGTGGCCTGGTGGTAAGGTCTCGGCTTGTGAGCCGTAGGGTTTCAGATTCGAGACCCGATTCCATAGAAGAACCGTCGTGTAAGGGGGTCTGTTGCACGTTAAATCCGTCATGCCAAACGTCCTCCTACTGGTGTGGCGTGGTGTGGCGTGGTGTGGCGTGGAGAAGGGGGTGCCAGCTCAGGTGTCGTCCTCGTCATCTGACCGCGGTTCAAAACTACGAGGTCAGTCCCAAAATAGCTCTAGTGTTGCTTTACAACGGGACGTTAATATAACTAAACTAACTAAGACGGTGAATGGTATGATCTAAAATCGTACGTTTTTATAAAATATTGTTAATAAGATTTTCATAACTCAAATCAGTTTTTCTCTCTAAGGAATGAAACTTTACATAATTAGAGTTACATGAATATTTTATTGGGGCTGTGGTGGCCTGGTGGTACGGTCTCGGCTGAGGAACCGGAGGGTTTTAGGTTCGAGACCCGATTCCACCGAAGAACCGTCGTGTAAGGTTGTCAGTTGCACAGTAAATCCGTCCTGACCAAACGTCCTCCCGCTGGTGTGGTGTGGTGTGGAGAGGGGGTGCCAGCTCAGGTGTCGTCCTCGTCATCTGACCGCGGTTCAAAATTACGAGGTCCGTCCCAAAATAGCCCAAGTGTTGCTTCAAACGGGACGTTAATATAACTAAACCAAACCAAACCATGAATATTTTATTAATCATAGAACAAAGAATCTGTATAAAAAAAAAACTAAATTTCTGTAATTCATCAGAATCCAAATTCTTCTTTCATTCTGCATTTATTCACTTAAACTGCATATAATACGAGTATTTTTTTTTCATTTAGACTATTCTTCTTACTATATATGTATCTCTATTACTAATAGTTCAGAAAATAATTGTCGAACTTTGATAAAGAGGATATCCTGCATAGATTAAATTATGTTTACATTAAAAAGCACTGAATTATTGAATTATATAATGCAAATATTTTTAAAATCACAGAAACGTTATTCTTGAAATTATTTTCTAGAAAATATCATTTAACGTTTATTTTATTTCCTACAAACACGTGCTAAAATTTAAACTTTCCTATGTTTGATTTGCAGAGGAGTATTTTCTGAAATTTTCAATTTGTGCTTCTGTCGATGCAATGATACACATAGATAAAAACTAATTTTTTCATGCAAGCATAACGTGCACGTTATTTTACTGTTATTTTGTGTGATATATGTTGTTACGTGTTATGCTTAAAATATTTTCTGAAAATTAATTAAAAACAAATTAAATTCGCCGAATAATAGATACTATTAATATATATATATATTTTAAATTTTAAAGTGATGTAAAATTATTTTTTAGTACAATAATTTTGAAAGCTATAGCAGAAAGCCTCAACATTTTTTTTTTTGACTTTCAATTAAAATTTTTAAAAATAGTCCTCCAAGGTCCTCATTTTTCAACTTATATATGTGGTAAGATTGGTAGTTGTAGGTCAAACAAACACACACACACACACACACACATACATACCTTTATTATAAATAAAGAAGGCAATTAGTTTTTTTAAATTTATTATTCCTTTACATACATACCTATAATTTGTGGACTTGCCTATATTTTGGTTGAAGCAGGTTTCATCCCGAACACTTTGATCTCGAAATCGAAACATTATCATTAGGTTATAGATGCCATTATCATTCAGAAAAGAAACTAAAAATTAACATTTTACATCCAAGCTTCTTTTCATGAATCTTTCTTCTTTTTGTTGAATGAATAACTTTTTCAAAAAAACAAAAGGTTATTCTAATATGATAGCATGAATAAAATTTGAAAGGAAGCACCTTTGACAAAGTTAATTAGAAGTTCTAAATAGAATTAATCCTTATTGATAAATTAATGTTTATTAATTTTATTTTTATAGGAATTAACATATTTTTGAGATAATTAATTTAAATTTTATGAGAATTACATTTATTTTTTATTAAGTTTGTAACTTTTATAGTATTTCAATTTTTTAACGCAACAACCAAAACCAAAAGTTCAGAAAGAAAAGAAAAGAAAAAACAAGATCAAAAAGGCAAGGACAATCAAAAATGATATAGATAAGATAAAACTAGAATTAGCGGTGATCTGGTGGCAGAGTTCCAACTTTGGAATCAGTAGTTCGCGAAATCAAGGGTCTAGTTTCTCCGTAACTTCACTGTGCTTGCAGGCCTAGTTCACATTAAATCCGTTGAACTTCAAATCACCTTTCAGTTTAATGTAGTAGTTTAGAAAAAGAGTGCCGATTTGGTTGTCGCTCTTGTTATCTGATGTCCTATTTGAAAAATGCTAAGCTTGTGCTAAAGATCCTTCAGCTTCAAAACTAATAACAAACTAACTTCATTAACTTTTAATCATAGTTTTAAACTAATAAAATGAAAATATGCACTTAACTCATACAAACCAGCCATAGAAAATTAGTAAAATTAATGCATAACGCTTCCTATTTCTTTAAAATTTACTCACATAATCCATCAGCCATGAAAACCAACTAAAAATTATATATTGCAGCTTATTGTGTAATCGAGTAACAGATATAATCACTATTTTGAGGCTTGAGGAGCGTATTATCAGAATGTGCTGACTATATTTAAATTTTGAGTTCTTCTTATAGAACGATACTGAAACTCAATGAGACATTACAACGAGTTTCCAAATGGAAAATATAAGTGAGCGTATTCTTTTAATCAATTATATTTTGATTTTTAAAGCATTTCAATAAACGTAATGTTTTGATGAACGAAAATAAGACCAAAACTCTAAAATATAAAAACTAAATTTTGTGTACTGGATTCGAATAATTCAGCAAAATTTAAAGAAAATAAACTATTGAAAAGAGACAATAAGGCTTTTAAATTCTTACAAAACTTTCCTATTAAATCTCATCCACATTTATCCATTAATGGGTACTTAAAACAACTTTGTTTACTTTTGATAGAACATTCTTTTACAAAGAGTAAATAAAATGGGATGAGACTTTTAAAATAAACATAAAAGAACCCCGCAATTCTTCGGGTAAAAAATTCTTTTAACAAAGTAATTGCAATCACTGCATTCAATTAATTGTGTTTTGATTATTCTGATGTTACTATCGAAAGCAAATTCCCAAGTTTCGATTCAGTTTGTTTTCGAATCCCCAATTTTAAACAATAAAGAGGCAGTCGCGAAATAACCGAAGTTTGTTTATATGCATTTTAAAGAAGGTTTCTGATTATGTGAATAGCAATATATAAGTATGGGAAAAATACTTCGGTTTCCGGCAATCAAATTTTTTATCGAAAAGTCTGTACTTAGTTTTTTTCGAATAGGTAAAGGAAACCTATAAATAAAAGTTTTCGTAATAAGTAAAAGAAGAATTCATAGTAGACTTATTAATGGACTATTTGATAACCACATGACTAGTATTGTTTCTTAAATTTTTTCAGCTTCTTTGTTTTATCACGCTTTTTATTTGATTACAATTGTTTCATGCTTGTATTGATAAAATCTTTTGATTGATTCTTCACTCGCTCTCCTATAAAATATATTTATAAAATTTTACACAGCTGTGTATTCTGATGAGAAGATAGTATTTTAATATTTTTGAACTTAATTATCAATTAATTGCTTGATTTTGTTTGGTTTTAATTCAATTCAAGAGGTCCCCTCCGGTAGTAAATTTGAGGAAAATAGATCATAAGATTCGAAAGTAATCATAATAAAAATTATGAAGCATTAAAAGCTACTAAGTAAAAAGTAAATAAATAAAAATACGTGTTCATTAGTGTATTAAGAAATAAATTTTTTAAGAACCAAAATGGCAAAATATTAGATACTGAAAGATTAGATTAGAAAATGTCAGATATTGATAACAATATGGTAAAGGAATCAATGAAAATATAATAATATGGGGAAAAAACAACTCTGAAACAATCTTTAAAAATTACAATATATTATGAATGTTGTTAAAATTCGAATTAAATCAGATTATATCAATTTTCCATGCGTTTGCGGTTTTCCTTTTGACTTCGAAATTTGTTGATGTAAAAATTATCTTATACTTTAATAGATAAATAAAAGTGGATATAAATTTAATTTTTGTATTTGAATGCATTTTTGCCGAGTATCATAATTGAAATGCATTCATAATTATATCTCCCAACAATACACATCTTACAAGAAAAGATTTTTCTTTTAAAGTTTATTATCATTGCTCCTTGTTTATTATTATTTTAACTAGTACTTTTGTAACGAAGCATCAAAAAATTTGTAAAGATTGTGTAGATATTTGTAAATATAAACATTTACGCATTATCCACAAGAAACATTTTATAAAACATAAGCAACGAAATCATGGGCATAAGTAGGAAAGTTTGCATAATTTATTTTTGAAATATAATGTTAGAACAAGTTTTAATAAAAACATAATTTTTAAGCACTCATGTTAATAATCATATTTATGTGAAAAAAAATTTCTACTTAACGTTTTTTGTACTTTTAATTTTAAGTTTTATTATTCCTTGCAATGAATTTATAGTATTTGAATAATATCTTTTGAAATTCACATTATGATTCATCATTCATATAGAATCGGAGTTTAAATAAATTATTCTGTTTACTGACAATTAAAGTAGATTACTACATTGGAAAGTCGATTTTTTGTGGCATTGTGATTTTTTATTCAATATTCTTAATGTTTGAACAGGTTACTTTATAAAACAATTAGAATTTTGTTTTTTTTTTCTGGGAAGTTACACTGATTTTTATATTTGCATTTGCATACATTTCAATGCTATACTCATGTCCATAAATTAATTATATTGCACCAAGGAACCAAGAATGATTCCTCCTCAAACGAGCAATCCTGCACCACCGTAACGGTGTCGTTCAATGATGTTCTCTTGGTGGTAGCGGGTACCTGGCGCTCTCCACATGAAAGTCCGGCGAGAATCAGATGGCAAGCTAAACCTGGACTCGTCGGAAAGCATCACACAAGCCCACTGTTGCTGTGTCCACAATGCATGCTCTCTATTCCAGGCTAACCGCAGGCGACAGTGAGTTCCAGCAAGTGAAACGTATCTGACAAGCCTACGAGCATATAGACCGATCTGCCTAAGCATCTGTACACGGTGTGCCTTGAAATGTCGTACCAGTGGCAGAAGAGAGCTGACGAGACAGGTCTGATGCTGTGCTCCGTCTGTTTCTTTTGGCAATAACTGCCAAATACCGGTCCTCATTCGGCGTTGTTAGTCAGGGGCGACCTGTTCTGTAAAGTCTACTCCCATTACTATCATCTTGGAATCGTTTCCAAAGCTTGTAAATGACACTCTGGGCGATTCCAAGTTCTTCGGATACTTCCAGATGGGTACGCCCACATTCCAGACGGCCGATAATTCTACCATGTAAAAAATCATCCAAATGCGCCCTTTGTATCATAACTATGCAGCTATGCACTGAAAGGCTTATAAAGCGCTTGCGAACAATTTTACTTCTTTGCCTGTATTCCTTATACATCATTCTGTGACATACTATCGGTGTCATCTGGTGGCTTGCTGCAATTTTCATATGATTTTTGAAGATGCGTGTTGTCGTTTTGCGGGTGATATATGTATTTTAGAGTTCGATTTCCGCGTGACTCTGAATTATCCTTAATTTATGGACATGAGTGTGTTTTACATCTGTAGATACTGTCTTCTCATATGTAGAATACGACAGAATTTTCTTATGTAAAACTTCATAAACTAAATTCTGATTTTTATTTTTTGGTCAAATTTGGAATAATAATAATTTCCCAGAATTTTCTGCATTCCCTGAACTACAGAATAAGTAATCTATTCATTTAGAGTTATTGAATCCTAATATTTAAAGATTGGATAGAGATACAGATTTTTTTTAAGTTTAGGAACTGGATAATATATAACTTACGCTATCCGAAAAATTTTAAGTAAAACATTCGATAAACCTCTAAATTAGATTTTTGCTTTACACATCTTTTTAGCCAAATAAAGCCTTTTTTTTTCAAATTTTAAAAAAAACTTTTGCCACTTAATTGTGTTTATACATGTATTTTTAATCTTTCTTATGCAAATATTCAAAAATATAGCTATTTTACAACGTTTCTCAAAACTTCATTTCGAACGTAGTCACATAAGTTAAGTTCTAAAAATACTTAAAATAATATATTTTCATCAAGAAAAATAGTCTTGATGAAAATATTTCTTTAAAGTATTTATTACTTAATTGAACAAAATTTTAGTATTCAGTGCCATCAAAAAGCTAAAGAAAAATATGTTACAAAATTCCATTACTAAAAACATGAAAAATGTCAAGTTAACTGAAAATGTATCAAAATAAGTATTCATAATAGTTTCAAAATTTTTTAGTTGTTGACCAAAATAAGGCTTCTAACCAAATTTCAGGATAATAATACAAATTTTTCTATTATTTCCGGTAATACCATCAATATAGTCTTCATATTTTGCGAAATATATACTTCGTAACATATAACAAAGAAACACAACAATAATGCACCACGTTCGTATGATAAAACCTTGTGTCAATCATAGTTCACCGAGATTTTGTTAAAGAATATAAACTTTTTTATTTAGTCCAGCTCTACGGATGAACGTGTTATCTAAGGCGAAAAGTCTGCAATTAGTTTATCTTCTTTATTGCATTCTCCTTTGAAGGCAAAAGGGAATTGTTCCCTAAATCACGTTTAGAGCTGGCAGAAACTTCAGCATTTTTTCCACTCTTTTTTTCTCAACCTTATAGTTTTTTTTTTCTCCCAAATCCTTCATGTCGTTTAAATTCAAGCTGACATTCCCGTTTATTTAGACGCTTTTTCATCGTCTCTAGACCGAATAAATTTTATTTATACAAATAAGTTACGGTAGAGAAACTCTTAGTTTTTCTTCTTTATTGAGTGAAAACAGTTCGTTTTTTCGGCGTGTCTGATACCACAAAAATTAAAAAAAAAGAGTTTTGAGACTGTCTCATCATCGTCTCGTGACGCTTTATAGAGATGACTTGTTAATTTTGAAGATTAATAAAGAGAAACAAAAAAGGCTCAACCTGAAAGGAATCCCACTCTCGGAACTTCTATTCCACACAAACAGAACGATATTTAAAGCCTGACGTTAAATTTAACATCGACCAAAATCACATACATGGCAGATGGTTTTGAGGAATCAGGTTTGAGATGTGGAACATTTACGTCGCCGAGTTGTGATTAAGGAGACAGCGGAATTTGAAATAGGCAAAAATGGACGAAAACATGGAATTTTATTTTTATCGCTGCATCATGCAAATATATGTTTATATTCATTTAAAATAGTTGAATTGTTCCAGGTGTCTTTAATTTTAAAGAAATTAAATAGAATTGGTAATAAAGATTTCGGTTAAATATTAAAAGAAAATAAGGTATGCATTTTATATTTCGTGTTTATTTAAATAATTAAAAGTCAATTTTAGCTCAGAAAAACATAAAATTCCTATGAAAATTCAGTAAACGTATATGAAAATTATTCTAAAAAATTCGCATTTAATTATAATTACAAAATCATACACAGTTTTGTTCCAGATTAATTTATATAATAAGGAAAAAATAATAAAAAAGTTAAAAATTAAATTGCCTGGAATAATTTCAAATATTTAAAAATTAATTTTTTTTAATTTTGAAAAAATAATGTACTTTAATTTAAAAAGTTTTTTCAAAGAAATTTAATGTATTTATATTTTAATACATATGCAAATAAAGCATTACGCTAAGTGAATAATTCACAAAAGTGCTTAATAGAGTCCACCTTCCCTTTAAAATGAAGATTTAATTACTATTGGTATATCATGTTGTCGATAAATTGAAACTGTTTTCCAGAGAAAGGTAAGGGGATATTTTTGTAGAACTACAGAAAGCAATGCTTTATCAGCCTAATTATTAGGAATATATATTGGAATTGTTCTATGTTGGTTATAAAATAATGAGTAGCATTTAAATTTAGATATAAAATTAAATTTCAAATGAATAATAATTCTTTGTTTATGGTTCAGGAATCTTGGTAAAAAGAAGCAAGAGAATCGCAAATTGTTTCAATGATAAAATTTCTAGGTAATAGTTTAGCACTTTCAAAAGGAATGTGTGGGATAATATGTAAAATGCATCCTTGAGATTTATAAATTTTAGGAGAGGTCCATTTAAAATATTCTCGTGAGTAAAAACACATGCAAAGTTTTCTTTCGGGGGGGGGGAATACTTTTCAACTTCCATCGACTTTTGGCAACAGTCCATATTCATTTTGCTAATGTCGTTTACAAAAAGACTTAATTTTTAAAAAGAGAATCATTTTAGTCCTTCCAATTTCTAGTATGGTAGACGGAAATTGAGCAAAGCAGAAGGCTTGATTTATTATTGTAGGTGAATTATTACTAAAAGGTTTAAGAAATGTTGTAAAAATTCTTTCAAGACGTAACTTAATGAAAATCATATGTTTGATAATGATGTAAGATGTCTATAGCAGGCAGAAAATATATTATTCTTCACATTTTTATCACATTAGATCCCATAGAGAGGCTTCTTTCATCGAAAATGATAGTCTTGAATGGTTTCTGTACATTATTATTTCAATCTTTGTAATTCTTTCTCGTATATTAGTTAAAATAAAATAAGCTTATGTAATACTTTAGAAAACGATACTAACGTGGTTGAAGGAACTCGAAACTAAATTGATTATTCGTTGAGTAGAATTGCTTATCTTATCTTAAGATCCTTATTTAAGAGCCAATTAGGGTCATTTTCTATTATAAGAATAATACGATAATTCACGCATGGTATAAGTGTAGAATATCACCATCTTTCACCTCTAATTTCAAGGAGACGCAATAGACACTCTCGTTGCTGGTAATTGTCTTTCTTCTAATTTCGGCAGAAAATCAATGAATGACAATTCAGTGTAGATTAATTTATTGGAAGAGGCATGTGTTATTACCCTAAATTTTCAAGACGAACAATTAGTTTTGTTTTTCATACTTCTACAATACCAAAAATTATGTATTTTCCTTGCACATAAGCTTATTTAAACATGATATAAATTTCTACATTACTTTATGTAACGAAACTTGATTAGTCATAAATAAAGGGACTACAATAAAGTTTCGATTAAAAATTATTCTTTGGGTCTAAAAATTATTACAATGAAAGGAAACGACATGCTTTAAACTATAAATGGAAGTAAAAATTATTTCGATTGTTCAACAGTTTTTATAAATACTGCATAATCTATATTTTCAAAAATAAAAAATATTAATTTTAATCAAAAAAATCTAATTATTTTAAAAATTAAGAATTTAAGTTAAAAAGTAATTACTTTTAAAAAACAAACAATATACAGCAACTAATTTATGGGTTGCATTGCGAAACTACAAGACCAACGTTGTGATTGGCATTACATGTTTGAATTATTTGTAAAGGAGTATTTTTTATTACTTATTGATGGATAATTTTATACAACAGCAAAGCCCCCTAGAGAATTTGGAGAATTAAAATATTATTTATCGGCGATCATTTAGAAAATAAATATTAAATGATTATCTGAGCTTACTAAATACGTATTTAATTAAATAAAGCAATTAAGAAATTTATTACAATTTAGTCTTGTTTTAACTTCAGATTAATAAATAAGAATCTCAATTGTAAACGACATTTAAGTTTTAATAAATAATTCAATGTAACAGAAACGATTACAGATAAAAAGTACTAATGGGCATCCCAAAATTAACAGGATTTAAATTTTCCACCATTCTTGCAGTAAAGGGTCGGCAACCCTATTAAAAAAAACCATTTGTTTAGTTTTAGTTTTAGGTTTAGTAAAAATAGAGCGTCACACGACAGAACAACATGTTAACCCAAGATTTAAATTAAATAAAAAACACAGTTTTTTTAAAATTTTTATTGAATAGTAAAGTACACAGTATAGGACTATATATGGAAGAACACATAGAACAAATGGCCTACAAGGTGTTGCTGGCACATACGCCTTCTTTTGTCGAAATTTTCCATGACCATTTTGCATAAATGTGGCTGAATTTCTTTGATGCAGCGTTTAATTTCCTCCTTCAATGGATATGGGCTTGTAGGTTTGTTGACATAGACCTTTGATTTCAAATAACTCCATAAAAATAAGTCCACTGGCGTTAAATCACACGATCTAAGGGGCCAATTCTCACATTTTCGAACTGTGGCCGCCAGACTTTCGTTATTTTTGAAATATTGTTCAACAATGAAAACTCATTGTTCTATGGTGTAACGCTCCATGTTTACCTACCCTAAACTATCAGCTATCAAATAATTCTTTTAATAAAATTGCAACTATTTACTGCACGAATGGTGGCAAATTCAAATGCTGAGTTAATTTTGGGGCACCCTTTTCCAGGTAAAAAGTATTAATTTACTGCACATTGTTTGCAAATGCTTACAAGTTCAAAAAGAGAGATTACTTAACATTTTAATTTCTTTATTCCAATTGTATTAATTCACCAGTTTAATTTTCATGAAAAAATTTGATTTTTTCCCCATTTCCCCATTTAAATTCAAATTTGAAGAAAAAGTAAATACCTTTTATAAACAGAATGAAGAAACGCACTTTATAAATGAATTTTTTATTAAACTTTAATTGTTTCATAAGACGCTGGCAATTTTATTTGATCTCATTATAACGGTCTTATCGTGTGATATTTTCACTCTGTCTCTGAAGATAAAACTATAACAATTCTATATAATAACAGAGGAAAAAATAATGTCTAATATGGTCCAAGAAATCGTTTAGATAAGTAGATTAAAATCATGTAAAACAAATTTTATCATTATAAATATTTATCCGTTTATTTCAATAGATTTATTACAATAAATATTTTATTTCCGTACTGGTATTTGAAACTGTTATTTATAAAATTTATGTAGCATTCTAATGTTAGTTTTCCAAACATATTTCTTTTTAATTAAAAAAAATTCTTTTAAATAGTCGAGAAAATATTCTAACTTTTATAATTTGTTTTAATTTAAAAATTTATAGAAATTAAGTGTAACTGAAATTTTCATTTACTAAATCTCGAACAGCCATATAATTTTTTACTGATTTCTTATCACCTACGTATTTTTGTCATAGCAGAAAATGAGTGCCTAATACAGACACAGCTATTTAATTCCTCTTTAATTTAGTATTATTATATAAAGATTTAAAAAAATTGAGAGCCCACGGAAATATTTTTATTGCATTTCCATTTATTTCTAAACGGCTTATTTTTTCAATATAATTTTCATAGATAAACGAACCAAATCAGAAAGAAAACATCGTGAAACGATTTGTTATAATCATTTGAGTCTCGGTCGTTTTGGCATTCAAACAGTTATGAAAACACTTGTTGAAACATTATTCTTAATTTATCATACTAAGCAGATGCAATTTGGTAGTTTGATTTTGTGAAAATAGATATTAACCCTATGAGTCCTGACCCCCCAATATCGCACCGTTCGGCAGGGGCCTGACTTGGCGCTTTTGGTATTTCTCTCCGAGCGCTCCTATTTTAACGGTTCCAAAGCGCCTCTGTCAGGCCCCTGTCGAACGGTGCGATATCTGGTGGTCAGGGCTCATAGGGTTAAAGCATTAAATGATAGTGTCAAGAAGAATATGCATTTTCACTTTCTAATATACGAAGTATACAAAGAGAAAGTATTGTAAACTTGAAAAACTTGAACTCGAAATTTTGACGAATCTCCGCGTTTCAAGCCACCCTGAGATCGAAAAAAAAAACATTTTTTGAAATTATGAGTGTCTATCTGTCCGTCCGTCTGCCTCTGAAGTCGAAAATTAAAAAAAAATGCCTTAAGTTGAACGGATGAAATTTAATACTTCTACTCCAAATATGTAGATTTCTATCAAATTTTGAACTAAATGCATTTAGAGGAAGTCTGTCTGTCCAGCTGTCCGAATATAAGTTAACACGATAACAGCAAAACGAAGAGAGTTAGATGAATAACATTTGATACGCAGATTTAGCATCTAAAGTGTAGATTTCCATTGAATTTGGAAGTAAATACATGCACATTAATCGTCTTTTGCTCTATATTTAAACAAGCTCGTAAACGCAATAATTCAATAATGAGATGATTAAAAGATTTGAAATCATGTAATTTAGGTGAGGTATGTGATTTTACAACAATAATTATAACTCTATTTGAAATTTTGGTAGTAATTTTTTTGGAAAAAAAAAGCATCCAAATTATGCATTCAATTTTCCGATATTTTGCACTAACCGCATATCAGAGATTAATTGCCTAAAATACCGCTAAAGGTAATACACTAAAAGTTTTTTTGCAACTATTGTTTATCAATGGCACACTGTTAATAAAACGCAAGTATATTTATTGGAGAATATACAATGCAATTTCGGGTGATCTTTCCTGAGGGTTTAGGTAAGAATCACATACCTACATATATCAATTTATTCATTGATATTACATTATACTATTTTTATTATGTGTTGGAAATAAATTATAAAATTAGTGCCGAAGTGTGTATTGAAAGCATTCTATTCGTTTTCTGAATAGAAAAGGAATAGAATACATGAGAAAGAAATTTGAATCATGAAGAAAGAAATATTACATAAAATGTCATATTGAGCAGCTACAAATTATCATCCTAATTCTCTGAATATAGAAACTTTTTTAAGGGAATATATTGGTGTTTTGTTTTAAAGGGTATGCATCCTTTAGGAATAAAGACCTACTTTTTTTTAATAAGTTAATTTATTGAAATTATATTCTTTCCTTTTCATATTTTGGAGACAAAACTATAACTTGGGTGTCGAAAAGAATTTCGAAAACATACCATTTCAGAAAAGCACTATTCATAAAGAAAGAGTTCAGAAGCCATCTCCATTTTTCTTGGAGATGGCTTCCTATCGAGGATCATTTAGTGAGGGGAAAAGTCTACTTTTATCGCATTTGGTAAATATTTTTACTGTTACTTCGGATTTTTCTTGTCATATTGCATTTTTCCTTTTGTCATATCATTTTGATGCTTTCATTGCTTCACATCTAAAATAGGAAAGGTATTTGCCATATTTCGTGTGTTGATCCTCTACCTTCTAAGAACTACTTTTTACCAAACTTTAGTGTTTCCATCTTTATTATGTTTGTATTCCTCTAGAGATGTATAGAACCACACGAAGAACTGTTCTATTTCTGATTTTAAAATGATAAAAATAAAAATAAAAACTTTAAAAATACATTTTTATGTGTGCATTACAAAGTTGGAAGTATCTTCTTTTTCTGTTCTTTTATTCTGAAGTTCAGTGTAAAAACAAGGGAAGCACATTTTTAAAGTTTTTATCACTTTCTTAGCATATTTTCTTTCTTAATGAATCTTCATGTGTATTCTTTTCTTAAGATGTTTAGTGGGATTTAATTTTCATTGCACCTCAGTTTTTTCAGGACCTCACATTGGCACTATCTTTATCTTGACTTTCAATATATTTCACCTTTCATTTTAACCTTCATTACATTTTACTTTTCACCTTGACCTTCACACATTTTATACTTTTTAATACATTAACAAAAATATTTGTTTCTATCTTCTTATTTATATTATTTTCTTCTTTATAATCTAATACAAATATATTGATTTATTATTATAGCTATTAGGGAATCTTATAAGCAACTTCTCTCAAATCCATCTAACACAAAGTCCCTTATATAGAATCTAATTTGAGTTAAAACTAAAAAATTAACTGTTAATTAAGTTCTTTATATATATTTTAAGTTCTATAATATTATTATATTATTTCTATGATATTATTACCGGATAATGCATACTTTATTTTCTTAATATTATAATGATTTATCTTCTTTGGGAATGCAAAATTCAGACAAATTATAAAACTGTGTCATATTTGAAAAATAATGGAAAATGTATTATAACATTCCATGCTAATAAACATAACTGATTACAAATAATAGTGAGTGGATTTTTAACGGGATATAAGATACAAAACTAATAAGCTATTTACGGATAAGATAATAAATATCATTATAACGTATTTTTATCCTTATTTAAAGATATATATGGGGAGATTATCAAGTTTTGTAAGTCATATGAACAGATGTCTGCTATAAAAATATTTTTATACCATTTTAACTAATTTAACTTATTTCATGTTTTTGAAGATGTAATTTTGTAAACGAACTTTAACTCACTTCTTTTTTGCGATAGAGATCTGAACCTTTGAAACATGCATGCTTCATGAAAATAAGTTGTTTTAACATCAAGTTATCTACTGATTTTAATTACATTTTGATTCTATACTTGTGGCAGCACCTTGTTACTTATTTAAGAAATAATTGTTTACAAGATTTCTTAACATTCCTAATAATTAATTAAAAATTAAAAACTAGATAGCTAAAATTTTTCAGAATGATACAATTTCGGATTTTTTTTCATTAATAAAGGTATGATTTTTTTTATTTGATTTAATCTCCATCACGTTTGATAAAGTATAGCTAAAGTTGACTATTATAATCTTATATCCAATAATCTTATATCCAAGGGTATTCTGGCTCTTAATCATGCAATAATTTGATTTTCACTTCCTCCTCATATCCTTTTAAAATAGAAACCATGAGAGTATAAATTATTAAATATTTCAAAAGATATTATTCTTTTCTTAAATCATGATAACCGTCTCTTCTTGGATATTACTTTTTCTATTAAAATGAACTCAGAAGTTACCCCTTCATGTAAATTTAACGACCGATTGCTAAGAAAATGAAATACTGTTTCCTTGTTCATGACTATTTTAACACTGTCAAATCTTGAAGGATTGCATTATCCTTAGGGATCTGGTTGTAATTATTTATTATCCCGAAACGTATATCTTTCCCGAAAGAAATTGAGTAGCGTATCATACTCAGATTATCTGAAAATGATGGAGTGCTCTCATTTTTCAATCATTTTTAACTTATGGCTACACTTAAATTACGATGGAAAATGAGAAACAAATGTTTAAATTCTGAGAATTCTAATTAAAATTGCTGGTAAACTATATTTTGATGCAGTTTTTGAGCAAAATTACCTCTGGAAAGATATTTTACTTCAAATATGAGTTCAGATGCATTACTTTTTTTCCCCTCAGAATCCTTTTTTTTTATTACAAAAGTGAGTTTGAATAAAATATTTCATATGTAGTTTATCTAGAATAGATATTGTTTTCACGATAGTTTTTAATACTAGCTCGAAATTTGCATAAAAGGGGATACCATATTATATATATATATATATATATATATATATATATATATTATAATAATAATAATTTTAGCTTAATTGAAGCTAAAAGAATAAGTGTAAAAGGATTTAAAAAACAAGGTTTTATTAATATATTAATAAATAAAAAATATTTTATCAAAAATTATATGGATTGAAAATAAAACCGTATAAAATCGAGAAGATATCAGAAATACTCTGCGTGAATTTAAATTTTAATTGCAAATATAATATAATTTCAATTCTAAATGAAATTTTTGGAATTTCCTTTTTTGTGATAAATTGTATAACTTATTTTCTTAGAGAATTACTTTCTGTAGCTAATGCATTTACAATTATATTTCGATCTAAATTATTCTGGTAAAAAATTTCATTTTTAAATACATGAATAAAAAGTAGGTTTTTCTTTTCATCTTTATCATTTTCAGCATTTGCTTTCTCACATATAATATACCTGTCCATTATTATAAATGTCATAGAATTTTATTATTCACTATAATTTAGTGCATCATATATGGAATCAAAATAAATAGATTAATGTATAGTTAAATGTTGAATGCACTTAGACGCTGTACTGTCATTTAAAATGTATTGTTACGAAAAATCTTCAAAATCTGTCAGTGGGTTGTACAGTGAAAATTCTTACACGTATTTTGACGAATATAGACACTTTATTGTACACGAAAGCACGATCACAGGTCTTTACCCTCAGATGGCTACTGCATACCTCTTTCCGTAGTAAGGCGGACACGACATCATCATCAGATATTTGTTATGGCATAATTTCACAATGAATGGGTGTTAAACCGTTATTTTGCAACAGCTTGATCTCCTAGTGGACACGATCTATTTCCATGTGACTTCTGGTTGCGGAGATTCTTAAATGATTTCATTTATACTGAAAATTTGGAGTTTCTCTTTTTAAAAAAATTTATACTTATTCATTTAATGAATTTTTTTGTTATTTTTTCATTTAATAAAACGCGAGATCATCTTCAGTATTTGTTAAAATTCCATGTTATTTAAACTAATAAAATGATCTTTATAGTATTTTGAGCAGGTGAGATTTAATTTGGACAACTCTGTAGTTCTCAACTTAATCTCTTTTAGTTTCAGAAATTCTCTGCTTAGTTTTAAAGAAGTGGAAACTTTATGTAGAAGTTCGAAATTTATTTCGCATTAAATCGCCGTTGACCGTCTTAGCTTTACACCATCATTAAAACATTACACAGCAAGGTGGGTGAGAAATGGTAATATTACTATTTTGGTCTTTAAAATTAAAAAAAAACTGTAGAATTTTGACTTTAAGACTGTGTAATTAAAGCAACAGGGATCTGAAACTGAAGTTTATAGTATATTATATAAAATTATAACCAATTTAAGGAATAGATGTGTAATGTTAAAGTTATTTTTAACTTTTAATGCAGAACTTTAAATTTTTAAATATATGACACATCCTATTTGAGACAATAATTGATATTTGAATCATATAAGAACTCAAAGGACATTTAAGCATATTAAGGTATCTTTTATTTGTTTCTTCTCAGTCTTTTCATTTGCGCACTCTGTTTTGAGTGCATTAGAGTGGTATGAGTTCAATTACACTCCAAAGTTTTGGAATCGTACTATGTAAACTTTTGAACTGGTCCATCTTCCTGAGCAAGGTTTTGGACAACCGAAGGAAAAATTAATCCTTCATTTTTTCTATAAATGAGGATTTGTAAACAGAAAAAGGTAAGCGTCTTCAAGTGTTTTTTTATCCTTCATGTCCGTATCACCCTTAAATAAGCAGAAATATTAAATTTATAAGGATATGGGAGTAGCATTATGCTATATTAAGGTTTTTAAATCAATCTATGTTTTAATTTTAACTATGGATTTTTGTATCAAATATTCTACAATTCGATGTATCAGACAGGCAAATTGGTGTATACGCAAAGGTTACATATTATGCTTTTAGATTGTTTTATTTTAAGAATTTATATAAATTTAATTGATCTTCCTCCTTAAATACCAATATTAGCCATACCAATATTATAAATACCAATTAAATACCAATAATAGCCTGGTTTTTTTTTCATATCTCTATGAACATGAAATATAATTTCTCTTGAGCTAACGATTATCAATAAAATTTAAATAAATATTTCTAATAATTAAAAAAATGCTCGTGACATCCCTATTAGTACAAAATATTGCAAAATGTACTTACGACATTTTCGGTTGTCTAAATGCTATGCAATAATGTTGGGTAATTTGTACTAATAGAGATTCATGCACTGCGTCCTCCGGAAAAGTTTATAATTCATTTTATAAAAGTATTACAAATCGCAAGACATTTAAACGAAATACTTATTTCATTTCTTGTGATATGCATACATTTTGTTGAATCCAGGATTAAATCGCAATTTTTGTCTTTTTTGAGTATTTCTTGTCTGTCTCCTTTAACTTATATTTGCAGAAATAGTTCACTTTGCAGTAGTTATCCGAAATGTAAAGAATCGAAACTCAAACTCTTTTTTTTTCTTCGAGGATGCTCATTCTAGAGGTAAGAATTGAAAGAAACGCAATCAGGAAACTTGAAATAACTTCCCAACGCTTCGGGATATTTACTTAAAAGTTCTCCCTTCTCTCCCTATGATGCATTTTGTCTCCCCTTGGGAGCCAATTATGTAAGGGGATTTTTTTTCTTTCTCAGAATACCTTTGCTGAACGACTTTGAAGTAAATTATCGTGTATACGAATTCCCATTAGCGTTGAGGATGTTTGATATAAAGCGAACTTCCGGAAAATCTCTTTACTAAAAATTGCCCCGAGTTTTTTCTTCTTTTCTACTCTTTGATGTAAACTACCACACTAGTTAGTACCATTTCTCAGACTTTATATTTGTTACAGACAAACATATAAACGATCCAAGTTTAAGCATCTTTACCTTGTAAATTTTTACTGAGCAAATTCTTTTACAAATACTACATCTGGTAAGAAAAACAATTTAAGTTGGGTAACTTCGTTTTATTCCCTTGCTTGTTAAAGGATATGAAACCTTTTTAAGCTTTTGAAACCAATTATGCTGGTATCTAAGTTTATTTAATGGATACAATTGTCTGTCGCTATAATAGTTTTCTGAATAGAAATTACGATCCTTTTTCTAGGAAGGAATGAATTTCTACTTAAATTCATTATTATTATTTTTAAAATAAATTATTTTAAAAATAAATGAAAAGATTAGAAAGTTTTCTTTTTGGAGAGCAGGAGACAGAATGAAGCTAAATATTTTCAGAAACCATAATGAAAACTGTCTATTTAGAAACTTTTATAAACTTTTCTGGCTATCTTAAAGAAAAAGGCAATTTCAGAGACAAGAAACGCGTTTAACAAGTGCGTCGATCGGAGAGACTAGGAAAATTTAATTTTAAAAGGAAAGTTGGATGAATAATGATGTATTTTATTTAATTATAAAATTGTGCTTGATTTGAATTAACAGTTAATTCATGCAACCAAATAAACGAGAGTTCAAAAAGCTGCTTCCAAGAAAACTCAAGGCAACTAAACAGTAAAATAGTAAAATCACAAATTGCAAGTGTATATTTTTAACAGTGTGATATCATCATACATACTGTCAAAAAACATACACTTCATACATATAATACACATCATACATATAATAGTCTATCGTCTTCTGTAACGCTAGGCTGAAAAAAGTATCCCCGCCGCTTTTATCTGCGTCTTTACCAGATGCCTAAATCCCAACTTTTGTTTAAACGCCAAGCAACTCAACGAGGTATTTTCCCTTAAGTTTAATGTGGTTGATTGATCAGTGTACGAATAAACGCACACATGAATAAATAATATTTATGCTCATTCGTTATATCCTCACTTCACAGACCAAATTGAAGTTTATTGTTAATATTTTCTTCTGGTATTTATTGTTTTGTTTGACATTGCAGTTCTTTTGTGTTATTGGATTACTATTTAATTCAATCCGATTGTGTTTGATTTGTGTTTTGATTTGAATATTCGTAAACATTCTGAGTAGAGGAAATCTTATTGTAACTGATTCGTTATATCCTCACTTCACAGGCCAAATTGAAGGTTATTGTTAATATTTTCTTCCGGTATTTTTTCTTTCGTTTATTTTCATTTCATTTTATTTTGTGTTATTGATTACTATTTAATTCAATCCGATTGCGTTTGATTTGAGTGTTCGTGAACATTATGAGTAGAGAAGATCCTATTGTAAAGAAAAAAAAGTCTCTTAGGTGTATCGTAAATAATAATTATTTTTATTTCTTACATAATCCGCGAAAGTGCATGAGATTTTCTACTACAACTTTCATTAGTTAATCTGTGACAATCAGGTCTGAGATACTGCCAACAGGATAATAGCTCATCAAAATGAGAGCATCTAGTTATCTAATAGACATCGTGCAGATAATTGTGTGCTTCAATCTCGTCTATTTCAGAAACTAAATCTTTTCTAATCACAATATCTCTTAAATTTCAAAAAGTGAATTTCAATAATATCACCATTTCGTCATTTTGAAACTTTAAGTTCTCTTATACATCCACAAATAGATGCTCTTTCACAATCCTACCTGTAGCACTACTTTCATAATTCTGAGAAGATATTCTTTGGCCACATATCGATTCTTTGAAATATTGTTCGATTAATGGTGGGCTAAGCTAGTTAGATGTATTTCAAACACATTCAATAGCTGCAAATTCTAAATTGCAGTTTTGGACCCCCTTTTAGATTATAACTATGCTTATAAAAGTGCAATACTATAAAAAATTGCAAATTCTCAAATTAAGTGCAATAATTTCTTTTTAATAAATTATTTTCCTCTGGAGAAATTCGGTAAAAATGGTGATGCGAGAACTTTTGCCGATGATTTTTGCCAAACTAATTTTGCAAAAATCATCGGTTTTTTTTTGTTTGTTTTTTTGTCAAACGATTTTTAAAAAAGCATTTGATTTAAAAAAGATATTTAGGATAAATAAGAGTTTCAATTAATTAAACAGGAAAAAGCGATTTTATAATTTCAAGGTAGCTAGCTGATTATTGACCTTAAATTGGAAACTATCCAACGTGAAATTAAATGAACAACAATTATATAAAATCGAAAGTTCTCACAATAAGTAACAATAACTAAGCTAAAAAATTTATTAAATACATTTTATGAAATATTAACAAAAATAATAAAGAATAGGTCACATAAACGAAATAAGTTTGTTAATACTTTTAATATCACAGGGGAAAAAATTGAGAATTTTATGATATATTAATTATATACCACGATAGCTGGTTATACATTTTCGAATCATATTATAAACCAGGAATGATGTCCCCAAAACGTTTCCCCGTGTACTCTCTAATAAAGTAGTAATCCCAAAAAACGCCCTGAAGTTCAATAATTATGAAATATCAACCTTTGGCGGGAATTTAGCATTTTTATTGAATGTATAGGGACATCCTTCATGAAATTTCGACAATTAATCCCTGACATACGGTTAACGGTGTACTAAAACTGAATTCGTATTTTAAGCGCGTTTTTCCCAATCGATTGAAATAAAAATTTGACACAACACTACAGTCGTAGTCACAAAATCCCATACCAAATTTGATATATTTAAACCACTACTTTTTTGAGTATCGCGTTTACACGTTTCTGAAGATACAGACCGACAGACAATCAACCCCTTCTTGAATTTGGTTCAAAGTTTGTTTAGTGTCTATACTATAGATGTTAAATATGTGCACCCAATTTCATCTATCTAGCTCTCTTCATTTTGTAGTTATCGTGTTAACTTATATTCAAACAGTCTGACCAGCATACTTCCTCTTACTGAATTTTGTTTAAAATTAAGCAGAAATCTACAAATGTGGTGTAAAAACCGAGTACCAAATTGCATCAGTCTAGCTCAAAGTGTTTATTAGTTTTCTTTGTCACAGACAGACGGAGGCTTTCCAAAAATTCGTTTTTTCGAACTTCGGGAGGTGTTAATTGTGGAAATTCGTCAAAATCTGTTCGGTTTTTTTTTTGACGATTATTATAATTTCTCTATATTACGTATACTAGAAAGTAAAAAACGATGAACATTGTATAAATAAACGAAAAAAAAACCTTGTCGAACTAATAATGAAGAGAATAATCTAATATTCATTAAGAACACAGAAAACATTTATCTTGCAATCATAAACTATGTTTCATTTCAACAATAATCTGTATTCACCCATCTACAATATGTTGCTTTCATGCAGTGCTCTACAATTCTGAAGCGAATGACTTTGCATTCAAGTCAATTCATGATCAGGTGATGCACGTCACTTGCGCCGAGCGAATTTATTTTTGGATTTTTCTGTATTTTAGATTAGGAAAAAGGACATAGAAAATTTCTTTTGCATTTTAGAGGAGGTGGGGGAGGTTACAATGTAGAATAAGCAATATAGATGCTGAATACTTGATCATAAAATTTTTTTAATTATTTATTTTTTAGCTAAATGTTTCCTGACATGACATAAATCAAGACATTACACATGTCTATTGATTACATTGTTTTGAATTCCTTGAAATATTAAAGAAATGCATTTTGTTTTCTTACGTAATAATACTTGAAATATCCTCATAGTCTAGAAAAACAAGTTAACCCCATAATTTACATATCGAACTTCTTCATTTTCCAACATCAATATTTTTTTCAAGCAGTTTTTGATTCTTTCGTAAACATACGTATACAACAAAAGAATTTTTATAACTCAGAATTCAGAAATATTAATAAAGCATTGATCCTTAGAACTGGGTCACGCAAAATAATATCAAGTCATAATGTCAACATGTTGACGTAATCAAGTCAAAATGTCAACATACATAAGTGCATCATTTATCTCTTTTTTTTAATATCATTCAGCTAGGGAGTTGTTAATCCATTTCTTTTGAAAATATATTACTTTGGAATATGTTATTTTAAAAGAAGCGCAATGCAGTTTACAGATAATGCCTACATCTGTGTTTTTCTAATTATATTATGTTTATTAATTATGTATTCACAGCTTCATTTACAGTTATTCAATCTCTGTATGTTGTATTGTTTTCTAATCATGCATAATTATAATTTATGTATTTGCCTTAGCAAAAAATTTTAATCGTGATTTTCATATTTAATTTTTCATTTTCTTTGTATTGATATATTTTTGGCAAGCACTTTGCCAAAAATATATCAATGCAATATCAATATCAATAATTGTTAACATAATTTTGAGCTAACTATCTACAGTCAAAAATATTAACAATGCACTCATCTCACGCAGCAAGTCAAACGAAATAACATCCTTCAAAATATAATTTAATGTATGATAAACAAGGCAAAAAATCAAAGGATGGATAGTATCAATTCGTTCATTAGCATGACTGATCCATTTCTTTATATAATTTTTGAATTTGTTTATTTTTTCATATTGAGAGGTATTCAACAAAAATTTTTCATCTCTATATACTTCAAAGACAGATTCACCCAACAAATGGTGTCTTACATTTTACTAAAAGAAAAAAAAATGTTTATAAACCTGCAGTCGGAAATATTAAAATGTACTCATCAAAAGTAGCAGGTCAAACAAACACAGAAGCCATAAAACTATAATTTAATTTATGATAAACAAGGCAAAATGTCAAACAATGTGTATCATTTACTTCTTTCTTTAGCATAACTGAGCCACTTTTATATATCATTTTTGAATTTTTCTTGTATTGATATATATTTATTAAGTGTTTTTGCATCTATGCATTCATTCTTGGAAATATTCACAGAACGATTTGAGTCTTACTTCTTATCATCAGAAAAAACGATTATAAATCCAAAGACAGAAATATTAATAATGTACTCATCAAACGCAGCAGGTCAAACAAAACTGCACCCATAAAACTATCATTTAATTTATGATAAACAAAGCAAAAGGTCAAACGATGTGTATCATTTACTTCTTTCATTAGCATAACTGAGCCAGGGAATTTTCGACTCCTTTCATGGAAAAGGCGATTTCCTTAGAGCAAGTTATTTTAATTTGCGGCTTCATGCTGTTTACAGATAAATTGTTGCGTCTTCCTTTTTTTTTTTAAATATGCTCTCAATTTACGCCTCTATGCACAAGGAGAATTAACGAAGCGCTCGTAATTTAAAATTAAACGCTCTTAATTTATGAAGCGTGTTAACAATTAATCAGTTCTCCTTAACTTTAAATTAATATTGTTGCTTCTCTTTTTCGGGTTCTGAATTACATCGCTCCACTTTTTCTAATTTTCTTTCCTTTTATAGTGAGAGTATTACTGATAATTTTTTAATGTTTTGTGGTAATTAATTACGCCGAAAAACTAATATGTTTAAACAGAAATGAAAGTTGTGTAAAGTTCAACGGATGCAGATAGAATACAGCGGCAGATTTGTATTTTAATAAAAGTTGTTAAATTGGTTTACATGAAATTTAACCAAATTTAAAGCGTAAAGGAATAAATTGCAATATTGATAATGGAAGAAAAACAAGCTTGTTAGTGATTTTTCAAATTGAAAAAAAATGCGTTATAACCTAAATTCTAACGCATTATGGATCTTTCGATTAGTCAAAATCTGATTGCTGATTACTTATTTTTATGTCATAAGTTAAGTTTTATTTTTTAAAGCATTGCAGTAAATATTTCTTTTTAAATTTTTATTACTTCATTTGTTTCTTTGATGCGATGGAATTTTGAAATCGATTTTCAGACGCTATAATTTTGATAATTTGTCTACCTGTATGTTCTAGATGGCAATGCATTTTTTAAGATAATTTCCGGCCATAATTAAGAATTATCTAATTAAAATAAATTCTCATTCTATACTTGTTGTGCAAATTAATAGTGTGGTTAAAAAAAGTAGGTTTTTAAGATTCTATAATATTGATAATGTTGTTTGTTCGCTGGTAACTAAAATGTAAAAAATACTAAATATAAAATATTCTGCCAATTAATTACTAAGAGTGTTTCTAAATAATGATTTATATTTTATGTTAGTTATTTTTTCTTGTGGAATAATTTCCAAAAACCATTAGATTATTTGTAAGTAATTTATGAAAAATGCTTTTTTCTCATATTTCATATTTATAATTTTTTCCAAAGTTATATGGAAATAATAATTTGAGTAGCTGTTTCGTGATTTATTAGTAGTACTAATTCAATCATTACAAATTCTCTTAAAATATAAAATCTTATATTTTAAGAGATATATCTATATATATTAGAATAAATCTGTATATATATTAAGATACATTTCTTAATACATGATGGTGATACATGAATTGTACTGTCTTTAAATGACTTTATTAACTATATTATATTTATTCTTTTAAAAATTACAAAAATATCAAATTAAATAGTAAATTCGAAACCTGAGAGTTTTTCTTGATGCATTTTCTTGTATTCATTACAATGAGTTATGATATATATGTAAGCATTATTTTATGTGAATCAGAATGCAGTTTGAAAACAGTGAAGAGACTTGCTATTTCGTGACGTCGTTTTTATTTCATTTTTAAGAAGCAGGCATATGTACAAGCGATGAGCACACAGAACGACACAGAATAGGAATGAGGAAAAAGCTCTTGGACATTTTATCCCTGGTCTTATATAACCTATGATTTTGATAGGGAAAACATTTCTTCATAGTGCTAATATATTACGAGATTTCAATAGGGATTTTCGTTACACGCGTGGAGAAGGCAGGGGAAACACAGGGAGATTTAAAAAAAGAATTTGCCTCATCAGCGGTATTTTGCCTCTTCACGCGGAGTGTGGGAAAGTTAGACTTTTAGCTGATTCAGCAATTTAACAAAGCTTCTCTTAAATTAATTAAGTAGAGACAGTGGAATTGGATCCCGAAATAAGAGAATATTTTAGAATAAAGTTACTATGGGCTAAATTAAGATAAAATCTTGAGAATTAATTAAATTGAAATTAGAGTTAAAATATCATTACATATATATATGATATTTTAAAATCTAATTTAAACTTAGTTAATTTCTTAATTCTTAACTCAATTCAGGACATATAAACTTCATTCTAAATTATTCTTATTTCCTAATCCCATTGCACATTTTCTATTTAATTATTTCAACACCAGTTCTAATATTACTCAATCGGCTAAACGTCGACAAGTTTCCCATACTCCGAGTGAAGGGATGAAAAATGGCTTCGGCTGAGCACATTCTTTTAAAAGATCTCTATGATTCCCTTGCCTGGTTCGACGCGTGTAGTGAAATAAATCTCTATTAAAATATCATTGTATATAAGCACTATGAAAAATATTTCCCTTCTCTTTTATCTTCTTCTGTTTTTGTGTCGTTCTGTATTGTGCCCGTCGATTCTGCTTGTGCAAAAAACCCTGCCTCCCGGGATGGAAATAAAACGCAGTTAAAAGTTTAATGTGTATTTTCAGTCTTCGGCCACGACTCTGCTTGCGTGTGTGTGATGATATTGAAAAAAAATTAATTTAATCCTAATAAATTTCCGAAGTTTTTTCTTAATTTAGATCATATTAACTTCATTTTAAAATATTCTCTTATTTCCTAATCCATTTCCACATTTTTCATTTAATTAATGCAACAGAAGTTCTTTAAAATTGATGACATCGATAAGTATCCACACTCAGAAGGAAGGGATAAAAACGTGTCTATCTAAGATATTCCTTTATAAGATCAATATAATTCCCTTAAATCGAAACTTTTGAAGAAATCCCTGTCGGAATCTCATTGTATAAATAGGTCGGGAAAAATATTTTCTGTCTCTCTTAAGCTCTTTCGCTCTTGTGCCGCGCTGTGAACGGACGTGTTTTATCCGTGTTTCTTATACATAAATTATGCCTCCCGGAATGCAATAAAAGCGAAGTTTAAAATTCGGAAGTTATCTTCTCTCTCTTTGGCCTCTGCTTAAAAAATTATGTTTATATATATGTGTGTGCGTGTGTGTGTGTGTGTAAACTATATACGCAATAAATTAAGGGAAACATGGAAAGCAAACTTGCACTCATATATTTTGCATATTTTTAAATAGAAAAATAATAAAAAAGTATTATGAAAAGCTGAGTATTCAACTGCAGGAAATGACGCAAACATTTCACAGCACTTAAATAAATACCAAAACGCGTTGTTAGATTTTCATGGATAATGAACTTTCAATTTAAAATTGTTCATAAATATCTGTAAATATGCCAGCTTTAAACATGAATTTGTTCCTATGTGTTTAACTCTTGTTCAACTAAGCTTTTTCGAAGGTTTTGCTTGTATCAAAAACAAGCGCTTTACTTTTAATTTTGTATAGAATTATCTAAATGTCACGTTGCCTCTCTGTAGTCCTTTAATATTTACAGTATGATGCTCATAAAGTATTTTTAAACATTATTAGTATTTATCCAAAACAGCTGCAAGAAACAAGAATTAAATATTAATCCAAAGCTTTCATGTATCTTCAAGAATTTATATTTTATATAAGCACAAACGTGAAAATTTCGAAAAAAAAATATCTTCATAAGGCTTAATTTTACTCTGAAGAGTATTACAGTTCTTTTTTTTTGCATTGCTTAGACGTATCTTATTAAAAATTTATTAAAAAAGTCTCTCAAGTTCATCATTGTCATTTTCTGTACAGATTATCTTTATCTTAACTGTATAGACTAATATTTCGAAACAGGAAAGCTACTCACTTTCGTGCGCTGACTATTCTAATACAGAAATATATAGTTATTTTCCATGTTCACATCACCTAGTATTTCATATTCCAAAAATATAATTTTAACGATATTCAAGTACATATTTTTAAAAAAAAATATTTTGTTTATCAATACAGCTCAGTACATATATAAATATCCAACAACTGAATAAAACTAATATGGTGTAAATGAAAATACACCTGTTTGAATTTGATTACTACATAAACAAAGAAAAAAAATAATAACTTTCAAGCGTAATCATTGTAAATATTACAGAAGCAAGAATAATTGTATTTACTTTGTAAACATCTATCGAACCAGTATGCAAAAAAAAAAACTGTGTAAAAGTTTATTTTAAGTAATGCACTGAAAAATATTTATTAAAAATTGTATGATATAAAATAAATGATAAGAAAAGAGTTCTGTCATAACAAACTGCTTTTAAACGTAACACTTATAAACAATTCAAAAGCATTAACAATATTTGAAAAATACCGAGAAAAGTATATTTTAAGCAATAAATTGAAAAATGCTTGTTAGGACTGCATTATATAAAATGAAGAAACAAGAAAGTAATACTTTTTTAATTATCGTTTCCAAGTCTATTTTTCTTCACTTCGCATAATTTAAAAGGATTTTTAGTTTAAATATTACTTTCCTGACAGTAAATTTCTCTTTAGACTTGAAATTTTTTTAAATTTCATATTGAAAGATAAAATATCTAGAAAAGTAATTTACCTCTTTGAATTCTTTCAGATAATTTTATTATTTATTTATTTATTATTTATTTATTTATTATTTATTTATTTATTATTTATTTATTATTTATTTATTTTATTAATTTATTATTTTTGTAACTCGTTTTGCTACGAATTATTAGTGTCATAATTTTTGTAATTTGAATTATTCATCTTAATAATTTTTGGCTTGTATTGTTAAAAATGTTTGAATTACAGCTAAAAGCTTCCCAAATTTTAACATCATGATTTATTAGAAAGATTTAAAGGATTTATTTGTTAAGATATTTTTTTATATTAATGCTCCTAAATGAATCAAAATAGTTCATGTTCTTTTAATATTATTAAACGCAATTAGAAAAGGAGGAAATAAATTAAACCTTTTCTTTCTTTTAAGTCAAAAATTGAGTTTAAAAGAATTAATTTTCATTTTACGGTAGTAAACACATTTCACTGAGTTTATTAGTTTTTAATGTCATTAAAGAAACAAAATTTAACATAAAGAGGAGACATCAGCTTTCAAAAGAAATATTTCAAAATCTCTCATATATTTGAAGAATTAGTTGTAGCGTCTTAAAAAGGAATAATTTATTATTATTTTGCAAAAATCTCAGCAGATCGATTCGAAGCAAAAAGAATAATGTTCTTTTCACCAATAAATGACTCTTCAATTTCCTTATATAAATGAAAAAAACAAAACACTTTTATTCATTAATGAATCTTTAGTCAACTATCAACGAAGAAAAAATCACTTATAACACTTTCCTGTATTGTCCCCAGCTTCTTTGCTACCGTAGGGCTTTTCTACTGAGGTGGGAATTTGAATTCAGTCAATTGACAAGAAGAAACCCTGAACAATCATTCAAGTCTTCGACCAACCATAGCAAGTCAGAAACATAATATTTTTCCAGATGGATGTAACGTTCTATGCCTGCATATCCTAAAGATATTTGGGAAAGCTGAATCTTGAAAAGGCAAGCAACCAGAAGCAAGTATTTTGAATACAGAACGAATTCTGCTCATTAGGAATCACTTCTTTAAAGAAAAATTCAAATTCATTTCATAAGCTAGAAATATGTTAAATATCATGACACATTTGTAAATTTTGCCAGATTTTTTTTTTAATCTCTAGCACAAAGATCCATTTATAATGCCGTGAAGAGAAATTTGCACTCCAGATTGTTTTGCTGCTATTCTTCATTTTCTGTATTCTCCAAACAAACAAACAAAAAAAATTCCACCAAAAATATTCGTATGGTATTGATATGTATATGTTAATAAAATATGAAAATTAAAAATAAATATTTTGCTAATAATATATAAAATAAGTACACAAATAAAAGACAAAAATATCAAAAAATATGTACATAGAAAGCAAATTAAAATAATGTAAGCATGGCTAAAGATGAAAAATAAGAGATATGCCAAAAAATGAATATATAAAAATTAAATAAAAAACGTAAGAGGAAAAAAAGAAGAGAGAATGTAATATGAACTCTTGGAATATGTACAGTTCTAAGAAAGTTTCAAAAATAAATCGTATATGAATATCAAATGGGGATACAAAAAATAGAATATCCCGATTATTTATTTATTAATAAATAATCGGGCCTTTGGCAACCAGCCGGTTCGCCAGTATTAGCGCTCGCTACAATTTTCAATTAAATATTTTAAGTAACTGTTCTCTTAATAGATTCTCAAACAAAACATTTTTAATCTTCAAATTTTGATAGTCATACCAAAATTATACTGTTGTTTAGATCGTTTCTTTCAATTTACTATATATATTTTGCTAATTTCTTGTCATTTCTGGTAAAACTTCAACTTTAATTTAAAGTGGAAATGATGAAATTGCAATTAATATAAAGATATTTTTTAATAAAACAAAGAGTTTTATTTTATTTATCATCTGTATTGTTATTTATTTATTATTATTATTACTGAATATGAGCATTGCAAACAGAATCGCTCGGTATTTAAGTCTTATGTGAACTACAAAATATTTTTCATAATTTATGTAATATCTCAAAGAATAATTCAACAAAAATTTCTCAGATTCAGCATAAAATTCAGTTTTTAGTTTTGCTTTCAAAAGGATTCAAATGAAATCAATAATAATATTTTGTTCCGGCCTATAAATATATTTCAAAAATTATGAAGTATAAATTTAATACAGTAAGGTATCATATTCTGAGAAATATTCTGGACATACCAAATTTTAAATATATAAATGAATGAATGTTTCTATTTTCCACGATCAACTAAGACTTATTTATGAAGTTTTGAATGTTAAAAATTTAGAAAAACTCAATATTTTCATATTCTTTGGCCAATTAATCTTGAGAAACCTGCGCGCTGATTGGCGTATTTTCTTTGAAACGATAGATGGAAAATCTAAAATTATCCTTTTTTTTATTGAATAGTGATATTCAAATTTTCATAAATCAGTCAGTTTAAGTGATTGATTTAGTTGAATGGAAATTAACCCTTTTTATTTAAAATATTAGTGTTTCAAGAACATTTTTTTATTCGTGATTTCCACAGCAGAAGCTTTATGTAAAATCAAAAAATAGTTATTTATTAGATCATTTATTGAATCAAGTTACATAAAATATAATCATTTTCCATTTAGACCATTTTAGCAGATCTGTGTCTTACTAAAGGTTTACAAATTAGCTGTGTGGCCCTGATTTGAATGGATATCCTGTTCATATTAAAAAAAAATTGCCTTAAAATAAAACTGATTTATTGTATTAATAATATAGAGAGTGTTAAAGATCATAAAATAATTTTACTTCAATTTATTTTTTAGAAAAAATAATATTTTATAAGTGTTTCCTTTCCTACAGACACGTGCCGAAAATTATATTTTTGAAAATTTCATTTCCAAAAAGATTTAATTTATTTTTAGTTGGAGCTTTAATCAATGTGATGGCAACACTTTGAAAAAAGCTAATTTTTTTCCATGAATGCGAAACGTGATCTTGCAGCTTAAATTTTATTTTTATTTTGTACGAGAAAAATTGTTGAAAAATATAGTTAAAATATTTATTTAAAAATTCATTAAAAATATAAATTTAATTTTAAGGTTAAAATATTGGTATCATTTAAAAGATAAATTTTTGATCTTTAACTCCATGTAAAAATCCTTTATGTGCGGTAATATTTTCGGAAGTTATAGCAGAAACACGCCAAATGTTCGCTTAATTTTTAAATAAATAAGATTCTAATCAAAAATTTGAAAAAATAACCCCCAGGAGCACATTCCCAGCCTCCAAGGTATACACGTGCCAAATTTGGTAGCTGTAGGTTGAATGGTCTGGCCTGTAGAGCACACACACATTGAGCTTTATTATAAGTATAGATATAGATATAGATAAAGCTTAAAGATATTTTTATGATAAAGCTTTTTTTTTAACTTTTAAAAGATGATCTCATAGACCGCACCTCTCTAATTATGTGCAAAGTTTTCATCTCTTAGTTAAGGCTTAAAGTTAACAAAAAATTGTACATAAATAAAAGTGTGAAAAAACAATTCAAAAGTTAAAGGACGTGCTAGCTTACATAATGGCTGGGCAGCATGTTCAGTGGGTGCTTACAGCGTATCAAATTACAAATTTTGGACATTCGTTGGTATTGCTAGGTGAACGCTAATAACATTGTTGGATAAGTACAATGAAGATAATGATAAAAAGTTTTTTTGAAAAGTGCGTGGAAACGAAAAGATTTTAAGAAAAATTCAACTGACGAAGAACGTTTCAAAAGATTGGCTAATAAATTATTCAGATAAATAGATGCTATTATTTGTAATCAATAAAATCTCATAAAAGATATACTTTTGGGTCACACAAAAACTTTTATATTAGGCGGCCTGTCTACAGTAAAATTATTCAGTTGTCATCTGTATAATAATAAATCTTTAACTTACTACACCTTAAACCCATTATTTGAAGCACATAAATTGAAGCAGGGATTTTATTAATAATAAGATTATTTCTTAAGTCTTTGATTTGATTTCTGGCAGAAATTTTATCATTGAATGTTTTATTAGTTTTTATCAAATGATTGATAATAGCATTTTTATTTGTAAATATTGTAGGAGATATTAGAATTCCAATAAATATATTATTAACGTTAAACGTAAAGTGGATATTTTGCATACAATAGAATATTTTTCTCAACTCTTCTGAACTTATATATAAGTTCCTCCTTTATGTTACGCCATTATGCAACGACTTTATTTCCATGAAATATTAATAAAGTCTGTATGATACATTATTATCTACCAATTTCTTTTTAATGAAATAACATAAACCATTATTGTGTGAAATAGCATATTGCTTAAAAATAAAAATAGGCTTCATTCTTTATTTCTTAATATTCGTTTTTTGTCATTTTAATATCTTTTCTTATTTAAAATTCAATATCCTTTTCGGTATGAGAGAATTTAAATTTTTATCCTATAGAAATTACGAAACAATATATTTCATTCAATAGACTTTTCGATAAAGCATTCATTTGTCGGATTACTTTTAATAAAAGCCCTTGTTATAAATGCAATCACTTTGCATTGCACTTTATTTTTATTGAAGGTTATTTATATTTAAAGCTTAAAGCCATATTTTCAGTAAAATAAAGTAATTTTACTGACAATAAAGTAATTTATTCAAGTGTATCAGAAAATATCTTAAAACGTTTCTTTGTCGAAGAATATTTATTTAGACATACATATCTTTGGGAAATATATTTAATGAATATATGTATACATATATAACAACATCATATTTAAATACCCGCGGTTACTCTTTTAATGTATTTCTCAAAATTAAATAAAAATTCCTGAAATAAAATGTTTTCCGGATAATTAGTTTTCACGCATTCACTAGTAAAAAGTATTTAATATGTTACAAACATTCCTTAAATTATCATATCATCGATTTCATTTAAGTAATTGTTAAATAGATTATTCAGGGAATATTATTTCCTTTATACAAATAGGAAAATCCTATTTTATACTAAATTTACTTTACACCAAGATGCTGATTACTTCGTATTCAGCATTGTCAATGCCCATAGTGCTTAAAATGTAATTCTAAATAGGTTTAAGTATCTTTTATTAAATTAACAAAAAAAATTCTTTTTCTTTCTTGCCATTGTATCTTTCTTAAATATTTTGAGGTTTATATGAAAACCTCGTTACCGTAAAGAAAAATAGGTAATAAAAATTAAGTATATTTATACATAGTAATCTATTTTTAAAGTTTATTTGTGAAATTTTTAAACATTGCAAAACATAAAGCAATGGTTCGTCAGTATCTTAGAACTTTAAACGAGCAATTCTTATATATGTATAAATTTATTTCGTGTATTTCGGAAACTGCTCTAACGATTTAAGCAACCAAAGTAAATTTACTCCTTATCCCAGTACTAATAACAGTACTGTTACAGTATTCAGTAAACTATTCTCTAATTGGTAACTACAGTAGTGTTACATGAGGTAACTACAGTAACAGTATTCAGTTATTTCATAAATAGTAAGGATCAAATTTTAAATTTAGATAAGGTTTTCTTTTTAAGTTTATCTTAAGTGTCTTTTCGGAAAAAATGCGATTTTACACATACAAATAAAAAACATGTTTTATAACTAGCTATTTGAATAAGTATATAAACTTCCGCTTTGTAGTATGGGCAGTGCAGTTAGAGGTCAAAACAACATGAATGACATGCGTGTTGAGGGTCCTCGGCCCGATTCGCGCATTTTGCTTTATTTTTTTACTTATGTCTTTATATTTAAAAATTTGCTTTTTAAGTTAATCTATATATGTGTCTTTCCTGAAAAGCCATGATTTTACACACACACACACACACACACGCATTTTTTATAACTATTAGAACATTTTTCTATCTGCTCTCATGCTGACAATATCCTATAGCGCCCTCTCGGACCCGATTTTACCATGGTAAAACTGAGTGTAAGTTCAAAAATATAAAGAACGATATATAAACTGTAAAATGAATAATGTAATATTGTGGATTGTTCGAATAGCATGTTAAACTAAGCGCATTCATGATTTTTTTTTATTTAAATGACCAGTTTATATGTACATATGTAGTTAAGATAAAAAAAATATTCAAAGGTAATCAATTTTTGATTCGTTTCTAAATATTTTCTCCGAAATAAACACGATTTTACAAAAAAAAAAAAATGCCGAGCGAAGCTTGGTTTTCCAGATATTTCACCTAGATTACTGTTTAAGATTCTAAAATACTCGTCAGTCAAAAAGTAATTCTTTTCTGATTCTTACATTAAATCAGTTATATTATGACAAACAGAAGAAGCAGAATTGTAAGAACTTCGGCACATTAAAAAATTAATTTAATAAATATTAATATTAGTTCATTGCATTTTCTTGTCATTGGTTCGGTAAATTCTTAAGCAAATTTAAAAAAAAATCTATTGTTTTGACTTTTTACTCTCCTATGTTTTTACGGCAGCTGTGTGTATCAAACAGAATTTATACTCACAATTGCTAAACAGTGTAGCAATAAAATCTTTCTTCACATTAACTAATTCTAATTATTATCACTGACTCACTTCAGCCATTTGTTAAATATTCAACGAATGTATCTTATAATCCTTAGATTCATCATTTGTACTAACATTTGCCTTTTAAATTCTTTTGATTCCTTCGGAAAGTCAAATTTGATAAAAGAAAAAAACATTCACAATCCTTTTCCATCTTTAAAAATTTTTGAATTTTATTAGAGGTTATACGTTTACATATTTTGATTCGACATCAAAATTTATTGGATCCATTCAACTTAATTTTTTTTTCCTGCCGCTGAAATATTTTTAAGAATGAATAAATTGAAAATTGTCTGACATTTTTTCCTACCAAACCTTTTCTAGAAAGAAAAGCGTCTATTTAAAGTATGCTTTATTTTTTAATTTTTCAATATACCCTGAGGCAATGTCATAACGTCGAAATAAATAATGTCTTAAAACACTGTGTTCTACTAACTAAATTAATGCATTGCTTCCACTTTCAACTTTTTTTATAGAAAAAAGTAAGAGGGAAGAAAAAAAAGCATGCAAAACTAGTCACATATTGCGATTAAAAGTAAGGCAACTCCCACAAATTGCTAATAGGGAAGCAGTTAAGGGTTCGTCTTTTAACAATTGAGCTAGAAACGGAGCCATTGAATTAATTTTACTCTTATTAATATTCATTAGTTTAATAAAGATTCGCAAATTTTATCGACCAGTTTGCTTGATTCTGAAACTCTCATCTATATATGCTTCAAATGTAATAGATTTAGCGAATATCCTGTAATCTTTCTTGTGATTCAGGCAGTAGAAGCTTATGGAATTACTTTCGCTAAATGATTGTTAATTCTTATTTCTTGTATTGAAAATTACAAATAACAATTATATTCTAAAAATATTGAGCATAATTCAGTATATTAATTAGTTTCAAATAGTGAATTATATCTTCTTAATATCTTCTGCGTGATCTATGATGCATTCAGATGAATAAAAATTTCCAAACCTAAATATGATATAAATATATCTTATGTGTTCGTATAGAATTTAAATCAACAATGTAAAAATGTTGCCTTTCTTTATAAACACTTCTGTTTCAAATATTTCACTCTTTTCTTAATGCGCTAGAGCAGCGTTTCTCAACCTTTCAGTATTCGTGGCCCAGTTTTCCATCATAATTTTCATCGCCCCCCCCCTCCGCTTACAATAAAATATATACAACAATAATGTATATTGAGTATTTTGGATTCTGTTTTTGAATTATTTTTAACTGCCAAAATAAGAGTAAAAGCGAGCCAACGTTGGCGAGAAGCCACATCTTGCATTTTGGACAAGCAGGCGGTGAAAAAATGAAGCGAACGAAAGCTGAGAAAATTTAAATATTATATTTGAAATGAAAGTTAAACAGGGAGATAACGTTAAAAAATATGAAAGTAGAACATTTTTTTAATGAAAGTTAACCTAGACGATGTGAGCTAAATTTAGAAACTGATAATACATTTTTTCGAATAATAAAAGAAATAAAACAGAAGCATGACTGAACAAAAGAGAAAAAAATAAGTAATGCTTGTGGAAGGGAATCCACACGACCGATATCGTCTCGAGCATTCGCGGAGCAAATGTTCTCATATGAAGAAGGAAAATGTTCGATTACGCAAGTTTCAATTCCAGCCAGTCTCATTCGAGTCGATCTTTTTATCTCTATCGACTCTATCGTGAATGTGTATGTTATATATGTTTTCGTGTTAATTGCAATTCACCATATTAAATATTCACGGCAGCAGATTTATGCAGACTCATGAATAAATTTTTAAGTGGAAGTAAGCAAGCATTAGACGATAGTCAAGCATCAACAAGTACATGGATGAGCGTGGCTCCGAAAATAAAATCAAGGAAATATTCTTAAGAATACTTAAATTTTGGGTTTACCAGTACTGAAGTAAATGAAGAAGAAAGGCCCCTGTGTATCATTTGCTCAAAAATGTTGGCCGCAGACAGCATGAAACCTAATAAACAACATTTGGAAGCACTTCATAGTGAGTACGTCAACAAACCCAGAGAATTCTTCGAATTAAAATTAAAATCATATAAAAAGCAAAAATCATTTTTTAAAGAAACTTGATCTGTGGATAAAAAAGCTTTAATTGCACCTTACAAGTTCATATAAAATAGCCAGATGTAAAAACCTCACACCATTGGTGAAAATCTTATTTTGCCAGCAGCATTTGAGATTGTAGAAACTATGTTGGGAGATAATTTTTCAAAGAAATTGCAGTCCATACCTCTTTCAAATGATACTGTTGATCGTCGAATTGGCGATATAGCTGAAGATGTACAGTGTCAGCTTTTCTCGAAATAGCGAGATAAATTGTTTTCAATACAGCTTGACGAAGCAACAGATTGTAATAAAGATGTTCATTTAATTGCCTATGTTCGAATTTGTGATAATATGCCAGTAGTAGAAGAACTTTTCTGCAAACCAATAGAACTCAAAACATCAGCGCTCGCATTATTTGCTATTTTAAATGATTTTATGAACGAGGCAAACATAGAATGGAAAAATTGCGTCAGAATATGCACCGATGGTGCTCGTTCAATGTCCGGAAGATTCCAAGGTATACAAGCAATTGTAAAACAAAACTCGCTTCTGTGCACACATTGCATGATCCACAGAGAAGCTTTGGCTTCGAAAGAAATGAGTCCTGGTTTGAATACTGTGTTAACTACGGTTGTAACCGTAGTTTATTATGAAATAATGAGACCCCTGAAATCGAGAATCTTTTCCGCACTTTGTAAAGACATGGGTTCATTACATTCAACTTTACTATTTTATTGAAGGCAAAATGGTCATCACGTTTGAAATTTTTGCAATGTATTTATAAATTAAGAGAAGAAATCGCTATTTTCCTATAAGAAGAAAACAGACAGGAGGCCGAGAATTTTCGCGATGGTTTATTTGTGATGAAATTGAGCTACTTGGTTGACATATTCGAGAAATTAAATAACTTGAATCTTCAACTCCAAGGAGCAAATACATATATATTGGATACGAGTGATAAAGTCAATGCTTTTAGTAGAAAATTGGTATTGTGAAATTTAAAACAAAAAAAAATCTAACGATGTTTGCAAATGTGGATGATTGTACTAAAACTTATAAGGCTGAAGAAGAACATGTAAAAGTGGTTTTTGTAACCATTGAAAATCATTTAGCCATGCTGGCAAAGAATTTTAAAAAGTATATTCGTATATTCATACTGACTACAAACTGATATCAAGTTAAGAGTGGATTAGGGATTCATTTCATGAGACTCCCGAAGGACTCTCAATTGATGAGGAAGAAAAATTCATTGACTTTATGACAAGTGGCGAAACTAAAAGAAAATTTAGTAATAAATCACTATTTGAATTTTGGGCATGAGTAAGGATGATTTTTCTACCCTAAAAACAAGGACATTTCATATTCTATTACCATTCAACATCCTACCTTTATGAAACTGGATTTTCTGCTGTGGCTTCTTTGAAGACAAAATATAGAAACAGAACTGACAGTGGGTATTTCTAATATTAAGACTTTCTTCGAAAAACTTTGCTCTGCAAGACAGACCCAAGGAAGTCACTAATATTTATTAAATTTGTTTTTAATTTAGTATGTTTTGATTAAGTAAGTTTTGATTTAGTAAGTTGTTTTACTTTAATAATTTATTAAATATGTCAAAATTTATTTTGTTTGCTATGTGTATATGTGCTTTCCTTTCAGTCAATAAATCCATTTTTTAAATAATATTTTCTTTTGGATATTCTCGCCCCCCCCTAGAGGTTTGAAATTTCGATCGCTTATGTGTTTATTCCTGATGATAAATCATTATTTTAATATTTTCAGAGCTTCATTATCATTTAATGAATAACATAATTGAAATTTTATCCTTGGGAGTGGCGCCACCTAAAAATGACTTTGAAAAATTCATTTCTGCATTCCATAATATTTGCAAAAACTAATTTTAAATTAAAGATTAAATGAAAAAAATTTAAACAAAATGTTCTGCTTTTCGTAACCCTTATAAAAGTATATTTAAAAATGCTGCTTTTATTCAATTTCTTTAGTTCCTTGATCTATCATTCAAAAAATAATAGTTATTTTAACTTCATCTAAATTCTACTTTATGTGAATCCTTCGTAATTTTAAGACATTATTCGTGAATTAGTTTGAATACGTAATATCGCAGCTGAGCTAAGAGTTACAAAAACCATAATCTGATACGAATTTGTAACAATATTTACTTAGTTTAATCGTTAATAAGCAGAGGTCATGGTTTCGTTTCAACGGAAAGTTGTTAAAAAGATTATTCACAACATCATAGTAATATATTCATTGTGACGAATATAGATGTTTGTGGCGCTTATCTAAAGTTACAGATCTCAGTTTTTGCCAGAAAGTCCAGAGAAAAGATTTGAAGACAAAAATTTAAAATACCACATATTGTGTATATGGTACCATATTGTATTGGCATTATTGGTATTATCTAGTACCATATAATACTATGTGGATAATGCTTCACAATATGTATTATAACCATACAAACATGACATGCTGTCTGGTATGATTTCGAAGTTCATTAGGATAAATGTGTGAAAGAAGGTTTGCTAGGGAAGGATTCAATATGGAAAATTAAATCAGTTTACTACAGGCAATATATGTAAGATTATTAACTGTATTTTTGAGACAGATTTTTCATAATCAACTAAATTAAGAGAAATACGTCGTTCTTTTTTGCAGTTTTCCCATTTTTATATTTCTTCATTATAAAGAAAATTTATCTTTGTTGGAAGAATTACGTCCTTTTGATGCACTGAACGCGAAAGTTTTTAAGAAATTATGCAAAACATCTATATGTTACCTGAAAATAAATTCAATTATTATCCATCATCCTTCTTAAAACAGATGAAGATAAAGACGAGTTCAATTCTTGAAGAACTTTACTTAACGCAAAAAACTAAGCAGATAAAATTTGATACAAAGTTTTAGCATCTAAAATATGGATTCTTATCAAATTTTAAACTAGATCTGCAAAATAGTTGACTTCTATTGGTCTGTAATTTCATATGCATGTGAACGCTATAACTTAAATCAATGAAATTCGGTATGTAATTTAGTGACCACAACTGTATTTCCGTGTCAAATTTTGACTTCAATCGGTAGCATAAATGCATTAAAAATACTTATTTCCAAGATAGATTCAATAAAAATACTAAATTCACAGCAAATATCTATATTTGGTAACTGTTCACCGATGCCATGCAAGACATTCATGACCTTTCCCAAGGTCTACAATTTTATATGGAGGGAGGGGATTAAAACCTTTATTGAAGTGTATACGAGAAAATTTCGGGAGGCAGCTACGGCTCAGAGTACATCGAATTCAGAGTACATGAAAAAGCGATTGTTATCGCCAATAGATGCGATGTCTATATTCAAATGCGTTTCCATATTTCGTACACCTGGAACATATATGTGCTTATGTACCCGTAAGAAATTAGAGGCAGTTGATGAATACAGATTATTAAGCAATTCATATATGTTAGTTAAATATGGTAAAGAATTAGGATAGGATTAATCACCGATGCACACACCCTCACATAACTGTATGCAATGTACTTTAAAATGTATTAGATGGCTGGCTTAAGTAATGAATTGGATTGCATGTACACAAGTATCATTCAAAAAATGCAACTCTGTATATATGTCCAAGAATGTATTATTATTTTCTAATTCTGCCCTTTTAATAATCTTTCTTAATATGCATATAATCTCTGAAAATTGCAACAGACTCGTTCAATCACGGGCTATAAATATGAAAGAATGGTCTAAGTCAATAAATTAGCCTTTTAATATCTCAGAAAATTTTAAAAATTGAAGAAACACTTTGTACCCTTTAACATTTAATTTAAATATTTAATTATGACATTATTTAATTAAAACATTTAATTTATGACACATTTTCTCTATGAGGACCATATAGAAATCAAATTTTTGTAACATTTTAAAATCACCCTTTATAGAACCCAAAGTATTTTCATAGATTTGGAAACTTTATTTGATGAAACTTCGCATTTAGAGATATATGTCCCATTTCAACACTCAGGGAAATAAAAAAATTAAAGCTTGCTCGCTTTCTTGAAACACCCTGTATATACTTTCAACAATTTCGGCATTAATCTTTTAAATTTCATTGGCTAGAATAACAAACGTGGAAATGATTTATTCTTTAATTATAGAAAATCGTTTTAAAATGTCTTCATAAATCAGTTGCTTTCAAAGTTTTTTTCTGCATCTTGCTCTCTGAAGAGTATTCAGTATTCGCCTTTTCTTTTCGTGAACTAAAATAAAAAGAAACTAAAGCAAATAAATTTTTTAAACATCAAAACACCTGTAACGACTTACACATATACTTGAGAAAATTTTGGATACATTTTGATTTTTCTTGTATTCGACACAAATTTCTATCTTTGGCGGAATTTCCAAGCTCAGTAGTTGTATAAATTTTCTGACATATACGTTAAGAGTTAAATGTATATTATGTAACGAAAGTTTATAATAAAATAATATAATTTGAAAATAAAGGTCTCAAGTTTTAGACGGTTGTCTTATCGTACATTGTCTATCTATTTGTATCCATATGAACATAATTTTATGACATATACGCTAAGAGTTAAATGGATACAATGTAACAAAAGTTTATAATAAAATAATATAATTTGAAAATAAAGGTCTTAAGTTTTAGACCGTTGTATTATCGTATATTCCTGAAACCGCAAAATCAAGAATTCCTGAAACCGCTAGAATTGTGGAGATATATAGATTAGGACAGAAGGCATGATAATTTTTCAGAACATTGTCTAAGAAACTATAAAAAGATGAGAGAAAGCTGAAGTTAGTCAGTCGAGATTCGTAGACGAATGGAGAAATGTGAGTAGTTGAGAGAAGGCTCTCTTTTGTGAGTTCTCTATATGAAAACTTTGAACTGTGACAGTTGCTTATTATTGATTTGCTAGTCATGTGCTGTTGTTTATTGCAAGTACTGATAATATGTATGCTATGGTTGAGTTTTGTTGCTTGCGTTTTCGTTTAGAATAATTGACTCTACTATTGACCCAGTTGTACTGTCATCACTATACATCCACCTGACGAATTTTGGAGAATATTCGAACGATATCCTAGTGAAGAAAGTTCACAAAAAGTGATTTCAGAAGACTCAGATGGTCATATATAGAAATGAATGTAACTATTGAACGCGCGAATTTGTTCTACAATGTCTGTAGTAAAATCGACTAAGTCATGGATGTTGCAACAAGAAGTCACAAAGGATAATTACTTCAGTGACTCTTTAGTTTAATCTCTTCTAAAGTATTTAAGATTATTTTTTCTAACATTTTTTGCTTGGAAGTTATAACCAATTTCAATCGGTGCGTTTATTTTGAATAACCTTGCGTTTTCTCTTCATAATTTCGACACTTCTTTCAACTCTTATTAAATTTACTTGAGGTAACCTGTTTCTCACTTACGCTTGAAAGAAAGCAATTTACTTCGAAATAATTTAAAATGTGTTCGCCTCTTTTATGCAAAATAACTAATTTCAAAAATATGAAAAATGCCAAACGCCTATGTATCATTAAAAGTAACCGAAGTTTCGACCCCTAAATGAACCATACAATGCTTCTTTTTGAACAGAACTTTGTACCGAAATTTATTGCAAATTAGGCTAACTTAAGAGAAACAACGCATACTACATGTGCTAGAACATCTAATCAAAAAATCACTTCACTTTAAAATGAAGGCAATTTATTCAGTTGCTTATGTATCCAGATTAAGCTTTTCTTTGCTTTTGATTTTTAATGAGGCAAGCCTTACAAACTACGTAATGACACTAATTATGCTCTTGGGGTTATTCCTTTTATATACTGCTTCAGATTTGGCTTTTCTGTTTCTCACTGGTTATTCTTATTGGTTATTTTTTCTTGCTTATAGAACTAGATTAATTTTTTTAGAATTGTGCACACTGAGATGTTTGTAAATCATTAAATTAAAAATTTTCTGCAGCAAAATTACTTATTACATGATGAATTGATGTAACGTTTTTTATAAATCATTTAGATAATATATTATTCTATGATGTCAGCATCCATGAGTTAGAGATTCTTTCAAGATATTGTAGAAATGATATGACCGAAAAAGAAAAAAAAACCTTTATGTTATAAGATATAAATATTTAAGATGTTTTTACTTTCAACGAATTAATGTTTCAACAAAATTCTCCGTTAATAAAGGTTTTACTTTATTTTAAGATATTTTTTGTATAATTAAAGTATAAAAGAAGAGTTTAGTCAAAGGAAATTTCTTTTACTCTTTAAAATATTAATTAAAAATTCAAATCTGGAATTTCGATAGAATTTTAAAGTATATCCATCTTGAATAGTTTCGAATGACATTAATTTTTTATCACTTAAGCATCATTTCTAGATGATAAAAAAATGATAATTATAGATGCATAAAGTATTTCTTATCACAAAGTGAAAACGGAAACGTTAAATGATAATATTTTTGCGTTATTATATACAAGCATACAGAAAGAATTATAATTGTTAAAAAATATGATTTTGATTAATATCTATGTTTTGGAATTCCATGTGTCCTGAAAATAATTTCAGAATAAAATTTTGCAAATTTCTATTAATTTACTAAAAAACTCTGTATAGATGAGTCTGTCTTTCTATTTATGAGCGTATGTATATGATAACAGAACAAAATAAAATGCCAGGTAGATATAATCTGGCACTTGATTTTAGCTAATATTATAATTTAAATGAAATTTTGGACTAAACCCAAGGAACTTTGATTCACATTCAAACAATTAGTGCAAAGATATGTGAACGCAATAACACAGTGATGCAACAAACTGGATGAGTGAATTATAATATAAGATCTTGAAACCAAAATTGAAGATATGTGTTTAATTTTTACTCAGTCCGTCAACGGGAATAAATTCTCTACTTGTTTGTATTATTCATATGAAAATGATTATTCAAGAATAAAATAAGTCAAATAGATTAAATATAATGTTAAATCATGAAATCAGAATTGTGAAACTGTATTAAATCTGAAACTCAGATACTCAGAGAAAAATATACATATAAGCACCTTTATTCGCTTTACTATATCAAAACGCTATATACAAAATATAATTTTATGTGTAAGTGTACGAAAAGTCGAGGGTAGATATTCCCATTAATTTGTTGTTGTTCCCTTATCATCCGAAACGTAAAATAATGCTTAAATGTAGATTTCTTTGCAACAGATATATTATTACTTATTGTAAAATTAGAGAAAAATGAATGAAGTCAACATTTTATGGAAGCAATCATTTGGGTTCATCATATAGTCCATCAGTTTAATGAAACCGAACGTTCCACTCTGTAATACTCAATAAGTATAAAAATGGTTTATTATGGTTACGTTATATAAGGTGAAGTTTATAGCATTAATTTCAAAAACGTATTAATACAGCGTGCTGGTTTCTCGATTGGCCTTTACTAAATCTTGATAATTCAGAAGTGGGTGTTTCATCTACCCGAGACAGATAGTTACAGTTAGTGTCACCATAGATATTTTCAATTGCTCCTCTGGCTTTAGTCAATGGCTTTTTGACTAAATCCAAAGGAGGAACCAGAGCCAGACTATGTAGGTTGTATCGTCCAAATGTCGACTATTGACGAATTGCCGGCATTATTGAAATCGCTTGTCGAAATGATATGTTAATTTATAGCTAATGCATGTTCCATGCAATAGAATTTCCATGTTACGTGCAATTAATTCCATTCCATAGAGTTCTTGATACCAAAGAAGGCTCATACACAAATTATTATTTTGCATTTTAGGAAAATGAACCGTATTTACTTCTTCAAAGCTGATGCTTGCATAATTATTTTTGATATCTCGGTAAATCTCTGACTTATTTATATCTTTGTAACTGAAATCAATTTGTTTTAATATCGACTAGTTTATTCAAAAGGAAAAATGCCGTCCTACCTTAAATGACCATAGTTCAATGTGAAAGAAAAACTTGAAAAGAAATGTTCTCGATTTCTTTTAGGGCTAAAAATAACTAAATCAATGGCTAGGTATCCACTATGATGTTTTTTTTAAATTTCAATATTAAATAAAAGTATTATATAAAAATAGATTTTTTTTAATCTGTTTGAAGGTTTAGATGCTATTCCTTGGTTTTTATACGTCCGAGTGTGTTATCGCCTTAAAGTCGGTGAATATTTTTCATTCTAATTAATCATTTAAAATCAAACAGAATAATTTTTGTCATCTTAAAAATCCTTCAAATATCTACTTACAGTTTTATAAAAAAAAATAGGAGCCCAAAAAATAAATAAAAAGTAATAAAAGTACTTTAAATAAAAAAATATTAAAAAAAAATACTTTCACAATCATAGCAGTGATAATCGTCGATAGATATGCAATATTAATGTAAGAATCAGTTTCAGAAAGTTCAGAGACAATTTCGTAAATTCTGTTACTTTATCAGGCATTTTCCTTCTTTTATCAAGGGTGTCATTGTCAAACATTTTAAACTTTTTTAATTTCCTCAGTTATCTAGCAACCAAACTAAAATTTTTAATCTAATATTGAAATCTGTTCAATTGAAATTTCGATTTCGTCTCTTTCCAAAATTAAGTTAACTGGAAAATTTTTATCGACTTTATCATTAAAATATTTACAACTATAAAGGTACCTTGGAGAAAATATTTCAGTAAATTTCATTTTGATCTTAAATTCTTATTAATGAATTTAATACAGCTAAAACTTAAATTGAATATTCTGTGCATGAAAATTATTCTTATTAAAATATTTTAAAGTTTTACTAACCAACAGGGCAAAATTTCGCCTCCTTTCAGCAAAGATGCATCGAAAGTATTTTAAGAATTTTCTAAAACTTTCCAAACACTTCCACTTAGAGAAACTTCTTTCATGTACCAACAAACCTTTAATCAAGTGAATTGCGTGTATACTGTAAGTAGCTTCTTTGGAGTACTTTTAAAATTGTGAGGCAAATTATGAGTAGTTTATATTACCGCAAACAAGAATTGTGAAAAGATTAATACTTTTATATACTACACTGTTAACTTGCAACAAAGCACAATAAAGGTTGTATGAAAAGTTTCTTTACTAATTTTTTCTTTCAGTAAACCTCTTAACAAGTTCTTTATTTTTGAAGCTAATACTTACGCTATTTATTAAAAAAAGAACCAGAGCATTTCTAGAAGAAGAAATTTCAAAAGAGTTTTAACTTTTAGCACCATTATGAAAATTTTAAAAGTTATAAAATATTTTTCAAAAAGATTATTGTTATAATGTTTCAGGTGGTGAAACTTTGAAGTAGATAAAAAAGCCAGACAAATTAATCTTTTTTTCCTTTTAAATGTGCATTTTGAAAATAAAAATGTACAATTAACGTAATATGAGAAAATTCTTATTTATCACAGTAAGAAGAGATATCCATCCGTCAACACTGACTTGTGTATTAATGTCTTACAATAATTTGAGTAACGGAATAATAGAAAAAATTTGTATTTCTTTAAAAAAGAAGGAATTACATTTCCCCCCTGCATTTTAAGTCAAGAATTGCAATTCAAAATGCTTAAAAACTCCAAGAACTCTATTTCAACAATTTCCGAACTTAGGAAGATGTTATGTAAATATCGTATTTAGTCCAATATTGAATTATGATCGAACCAATCACACTTTGCAATTTCGCATTAAAAAATTAATCGGAATGCATGATGACTCGTGTATTTTTTTAAACCAAGAGTTTTATCAAATCTTTTCTGAACGAAAAACTCCACAAAATAACTTATTTTGCATCATTCCCATGAAGTGTACTTTTGTGACCAATCATACTTTTGTAACCCCTCCCCCAAAAGAAATGGATGTTTTCAACGATGAAGGCTACTTATTAATACAGATAATGAGCAGATTTTCGTAGTTGCCCAAGAAGACATTTTGTAACTATCTAAATTGACATGATGAAAAGTAACCTAGGGGTTTGTTCCTAAAATATTCAGTCTTTTCCAGATTGTATAATTATTCAAAAAGTCATTGCTAATTTCAAAAGCATTATATTAGTAGTAATAATATTAATAGTAACACGAACTAATGGTGCAACATTATCATGAATCATAGCAAAATTGTTTGACAATAAGAATTTTTTTAAATATTTCTGAAATAATTATGTATGAATATAAATAATCTTCTCATAATTTTTAATATAGAATATTTATACAAAACTTGCTTACTAGATAGAATATTGCTGCAATGCAATAACTGCAATTCAGAAAATTCAGGCCAAAACTGATTTAAAATTATCGCGAACTAAGGCAAGAGATATTGCAATAAAAATCTTACCAAATATTTAAAAAATATATATAATCATACATTAACGAAAACAATAACCAAGAAAGAAAAAGAAGAAAAAACATATTGTTTTAGAGTAGATTACCTAGAATGCTTGAAAAATTAGCATTTAAATAGAAACGATTTATTTATTCATTTCATTTAAAAGTCTCTAAAAGAAAGAAACGTTTTATTTAAGATTCATATTTTTTTTAATAAAACGAAAAATTATACATTAATAGCTATTAATGAGACTCTTTTTCAAAAACATTAAAATAAGTATAAAAAAGGACATCGCGTCATATCGACATTCTAATCTTATTTTATATTCGTTTAAATTAGGTTTTTACGATAACATTTAAATATTTTAGAACCAAGTTTTCAATTATGTACTAGGCATCTTTATAGAAAGACCTAACTGTTTTTAATTTGAGTTTGCAGAAAAGACAGATTTCGTAACATGGGACGAAGAGTTACTATCCGTCAGCCGTAACTTTTAATAACATGATGATTAAAATTTATTAGCCTATTTAACAACTGCTATAAAATATGAAAGCTCGCTTTTTTAATTTCATTGAGAACTTTTTTATGTGTTTTGAACGATCCTATCTACCGCACTTCATAACAAATTTTCGAAAGCTCGTGGGCTTCGTCTTAATTCGATTTTTTTTCGGTGGATTTTTAATTATTTCACTTTTAGTAATGTGAACTTGATATCACTGAAGATTAACTTCAACTTGTTAATGTCCAAGGAGGCTTATTTCTGTAAAATTCGTTTCGAAAAATTATCTTTTATCCTGTGATAAACTGGATTATAATTAAGTGGTACAGTACGTTCCTTTAAATTTCATAACACTTTGATAAACGCGAAAGAATTAACATGGTTTAAATATCGATTCCTGAAAAGAGAATAATTTTTCTGGTCCAAAATTCTTCATTTTTCTTTATTCAACTTTCATATAATATTAAAATTAGCATTTGAGTAATGAAAACTGACTCATCCTTTTCATTTACATTTTGTTGCATAATTTTCCGTTTTTCAAATTTTACAAAACATTTTGAATATATTGATCCACAAATACAAACATCCAAAATATAAATATTTTTTCATTATTTTCTGCATTCTAAATTATTTATATCCTATTTTTAAAATGTGAATGTATACAAGCCTTCTTGTACTTCTCAATATTCTCTCTCTCTCTTATGCACAGATTAATTTTCTTCACAAGAGAGAGAGCCACTTTCAAATGAAAGCGGTTTTCATTTGAAAGCCGTTTTCCCAAATATGTAAAATAAATACATTAGTATCATTTTTCCAAAATTGGGAAATTAAGTCAAAATATTACTACAAATTTAGGATAATTTAAAGGAAATTTAACTTAAGCTAGTTTTCTGTGAGCTTTCGTGAACGTCTGAAGGCTAATATTTTTAATTTTTTTTATAGAGGCGATACAATATTTCAAAAAATTAAAAATTCTTCTAAATGACTTCTCTTGAGATCACAATCCACAGCTTAAATAGCCATTGTATACAAACATCGTACAATCTTTGATTAATCAGGAGAATCATTTGTTTCGTTCTTTTAGCCTGTCGAAATTCTTCATTTATCCATTTTATTGAATTTTTCTTTAAATCTGATCCTATTGTTCATAGCAGGAATCAATAGAAGTTTTAATCCTCCATAAGAAAACATTAAGGAGATACTTTCTAGCATCATGTCTGGATAATTTGAGCTCGTTCGCAACATCATCTGTTCTTCCGCAACTCCATTCAAATCAAAAGCATTATTAAACTCAGTATTAGTTTCTAAAAATACCAGCTTCATTGTTCTGAATGCGTAGGTAATTTGGGATAAAACACGATACCATTCTTATTTCGTTTAATAACCAGTGTAGCTAATGAAAATAATTTTGAAAGGAACTCTCAAGATTCGTTGTCTGATACGCTTATCGATGTTTGTGTTTTCCCCACTGGACATTAATCGAAGCTATGTTTGATACTATCCAATTTTAAGAAAAATCTTGACAATGGAGAGTTTATAGAGGACAATTGAATTAGGAGTTTTTAAAATGCGAATCCTTTTCAAAATCCTGTTTATACAATCATATAAGCAATTTTGATAGTAAATCTTAAATGAATAATTTTACTTATTTATCTAAAATGATATTTTTTATATATATCCCAAATCCCATAATTGAGGTTCCCAAATGCGGAGAAGAGAAGATTCCGGTTCAGTGGCTACTAATCACTTTCTTGGTGGGTTTATAAATATTGTATTGTCGAATTACCTTCACTCTTCAATGATGCAGACGCCTTATATGAAAGGGATTATGCCTTGATCGATGATGGACATTAGTACTTAACAATACTTCCTGCTTCAGATTACCCCAGATGCTAAGACAGAGCGGTATTAACTCATTTGTGATTATACATCTCATTTTAACCCTCTGAGTTTACATTCAGATACGGGGATAAAAAAACTTCCAGTAGCATGGTTGGTTCCCATTTCTATATTGAAAAAAATAATGGTGGTAATAACTTTGTTTCTATGGCCAATATCTGTCGTTCTTCTAAGTGAAGGGTCAGTGAATGAGCTGCTTGCAACAAGGGTTATTTTGCATTGACCATAGTGCCAGATGATAACTGTCGCTGCAACTCTGTCATTCATTTCTCATCAGATCTTTGGTTTATATATACGATATATGTATTTAACCCATTTTGATTTCTGTATATTTATACATCCTGTAAATGTGCATATACCGTTTTAATTTTTGTAAGCTTCTTGATTCTGATCTTTTAATAGCCTGTCGTAATATTCTCAAAAAGAACAAAGGAAATCTCGTTCAGACAAGAGAGATATTAAATCTATAGATTTGCAAATTTGGCAGATAGAAACTTAACACTTTGTGAGTGTATATGAGTGTGAACGAATATTTCACAATTTATACTATGGAGTAGTATAAAAAATTCTTTAACTTTTTATTTTCAACATCTATATAGTTCCAAGTGCATTCATATAATTCATTATCTTACTTGATGAAAATTTATAATTGAATGTATACGTCCAGCCTGAATATTTAAAGAAATAAATGCTTGCTCTACTTTTTGGGACCCCCTCTATATATACAGGGCGGTTATAATTAAACTTCTCCTATAAACAGCATCCTACAGCGCAAACGGGTGAACGAATTGCAACTAAATTTGGTATATAGACTATACACGAGATGCGCTCACGGAATTTTGAAAAAAAAAATGTGTTCGAAAATGTCCACCAAAGAGCGCCTTTTCCAGAAAAATCTTAAATTTAACACAATAAACGACCAAACCGGACTACAGAAACAATATTAACAATCCAGAACAAGAATTATGGGTAATAAAATGTAAAACCGGGAAAAGCTGTCAATTTTAGGGAAAAAAATGTTAGGATTTACATGCTTTCGAAGAAGAGGAAACTTGAATCAAAACAGGTTAGGGAATGAAATGTTTGCAGACATTGTCATGTTTTAAGTCGACGTTTCTTGCTGTAATGATGACGGTATCTTTAATTGAACGTCCGTTATTGGTGAAGTTGTTTTACGAAACAAGGGGAATACTTCAGCTGCAGCTCGTGAATTTCGTCGTGTAAAGAACCTACGGCATGGACCAATGTCTACTAAAGGTACCTCGGTCATGTTTAAGAGATTTGAAGAGACGGGGACATTAGGAACTCAACCTAGTACAAGACGTAATCCTGTCACACCATTACTTGTCAATGCCATCAAGGCAACTGTTGCCGCACAGATATCAGAGTTTTGGGGCAATAGCGCACGTGCAATTTCTCGACAGACATGCTATTCTTACAGTGCCGTCCGAAAAGTGTTCAGAAACATAATGCACTACTTCCCATACAAGATCCACCATACCCAAGAGCTGCTGAAAAGACACTCTGGTGGACATTTTGGAACTTTTTTCTTTCTTTCAAAATTCCGTGAGCGCATCTCGTATAAAGTCTATATACCAAATTTCGTTACAAATTATATATATATATATAATGTGTGTGTGTGCGTGTGCGTGTGCGTGTGCGTGTGTGTTAGTTGGACTTAGAAATTAGACTGAAAATTTCGTATTTTTGAAAATTTTGATACTTCTGATTTTCACATGATAGGGCAGATGAGCGTTAGAACATTCAAAATAATATCTAGGAACCAAGCTCCACTAGGATTTTTGTTTTCTTTTTGTAAAATCATGATTTTTCGAAGAAAAAATTTAGATGCGAATCAAATATAGATTACATATGAATATTTTCCATCTCACCTAAGTATGAACTGGTCATTTCAATTTTAAAAAATTCACGAATGCACTTAGTTTAACATATTATTCAAAACACTGCTATATTACAGTTTATCTGTCATTAATTAAATTTTTGAGATTACAATCAGGTTTATAATGGTGAAATAGATGGCATTATATGACACTATGAGCAGGAAAGCGGATAGAAAAAGACTCTAATATCTATAAAAGATGTTTATTTTGTGTGTGTGTGTGTGTGTGTAAAATCGCGTGTTTTCAAGAAAGTTTATATTTCAAAAAAGCAGAAAGTATTGACAAATTATTTTACCAAATTTAAACGAAAAATAAGCTTGAGATTTTATTTTATTTTATTTTTCGTAAGGAAAGTTAACCAAAATTCAAAATTTGAGAAAATAAAGTATTCAGATGCAAAATAAAATTAGATGTAAATTATGGGGAGATAAAAATCAACGAACTTCCCAAATAAAAAACGTAAAGTAAAATTCAAAAGGAAGAAGTAAAGTATAAGGGAAATTATAAGGGAAGAATATATCGTAGAAGTAAAATTATAAGGGAAACTGTTGAAGAATAAAGAGTATTGAATAAAAAAATATTCTATAATTTCGATAAAAATTGACATTTTAACGTAGTCCTCTACCTCAAATTAAAATTATTTATATCTTTAAATTTAAGTGATAGAAAATAGTTAATTTTTAAAGGGCAGATACAAGGAATTTATTATATATAGATGCTAGTAATAAAAAAGATTATATGCCGAAAATGTTCTTAAAATCATATCATATCCATTGCAAAAAGTATCATTTCTGTGATGTATCAAGAAAGAAACCTTTGTTTTTTATTTTCAACAAGTAAAGGATAAGCGAATTTCTTTCATTTTTTGTACTGTTGTTACCACTTTATTATATAAAAAAATTTGTTAACCAAATTATTTTGAAACAGTTTTTTCTCAAATATGAATTTAGTAAAGTTTAACAAAACTGAGTATGTTATTAAGGAGGCTTAAATTTAATGTTGTTTTTTTAGCTTCCTAAAAATTTTCTAAATATTATAAAGAAATGATAATATTTAGCTATTATGTTTCATCTGAGCGAAAATGATTTTTTATGATGAAATTAGTTTGTATTGCTTTTTATATGCAAATATATTTAAATGGATTTTTTTATTGCATAGTCGTGTACTAATTAAAGATTTTAATACAAAAATACAAACATTATGATTTCAAAAACACTTAATTATCGTTTTTAAGCTATAATGTTTAGAAAATATGCTAAAATGGAAGCATGATTTGGTAGGAATATTATTACTACTTTCTGAACGGCTACTTATTTTTATGTAATAACTTTTGAAGCGCAGGAAACAATTTTTTTTGTATTTAATCAAATTATTGAAATATTAAGAACGTTTTGTTTTTGGAAAATTTAGAAATAATATGTAAGAACAAAGTAAACTTCTAAATTTTCGCCTATTTAATTTTAAAAAGTTTTGCTGAAATTTTTGTGCGTATATAAACATTAAAACTTGGTTTATGACTACCAATATGATTAATATGATAAAAATTTCTTTTTTTACGTTTAATTCTTTATAGAAAATTATACACAATACTTATTCTAACACCTGCCCTATAGTTTATTTCTAAAACGTAAGAGCTATGCATTTGCTTACAAATGTAAAATTCCTCCAAATAACTTAAATAATTACATTTAAAGTTGTTTCAATCAGTAAACGCATTTCCCAACAAATTACAAAACCTAAATTTTTTATACAGTCAACAGGTCCTATCAGTCATACTTAATGAAATATTCTTAAGACACATATTTTAAACAAAAATAAATTGGTTCTTCTAGGAATAAATTTGACCTAACTTTGAAGCTTTGAGAGTCCTCATTTTAGACGTTTTTAAACCATCAAAAATGTCTATCTCGAGGAAGGGCCACTAATGAAATCGTAGCCTTACTTTGAGCTAGCCATTGAGTGCTTAAAATAATAAAATACAAGGTTCCATAACACGTTAGTTTTTCTCATATAACGTGCATTACTTTGAAAGCTTTCATTGTCGAAAAAACAATTTTTTTTTGTTTAAAATGTTAGTGCTTCAAGAATATCTTACTAAATATAACTAAAAGTACAGGGGACTTAAATAAAAAATTTTAATTTTAAATTTTTTCAGAAGTATATATATTGATTGAAACAATAAAAGATGCAATATTTATATCATTTAAAGCATTTTTGTAACCTCGAATGCCTATCTCTGATGGTTCAGGAAACTGTGAGTTATTGGACTGTGATTAGAAAAAACACCAAATATATATTCAAAAGGAACTTTGAGAAGCTACTGAATTTAATTTTTGAACACATTATTTTCCCTTAGTTAATTAAAACTAATCTGACTCTTGATAGTTTTTTAGCTAATTTTATCAATATTTTAATTGACTTTTTTTTTTAATTTAAGAGATATTCCAGAGGAACATAATTATTTAATTATATATGTTTCTAGAAATTTTGTCTTAATAAAATTAAAATTAACTAATAAATCGAAAGATTAAACACTAAAGAAGCATTTATTTTTAGAATAAGATCTACTAACTGAATTAGTGTTATTCTATGAGTGTATTCTTTAGCATTATAACTTTAACGTATGAGTAAATTCTTTATAATTTAACAGTTATGACAGTTCTTTTAAATATTGAGTCTTTTTAAAAGTTTAAAAATTTTACAGTGAAATGCTAGAACTGCCACTGAACTTGAACATCTACACTGTTTCAGAAAGCCCCATCCGAAGCAAAAGAAGTAACATTCATTTCAAATAAACAAGCTAAGTACTTAAGCCATATAGAATTTCAGTTACGAAATCAATCCACTTGAGGTGTTTCCATATAGACAGTCTCTATTTCAATGTTTATTATGATTTTCAGTAACCTTCACTTGAAAAGCCTCTGATGGGTTCTGTAACTGTTATTTTAAATAAAACTATGCAAACAAAATATTTTGGGGATAAATTTTTAGGAATTTATCGTGTTTGATAGGAAGATTTATTTCTGACACTGAAAGGAAATAAAAACATTGCGCAAGATGAAGTAGATATAAAAATGATTCATTTAGAGAGGAATCTTCAAATCTTTAGTTTCAAACAAAATTGCACTTCGACAAGGCTTGAAATTGACAGACACCATGAATACGCTTTCTTACTAAACAATGGGCACATTCATGCGGATTGAAATACATTCCATCAATTAACATATCAACAACAACAATGTTGCAATGTTGCCCAACAACAATGTTGCATTATCTTCACGTTAGTGTAGACATTCAGAATTTCGAACATATAATAATATCGTACATTGGACGAATCTCGCGAGTTCAAACATGTTTGACATTGTAACTTTGTATATTGTCGTTGAGTTGTACTGTTCTTTTTAACAGTAGATATCTTTGAGTTTACAAAAACAACAATTAAGTGCAGACATGCGCTTCTCTAAAACGAAAATGAACTGGAATTTTCTCCCAAATCTTTCTCACATGCTCTCTAATAAAGATGTTATACCACTGTTCAAGTGTTTTTACACACTCAATATTAAACCTTGGTTTTTAGATTTCACTATAATATCGTTAAAAAAATCAGAGTTGAACACACCCAAGATTCAATGCTATGCTTCACTGATACACAGATGAGAGAAGGAAAAAAAAAAAGAACATTTAAGTTGAAACAAAGATGAATGATTCTTAGAGATAATTTTCACCAAATATTCCTCTTAATTTTTATTCCGAAATGAAACTTTCTCGGGTCTAATAGTTTACATATTGATGGCTGGCCTTTTTTTTCCTATGTGTATCCTTCCATATTTTTTGCTTGAGCAATTTGCAAAAAGTGGGAGACTTCGGAAGAAAGAAACTCGGAAGCACATTAACGTCGATAAGACTTGCATCCGAAATGTAGCAGTGCCAAAAACCTTAAAAGCCTGCTAAAGTTAGAAAGTATTTAATAACCCATTATGACACTAACGAAGGAGTGAGTGGATGGACTGGAAAAAAATTAATGTCCCGTAATTACGAAGGCGTTTAAAAACACCTTAAAGATGAGTAAGGAAGAAAAAAAAATGTCTTCAGTCAAAGAAAGTAATAAACTTGCGTTCCAGAAAGCAAGATATTGAAAAACACAGTTTTTTTTTCAAGTCAAACTTCAATAAGCATCGCGAAAGAAACATTAAAAGATGTTAGAAAGTTTTTTTAGCCCATTTTTTTATTGACGATTGCAAATTATTAAAATCTGTACAAAATTCTTGACAACGACTTTTTAGGAAAATAAAAACATACTCGTTTAAATATGTCTCAGTGTTATTCGTTAATGATACCTTATAAAAATATGAAAAGTACTTATTTTTTTATTTTTTTAACTCTTTTATAAATGTGTCGATAATTTTTTGTAACTTGACTACATCGTTTAAATTTTTTTTTAAATACTTGCTTCAAAAATCATTGACATATTGCGTTTTTTTTTCCGAATTTAAAAGCGTATTATTTCTTGAGAAAAACAGCATTTCATTTACTCAAAAAATTCAAGATTCTGGTAAAGAAAAGTTATTATAAATAGTAACATTGAAATAAATGTTGTTATAAGATACCATTTTACTTTTGGAAATATCGGTATTATTGCCATCTTAAAAACAACATAAAATATTTCAATACATTCTACTCTAAGGGAAATAATTACTACTCGTGCACTTCAAAATTTTCACATATCATGAAATTATTCCGTAGTTTATGTAAAATTCATTCATGTGATCATTTCAAAGCATAATTTTATTTATTTATTTTTTCTGCTGTGGATGTCTTTTTGACGAAATGGTATATTCTCGGTTGTTTTCTTTAATAAGGGAAATCTAATTCTTTATTGGAGATACCAGTAGCAATAGCAAAATAATAAATAATACATAATTTTATCTTCGTGAATTGAATAATTCGTAAACATTGATTAATTCTAATATTGTATACTTCACAAAATTTCTTTTATCAATCTGAAATATTTATTTATCAATGAATTGCGTCCATGATTAAATTAATGATATAAGGACGATGGGTCTTAAAAATTGTCTTCCTGCAAGTAATAAGGAAATAACATGATTTTTATACATATTGGAATTACCAGTCGCAACAGTAAAAGAATATGCAATAATTAATTTGAACTTCATGAAATAAATAATTCATAACAATTACCTCCGTTTACAGGCGCTTTAAAAGCATATTTTTAGTTAATTGTAAAAATATATTTATTAGTAACATGCACCAGGGATTAAGATAACGATATGACAATGTTATATGTAAAAAGACCTGTATTCATTTAAATATTAAAAAAAGCATAATTTTTGTATAAATTCAAACGAAATAAGAAAGTGCATTATTGGAAAAATGATTTTTACGTGATTATTTTTTCAACAACAACAACAAAAAATCCTTAATGACAGCATTCTTTTCCTTGGCCTTGACATCTACCGAGATACTTTAGCAATTTTCCTTAAGAAAATTTTGAATATTATAAATATTTATTTTTAAAATATATTAGAATGAAGCATCTGAATTTTCAAACAAAACTTCTTGAAATTATTATAAAGTTATAATTAAAATAAATTCCGTTAAAACAATTTATAATGTGTTTTTTTTTAAGTTTTAGCTTAGCATAAGGCTGAGAGTTGTGTATCATTTTGGCACATTTTCTGTTTTTTAAATTCTTGTTTTTCCATTTCAAAGTTTCACGATATCTGCGACTAGGATGGCACCCTTATAAACCTTAGAAAAATACAAGATAGGAAACATACTTGTAAAGCACTTTCAATTGTGAAGAGAAATGATAGCATAATTCTCAAGTTTCTATCGTAATTTCTCTTTGAAAATAAACTATTTTCTCTTTTTTGAACAAACGTCAATAGGGTGTTAAAATATACGAAGTTTCGTGCCAAATACATACTAACACAGAACGTATATAGAAACATCCATTGAATGAATACTACGCCGATACCTGTTTTAAGGATTATTCCCAAAACGAAGAAATTAATTAATAAAATCAGAAATAACATATGTTTTACTATTTCAAAATAAAACTAGATTTTGATATATTATTAAAAATATTTAGAAAATATTTCAAATATTTACTCTTTATTGCACTTTATATTCATGTAAAAAAATCCCAACTTTACAGTCTAGTATTTTTTAGATAACTTTTAAAACACCGTGTCAAATTTCTAAACAAAAACCTGCTACATGTAATGGGCGTTTTAAATATAAATAGTCGTACACAGTCTACCATTCGTCAAATATGATGATTTTTCAAATTTCTATAAAAATGAAATATTGGAAAATAACTATCAAAATAATATTCAAATCATATTTGGAAAGTAAATGGTAAACAATCATCTTTAAATGACATAAATTTTCTGTATGAGCCAAAATTTGAACTATCGTGCTTCAGATTTTGGAATGCTCCGTTAAATTAAGGGCATGAGATAGTTATATTTTTTTACAAACATTTATAATATCTTTTGAAAATATTATAAATTTCTTTACAAAATATATACATTTTTTCAATCTTACCATGAATGAAAACACAAAAAATTTCAATATTTATCATTTGAAGAATTACTTTCGAAATCGAAATAGCTTTGATAAAATTCACACTTCTTTTTTCCTTTCAATATATTTGAAAGTGGATATATACGTGGAGGAATATATTGCTTCAGAATCTATGAGTCTATGTCCTATTTGGAAATGTTTTTATATTTCCAAAGGTTTCCCATCTATTCAATAGGATTTATGCCAATGCCAAAACAAACAATATAGATTGTAGTCAGAATACTCATTTTTAGCAACAGGAAATATTTTGAGAAGTACGGATTCAGAAAACATCGTAAAAATATTCAGCATATGACTAATATAAGTAATGGATGATTTTATATGATTGTATGAAAATATCTCACAAGAAATAAATAATATACACTAAAAAAGTTAACTAACCTTTGACCTTCTAATATTCATAGATTTCTTCGATTCACATTCCATGTTGAAGTTACACTAGTTCTCTTTCAGGTCGAAATTCGAGTCTTTGAACGGTTGTCAGATGGCAATGAAGAAGTAAGTGCAACTTCCTAGCTTCCAAACCAAACCAAAGTCCATGAAGGCAGATTTAGAATATCCAACCTTACATACATGAAAAATCTTCGATTAAATGCGGTATTGAACTAAGAGTTTTTGATCCAAAAATTGTAACTCTGTCATTAAGAGGCTGTGACTCTTTGATATTCGATTTAACTCTTTCCTATACGATTTATCCATGAAACATTTTCCATGTACCCATAAGTCTTTGTTGATAATACTTCCAAAAAGTTCATTTTCAATGCTTCTTCAAACTCCTTTAATGACAGGATTAGCGCCAAGTTTTCAAAAATTCAGAGAATTTACATAATATACTTCCGCAAACTTCTTTATTTTTGAAACATTATTTCCTTCCAAATCCATTATTCCTGAGATGTGATTGTGTATCCAAAAGGTTAACTATCATTACTTATTCTTCTAGTAACTAATGATTGCGGATTTTGTCAATAGCGTATTTTAGAGCAAGTTTTTGTTTTGTAAAAATGTTCAAAGCACCAAATCTATATTTTTTTCTGTTGTCCTGAACTTCCACCTTTAATTCGGAAGTAAATTGTATCGATTAGCGATTCAGTTTCGCTTTAATCTAAATTTAAAAATGAAAGAACAAAACGCGCCTATTTTATTGTATTATTTTCAGAAAATCAGGAATGTATCGCAAGTTTAAAAGAAGTTATGTGCCATATATGTGTATGAAGCATTGGAGGAAACGCAGCGTTAAAATTGTTTAGCCAAATTTCATTTCTTCACACAAAATTGCGCAACGATTTGACCATCCAGTTAAAGTAGACGAGAGCAATATCAAAACAATTATGGAATTACAAGAAATTCATTTGACGCAACACATTAGTATCTGCGATTCGCTTATAAAACGCAACGAAATTTATCTATTTCTGAAATGATTCATTACTGGTGACGAAAAGTGGATTTTTAATAACAACGTTAATCGAAACAGACCGTGGGTGAACCAGAACAAACAAAATCAGAAACTGAGATTCTTCGAAAGGTTCGATCTGGTTAGACTATAAAGGAATTCTGCATTTTGAACTTTTACCAAGAAATTAAACGGCTAATTCAACTAACTGCATTAAAACAAATCTCCAAACTATTAAAAAAAGTGGCTAGAATTGCAAATCGTAAGAGTGTTTTTTTTTCAATATGATAATGCAAAGACCCTCACATCTTTGTTCCTTTCAAAAAAGATTATTGTAGTCAAATTGTGTTGTCATATCCACCATATAGCCTTGAACTTGCGCCGTCCTATTTTTATTTATTTCATTTAATATACAACTCCTTGAAAGATAAAATTTTTAAAGACGATGATGGTGTAAAATCTCATTTAATTCAGTTTTTTTGCGGACAAAAATCAGAAATTTTATGAACATATAATTATGACTCTGCCTGAAAGATGACAAACGATCTTCAACAAAAACGAACAATACCTAATTTAATAAAGATATAATTTCAAGTAAAAAATTTGAATTACTTGTTTACTTGTTACCAATATAAGTCACCTTACACGTTTTCGCCTTCTGGCTAATTTTTCACTATTATCACATTTACTATCTGATAATTATAACTGCTTATTTCTTATTATTCTTATGAATGGCCCCAATCACCTTGATCTTCAATGTAATCTTGATTTTCTCACATCTTCTGCTTTACTTTTATCCAATAAGGATAATAAGTTATAATGCACAACATGTTTTCCTTTAAATACAAATATATTGAGAGATGATCAAACGAATGTTGCGTTGTTGACAATATTTTCAAGAATTAAACTCAATGGATTAATGTATGTGACTACATTCAGGGTTAATTTTTTTGAAAAACGTTTAAAATAATAGTTTAATATTCACATACAAAAGATTGGAAAAAATCATCTATGAAAGATAAATTATAGCATTAGAGTGACAAACGATTTTTTTTTAAAGTGGGGGAAAAAAACTTTTTTTTTGGCTAAAAAAGAAGTGTAAAGCATAACTCTTCTATTGTAGAAGTTTATCAAATAATTAGCTTAAAATTTTGCATAGCTTAAGAAATATATTATCTAGTTCCCGAAGTAAAATATAAGCCGTACTTCTATCCATTCTTTAAATATTGGGTTCGATTAATAAATAAGACGAAATTTTCAATAGCTAAAACAACTATAAAATATTTATAAATGAATAGATTACTCATTCTTTTGTTCAGGAACTGCAGAACATATTGAAAAATTATTATTCCAAATTTGAACAAAAAATATACATTAAATTTTAATTTATGAGGTTTTTAGTAAGAAAATTCTATCAAAGATTAGAATTTGAAAAAATAGTATCTAAAGATGTAAAATAGCATTAAAACATATGTGAATGCAAATATAAAAATCAGTAAAAGTTCCTAAAAAATTGGACTTAGGAACAAAATTCTAACGGTTTTATAAAAAAAAACGTTCAAACATTAAAAATATTAAAATTTAAAAAAAAATCCTAATTTCGCAAAAAAGCAATTTTTTTAATTTAGTCACCTCCCTTAACTAATTTTAGCGATGATTTATATAGTAGTTCCAATGGAAATATATGATAATGATATGTGATACTTGCCCAAGCAATAAAAGGGAATGCAATATTGTCAAATTCAATAAACTAGAAATTTTTAACTAAATTAATTACCACGATATTCAATAGTAACTTTAGTAATATGTCGAATGTAGATACTGATTGAATGATATTTCACAGAAACTCGCACGTTAGTTATTTTATTGCAAAAGTTTAACATAGATCATGACTAGGTCATTATTATGCAAAATGAGACAACAATTATGTCTAGCTCCATAAACTTCCTAATTATTATTGGAAAAGTAAACTAAGATAATTTGAAACGCTAGAGGTGCTAGAGATTGGTGGTCAAATGTATTCTCATCACGAGATAACTATGTTCAAGAACTTTGTTGAGGTTAAAAAGATGGCTTAAGTCATTACAGTCCTTTTTGCTCTCCAAGCCCATTTTATTTCTTTCCTTTTTTTGCATCTGATAGAAATACGCGTTCTGATGTTTCCACCAGATATCCTAAAAAATATCAAATATTCATCATTGGTTTTAAAATCTTCTATTTTTAATGTATGTTGTAAAATTTAGAAATTGCGAAATGTGATGTAGCTTGTTAAGCGAGATAATTTTCTTACAATTTCTTTCTCGTGAAAAAAAAATTTTTTCTTTTCTATTACCATATGTACAGCGTCACCAATAGATATTTTTAATTCAAGCATGCATAGCATGCATGCATTCTTTGTATTTAACTATAAATCCAGTAATTTTCCAATTAGATTAATTTCAATACTACATGTTATTCATGAAAATAAAAGCACATTCCAAAAATATTTTAACAAATATTTTACTGTTAAATATTTAAAATTAAAATAGTCTCTTCTTTTTTATTCCAGCAACTATTTCAGTTTCCTTTCTCAGATGTATAATATTAGTTATGCCTAAATTATAAAGCTGCTTGCAATTCCTCATTTAATTATAAATCTAGAATTTTAAATTATATAAGAATTTTAAATTTATTAAAAAAACACTCTAAAATATTTACAAATCAAATTTTTACAGTAAAAGATTCAACAAATCAAACTATCCCGGTCTATTTCATGGAGAAAACTATTTTAATTTCTATCTGCAGATATATAATATTTACATTAGAAATGTGCTTTGAAGTATCATATTCTACATGTAGCATATGAATGTATTTAAGTCCTTTCCGCGAAGAATAGTTATTATAAATTTCATCTCAAAATGTAAACAGCTAGCATGATTTTCATGTTTCCGAATCTGAGAATCGCCATAAGATGGGAATATCTATGTAGAAATTATGGCAATTCTACGTTATTTGCTTGAGTCTCATCTCAAAAATGTGGCTGTTGCAATTTCAACTCTGTATGTTGATCTTATAATTGAAATAAAGGTGCTTTGATAGAACGTGCGCCCATTTAATTTATATATTAGTAAGCTGTCACAATATTTTCTCAGAATCAAATTGTGAAACTTTATAGATTTCCAAATATTTCCTAAGCAACTTTTCTTCATATAAAATCTACAACCAGGAACACATAATTTTGTGATATTTTCGTTGCACTGAATTGCGAGCAAATTCTACAGAAAAATGAGGCTTCATTTCTTGCAAATTGCAGAATTTTTCACATATATAAACAGAATTATTTCCAATTTCAATAAATTTATATAGAAAATTTACATTTGTTTTATTAAATTTTGTTTCCCCTTCCTCGAGTTCTTAAACAAATTATTCAATTTTTAAAAACTATTATTAATTATTTCTCTCTCTGTAATTAGACATATATATTTATATTCTCATTCTGTTTTTTAAGATGTTTTAAAACATCATTTTTTCTTTCTTTTTTTTAAAGATATTTTTAATCTTTAAATATGTTTCTTTTGTGAAATATTGTATCTTTTAATAGAGACATTTATAAACATCAGTTCTAGATGGAATTTTGTATCATAATTTCAAAATTAGTTCTAACCTTTTTTTACTTTCATTTATTCTCTTCTTTCAGTTGTATATTGTTTTATTTATTGTCATTTTTATTATTATAATTTCTTTTCACTATTCTTTAATATATTATTCACTTATTTTTCTAAAAGGAATTATTTAATGAGTTAATTAAATTATCATGCAAAAAGACCAAATTAAATATACACATATTTTAATGCTAAAAAACATCGTTTATGTTTTTAATGTTTTAATTAACATTAAAAAATCTTTATTGTCTAACTGTACGGAATTTAATCAAATATTTGATATAAACCTACATATAAATTTGATATAATCATATGTATCATTAATTTCATATAATATACCTCATCATGATTATAATAATAGCTTACATATGATATTTATTGTATCTTAGAGTGTTCAGTATGTAGGCCAACAATATGAGCGGTATTCTAATAACTATAGTATTTCATGTCAGACGTTATATGTTACAGTTTTGAAATACCCAACATCTGTTACTTAAGCCTATATTACATATAGTAACGATCATTAAATTCAACTTCCAAAACAACCCGCAGATTCCCTTATAAAATAGCGCCCACTAATTTATGAACTACGTATGTTCACTTCTGCATGCCGTACGTAGCACATATATGGTCTCTGAAGTAACAAAATGTCATATGTCAAAATAACACATAGAAAATATACGAAATGCGAATACATAGAAAAACATATACGTACACATGGAAAACATACGATGCAACAGTTAAAACTAATAGTAGGATACGGAATTTTTGTGACAACAAGCAACAATCAGATAACGTACAAAAATGTGAGAGCAGATGTATCTAATCCTACGTAAATGTTTTGCATTAATAAAATGCATCAATAAATTTGGCATACATTTTGATAAAATGGTGACAATATAGAGCTTGAATATTGACCCAATTTTATGAAAATAAACATCTATGTTTGCTGCCAATCTGAGATGCAAAATTGGCTTCCTGCGTTTGCTTTTTTTTTTTGTATTGCTTCTTTCGCAGTGCATTTTCTTTGTCTATTTAACATCTTATTGTTTATTAAATTTGCCTATAAACTTATAAAAATTAGCATTATCTAATTTTTTTTATCGTTTAATGTCTAAAAAATGACATTGAATATATATATAATGATAATGCTAAGCATGTATTTTCATTTGTTTATATTAGAAGCTTTTAAACCACTTAAAATCAAAATAAGAAATATATAATTTAGAAACTGAATTTCTCAAAGAAAATACTACAAGATAGAAATCTAGCTTACAATCGTAATCCAGTTCTCCATTTTAAGAAACCAGGGAGAAAATAAAAAATATTGTTGCCAAGAAAAATCGTAAAATTGTCGGAAGAAGTGCTGAGCACCTAAAATGTGTGAATCCATTATCAAGAGGGGAAAGGTTGAAAATATAAGAGTGGATTACAATGATAATCCATTTGCCCTCTCTAAGGTTAATGGATTAGGAGAATGATTTGAGGCGACAGCAGTTTCCAGGTAATATTTTCTGTACTTGCGTCGCCTAAAGAAAGTTCGATCAAAATGTTTCAACTCAATACCATTACCGTTCCAAATACAGTACCAGCTCCATTTTTTATATATTATTTAAGTAAAAGTACTGCAAGTCTGGAAGCTTTTTATATAGTAATAATATCTAGTATTCCTTTTCATAAAAACGCATTTTATAAAGATATCAAACTACCAAGAGAAAAGAGAGCATTAAGGGCATATATAGAAAACTTGAACTGTTGAATATATTATCAAGACAGACTTGGTGAAAGCGCATATAAGTGGATTTAATATATTCGTTTGCTCTAAGATCAAGATTTTAGTCAACATGAGTTTCTAGTAATATTTTGTAAGCTTACTTTTTCTAAAACTCATTCTGTAATGCTGGCTTAACATAATTTCGTCACTATTTCAAATAATAATTTTTGTGCCATTATATCAAGCAATAATTTTGTCACTAATTTAAATAATAAATTCATTACTGCTCCCAAAATAGTAGCAGTCTTCTTTTCTAATGTGTTATTTCAGAAACAGAATAAAAAAACGTTACCCGAATAAATTGGTTTCAGTCAGCAGGATACTTTTATTTTTAAAGAATTGGCAAGGTGGCTACAGTTAGAATATATCGGTGGGCAGTATTCAATGACAAGAAAAAAAAAGATAACTGCCAATTATAAGAAAACCAAATCATCATAACATGCATTGGAGAATTTGACATCCATAATAAATTTTATTAAAACCGTTGTTATAAACACATTTTGACTCAGAACTTTTTATTTAAATTTTTTTCTTTCTTTTGGTTTTCAATTTATAATTAATTGTTATAAATATTTTAGAATCTTGAAATTAATATTCCTCAGATTCTATACCAAGTGACATCACTTGTATAATCTCAATTCAGATACATTAATTGATTAACCCGGCAGGACGCATGCGGGGTGTTTTGACACCCCACGCCTGAAAATATTTTTCTACCTTCCCTCCCCATGAACTGAAGTGGTTGAGTCTATCAGTACCTCTTTCCAAGGTCACATTCCACAAATAGTTTAAGTAAACAGCAAATTGGGAACTATTTTTAGACTGTTAGATCGAACTGGGGTGTGCTGACACCCCGTGCTCGCGGTCGTGTTAGAATTTTTCAGTGCGATAGCATGGCTTCCTGTAGTCGTTCAGTTCGGTTTTTTCCTCGTTTGACTTATGATGAAGAAATGGAAAGACTTCGGAATTTAGTAGAAGAGGTTTCCTTAGATGAAGAAACCATTGAAGAAGAAACTGAGGATTCAGATAATGAAGACATTTTCAGCGAACACCAGTCTGAATCAGAGGAAGAATGCAGATCTGCAGATGATGAAGTTTGTGAACAAACTAGCTTTTTTGTCGGAAAAGATAAAACTACAAAGTGGCAGAAAGAACCTTTCAGAAATCAGAAACGCATACCTGTACAAAATATAATCAAACAACTGCCTGGCAATACGCAATTTTCTAAACATGTTAGTTACTTCTCCAATCGATGCTTGGAGACTAATATTTGATGATTCAATAATAGAAATGATTGTGAAATGCACTAATACTTATGTAGTAAGTATTTCTGGTAATTTCAAAAGAGAAAGAGATGCAAAACCTTTAGTAAAAGAAGAATTTTGCGCTTTTGTAGGACTATTATATATTTCTGGATTGTACAAATCTTCTCATGTGAATGTTAGAGACTTATGGGCGACAGATGGCACAGGATTAGATATTTTCCGTAAAACTATGAACTATAAGCGATTTCTTTTTATACTTCGTGTCTTGCGATTTGATGATATCAAAACTTGGAATGACAGATGAAGGGTTGATAAATTAGCTTCAGTAAGAAACTTGTTTGAACATTTTATCAGGAACTGTCAGAAGTCATATCATGTAGGTGAATACGTAACATTAGATGATAAACTAGAGTCATTTCGAGGCAATTGCTCCTTTCGATAGTATATGCCAAAGAAACTAGCAAGATATGATTTGAAGATATTTGCTTTGGTCGATGCTAGGACATTTTACACGTACAACTTGGAAATATATGCAGGTAAGCAGCCAGATGGCCCTTACAAGACAGATAACAGTTCCTGTGAAATAGCTAAACGCTTGCTAGCTCCATTATACAATTCTGGAAGAAATTCACCACAAATAATTGGTATACCAGTTATGAATTAGCCGAATTTTTACAAAAACAAAAAATTTCTATTGTTGGAACAATACGTAAGAATAGGAAAGTTAATCCACCTGAATTTGCCTCGCATAAAAATAGAGAAGCACATACAACTCTCTTCGGGTTTCAAAAGAATATAATTATTCTTTCTTACATGACGAAAAAGAACAATTGTGTAAATCTTCTGTCAACCATGCATAATGATAATCACATTGACGAAAGTACTGGAGATTTAAAAAAACCGGAGGTAATAACATTCTATAACATGACGAAAAGAGAAGTAGATGTTGTCGATGAAATGGGAGGATCTTACTCTGTTGCTAGAATATCTAACAGGTGGCCTATGGTGATATTCTTTTCACTTCTAAACATTACCTGAATAAATTCAAGGATCTTGCTGTTATCGACCAAAACCCCACCTGAAAAATTCAGAAACAGGAGGCATTTCTTGAAGAATTTAGCGTTTTCACTTTTAGAACCTCATATGAAGTCAAGGCAAAAACAACAAGAGTTTCTGTATGAACCAAAAGCAAAAATTAAGCTACCGTAGATGCTACTTATGTCCAAGAGAAAAGGACTAGAAATCAAAAACTACGTGTTTGAAGAGTGAAAAAAATATATGTCGAGAACATTCAGTAATTGAAGCGGTATGTACAAACTGCAAACAATCTAAGGTTTCTGATCCATGTACACCCTAATAACTTTGAAAATTTAATAAATATCACTCTTTTTATTCACAATAATGCGTAAGTTTCGATTATAGTGAAAATTATAAGCAAAAAAGAAAAAAATCTTTAGAGTCGATATCATTAAAAGTCCCTTCAACAAGAAAAAAAACAAGGTGAGTGTATTTATTATTTTTTTACATGAACAATTTTTTTTCAGTTATTCTTTTTTAAAGAAAAAGGGTATAATTGCTATAAAATTCATTAATTTATAGAATTCCAATGATTTCCTTCGTCTTATGCCATTTATTATGGCTGGGATGTGCTGACACCCCATGCACGTTCTCGTGTTGAGTTTCACAGCTCGCCTCCTGCCGGGAGTAATTAATTTCTGAAAATATTAAAATAATATATTGTTAGCAGGAAAAATTCACTACGAAGTCCTTTACATATGCAAAGCAATTCAAGTCAAATAAAGTTTATAAATATTCAATTAATCATTTTTTGAAAACAATAAAATAAAAAATCGTTATTGGGAATATCCGACTGTACGAAACTTACATTGTTATTGGAAACCTAAAATAATTTCTTTTCAAATGTACTAAAAGATGGCGCCACTAGTAGGAAATAAAAACTTAATTGAATTAAATAATTAACTGAAAATGAAAAATTAAAAATATTAAAATAATGCAACGTCATTAAAAATACGTAAATGTACAAAATTTGAAAAATTTAACAAATTGGAAAATGCATGAAAAATTAGTAGCAATATTCCAACTTTACAAGCATGAAACATATCAAATTAAATAGCAAAATTGTTTATAAGAAGTAATAGAAAGAAAATATATGATAAGGATGAAATTTTTCTATCTCAAAATCGTATTTGAAAGATATACATTATTTAAATAAATATTTGACTGTTAGAGATAACGACTGATCTATGTAATATACTTATGCCACTACAATTCGTATTTAATATGCATAATTACCCTGTTTAAATTATTTTAATTAAGTACAATGTTTTACGATCTTCCCACAGCTTTAAATTTGAAACATTTTACATTGTCTCTTTTCCCAAGTTCTAAATTACTCATCACCAATATTCCGTTATCTTTAAAACGACTCGCTCTTTATTTATAGTTCTATGAATAGAAATGATTTACTTTTAACCAAATGGTTAATCATTATTCAATTATATTTCTCTATATTGTGTTATATATAAAATAATATATTATGACAAATATGCTCTAAAAGTACTGAAATATAATATTTAATTCAAGCAATTTGAGCTGTTGATCATAAAGAAGTGCATGCCATAAAAAATAAATTTGAATAACAAAAATCATGTAATAATTAAGTTAAAAAAGGTTTTAAATCCATAGTTTCATTAATATTTCAGTTAGTTTCTTTCATCAATTGCATTCTTTCTGACAGAGGTATATGAAGGAAAATAGTAATTTGAAATTTTTATTTTAAGTAATGTGCATGTTCTTATGAAATTACCACAAAATTATCAAAATAACAGCCGAATTTAATGAACTTATTTAATAGAGAATTTAATTTTAATAATACCATTCATAATCCATGCTATATCTATTCAGGAAATTAAAAGAATAGAAAACGGTATAATGTAGCAGATTTCAAATTGCAACTGTACTTCATATTTAATATACAGAAAAACTTCTAACATTTGCGTCATTATATGAAGAATTCCATGTCTTCTTATATAAATAATTTATTATTCCATATGCTTATATGTGATGGTATATACATAAAAATTTCCTTACATGTCTATTTATAATGCTGCAGACTATATTTTTCTATTACTTTCTTTACCTTCTACGATTCGCGATTATAAATGGCTTGTTGAGTCTTTCTTAACTCTGGGTCTGCCTAATTTTTCAAAATATTGTTTAGGTGCAATGTTTACAAATAATTCCAAATAGTTATTATATGCAATACTGGAATAATGTCATGAGATTCGACGTTGTACTAAAGAGAGCTATACTAATCCTTTGAAATTAAAAATACTATAAGAAATAAGCTAATTTGCAATCCGTTTACGTCTCTGAATAAGTAACTATGAAGGTTCAAGGTTCTTTTTTATTGAATATATGAGGATATTAAGAATTTAATTTAAAATAATATAAACAAAACGAATGAATTTTACAGTAGTTTATCATCTTGCTGAATGGAATTTTCAATTCTTTCCTCTTAACTCTTCTGGAATTAGTAATTAGATGTTATCCATATAAAGTAATTAGATAATTATCCATATAGTTTACAAACAATTTAAAAATTGTTTGTAAACTATAGAAATTCAAATAAATGTATACAAGCTCTTTAAATTTTGTTCAAAATTACTGCAAACCATAAAAAATGTACTAGTGAAGATTTCATAGTAATCAATTAATAGTTAAATATTTATCAATGAAAAAAACTATACCGCCATGTATAGAAAAGATTATTTTATCTTTGGTTTTGCCATTTCTGAGAATGAAAATATTAAATATATTTTTAATCTTTTTATTTATTTATCTCCATGTTGCAACCACAATCTTTAATTAACATCTTTTCCTTCTTTAAGAATTATTAAAAATTTATGGGAGGGATATGTTTTCCACAATTTTTAAAATTCGTTTTGTTACAATCTTTAATTTTTAAAATTATATAGCGCGTTAATGATTGAGATGTGAAAAATTTTTAATGTAAATAATACTTCCATTTTAATTAATGTTTTAAACGATAAGAGGATTTTGTGTATTTAAATGTTGTATATAAAAATATTTAACGTTAAAATATAATGCGTATTTTTTATAAAAAAATTTAACGTTAAAATATAATGCGTATTTTT
>JAPMOR010003110.1:0-50063 GCA_026543865.1 Argiope aurantia | reverse complement strand
GTATTTTTTATAAAAAAATTTAACGTTAAAATATAATGCGTATTTTTATAAAAATGTATTAATTTACGACACATTAGCAATTCGTGAAAACAAATTGAGAATTGAGAATATGATGTTTACATCATGTCACCGCCAATAGGCATTTTGATGCATGATATTTGTAACTTTCGTTATATTAAAATTGCTTCAAATTTTGCTCATTAATATTGAACGATGAAGAATATTTTAGTGAATTTTTCTTGACGATTAATTAAACGGATATTTAAGACAACAAAATATTTTCATCTTGAGGAACACTAATTTCGTATCTTCCGAATATTCTATTAAATATTTTTGAACTAGTAGCATTAAATTATAAATCGAATCTTGAATGGATTCTTTTGGTAATAAAGAATATTTTCAATATAAAAATTATTTCTTTTATTCAATAAATACGAGTTTATCCAAACAAATGAAATATTTCCATTTTTCAATAACTAAATACAAGTATTATTTAAAATATCGAATATTATTTCATTTACCATTATTTACATTCTCTAAATAGTCATGATATACCGTGAGATTCCTATTAACAAATTCAAAATCTCTGTGAAATGTTTCAATTAAATTCAGCTGCGAAGTTGGATAATTTAATTTAACTACTATATTTAATGACAAAAAATTTCAAACTATATTAAATAAAAATGCCAAATTAAAAATTTTATCAACAAATATTTGCATTAATTAATGAGTGATGATGAAAGAAACTCGCTAATTGAAATATTTAGTGAATTTAAGATTTAATACCTTAAAATTAAGTAATAAACTTTTCTCGTTTAAATTTACTTATTACATGTTCTGCATCACTTAATTCTTGAACTTAAATTACTTGAAACCAGGTATAGATGTTTATTACATCATATATTCAGTAAAATAATTATATTCTTTTTTGAATTTAACTTTATTACTGCATTATTATTATTATGCATTTTATTACTGTATCATAAACATCTTTTGATTGAAATAGTACTGATCATTAAAAAAAAATCAAGGTATTGAATTGAGTAATGAAAACACTCACATTGAATGATATAAAATTTGATATTTTTCATTGTTTTAATGTGATTTTGTAATGAAACGTAAAAGTATTTGATTTGAATTTGTAATGAATGGTTCTGAGACTAAAGGAATTAAATGTTTATCATTTACTCAAAGGCATATCTTTAATTACTTATTTGTTAATGTTGGATTTTTCAAGGGATATGTACTAAATATGTACAAAAATATGTTTTCACAATTTATTTATTTGAATATAATTTATTTATTAATAGAATAACAATAAAAAATTATTTGAATCCATGAATTCGATCTCCTGCAATTTATAAGTTTCTTGAAAATTATGCACTAATGAATCATCTCAGATATTTTCCATATTATAAATTGCAATTATGAAGTATATAATATTCCTAGAATTTCAAAGAAAAGAATAAATTACATACCTAACATGAGAACAGATTTAATCTATAATCAGTTCAAAAATATTTATATCCGTGGATTGGTTTACAATTATGGCTAGGTTTACTAACAAATAATGATGAATTCCTTGTAATTTTGAGAATAAAAAAATAATAAACAGTGAAAGCCAGTATGATCCCCCAGAACTCAAAGCTCAGATGTCGTCCTCGTCATCTGACCGCGGTTCAAAATTACGAGGTCCGTCCCAAAATAGCCCAAGTGTTGCTTCAAAAGGGACGTTAATATAACTAAACCAAACCAAACCAAACCCTCAGAATTCAATATCAGGAAGAGTTAATTCTTGATTTTATTTTAAATTTACTCTCATACAAAATGGGAGGAATGAATTGTAGTCATCAAATAAGTAGACAGCGCAATTTCACTTGAAATACCCCGTTTGTTTGAATAGGTATTCTGTCTGTCATTGAAAGCGGTAAATATAAGCAGAATAAACTCAACATATAAAATTTCGATGCGACCTTACACCAAATTATTGATAAGTATTGCATTTCGTGTTAGGAAATTCGTGTAAAGAATGTCTATCAGTCTCTATTATAATGGAAATGGTAATATTTTAGATGAATGAATTTGAGTACATTATCCTAACCCGAAAATTTGAGAAATGATGAATTTTTTAACCCAATCGGTCAAACAGAAAAGGCCCAAAGTACATATTATATTCTCTGCATTATACGACGAAGCTAAGCACAAGATGTAGCATGTTGGAAAAAGGACGCTAAATGGAGTGATTGAACTTCTGATATCATTATCCTGAGAAGCATAATATGAAAATAGTTGTAGCTATGAATAAACATGCAATTTAATAAAGTAGTGGCATACCTACATTCTTAATGCCCTAAAATATTACATCCTTCTTCATTTAATACTACTTTTTTTAAATTTAGGATATTGACATCCTATTTTGAAGTAATACGAGGGATGTTTTGGGATGAAAACCTAATTTTGAGCTGAAGTCAGAAGACGAGGACGGCATTTGTGAACTCACCCTCCTTTCCAAACTTTTACACCACATTAATGGAAGGACCTTTGATCCTCAGTGTCAGATTGTACAGAAAAGAAGGCCATGGTTCTTTAGTGCTACGGGAATCCGAAACTAGAACCGAGTTCTAGCATTAGCGTTTTCACTTAGAATTCTGCATTTCGCTTTGCTCCTAGTCATCATGTAGCAATAGTAAGATAAATAAAACAGAAGCTGTAAAATCGATGTTTAGGCAAAATGTCTCTTATGTAGTTTATCACTGGATCATTCATCATCTGCAGATGCGATGAATTAGCCAATGACTGGCATAAACCATGATATTTATAGCAAGCATATTATGGCCTAAAAGGAGCTTAAGAATGATCAAAAGAATATGTTCATGAAATCATATCTCATAGTTTTATAACATTAATGAATGTAAGTGGGGATGATTTTCATTCATGAGACTTGTTCAAAAGAACTTGATCAAAATTCGTAGAAATATTTTTAAATTTAACGATGTTTTCACAATTTTAGACTAAAAGTAGAATTCTAGATATCTGGATTAATTGGAAATTGAATAAATTAGTATATGCGAAAATTTGGATGCTTAAATAAAGGTTAAAAATTTAATAAAAAGAATTCATACAAAGAAATTTAAGATTAAGATGAATACACGATTAGGAAACTGTAAATAGTGCAATATTTACATATAATATCACCCTATAAAACAAAAGTGCAAAATGAAAGAAAGTCGCTTCGAGGCAGGTGGAAGTAAGGGACTAGAGGAAAAGAATTTTAAGGATAATCTTTCAGATATTAGTTGAATTATATTAAAATTGCTTCAAAGGAACGTTTGAATTGCATTACCTAGAAAATGACATATAACAGCTATATGATGAGAGGATAATATTTTTTTATCAAATCGCTTCCTAACATCTAATCTTTATCAACTTCCTGCCTCTCATCTACTCTTTATCAAATCGCTGCCTGACATCTATTCTTTATCAAATCGCTGCCTGACATCTACTCTTTATCAAATCACTGCCTATTTGAATAGTTAAAGAAAAGATTAAGAGAAATCCATTTTATTATTTGTGAGTGATCACAATATAAAGATGAATCCTTATAAATATGTGGAATATATTTTGTAACACATCAACTTTATTATAAATCCTATGCCCCTCCCTATTCCTTTTGATTTCTAGAATTATGAAGAAATGAAAAATTTTCGAACGCGAAGTATGAAAATTTAAAAGACTTGTTAATGTTGCCCAAATTATTCAAGAATTTTAGTTTTCTTTATATTTAATGCATTAAAACCATTGAAAAACGAAGCTTAATTTATTCTATTTTTCAAGATATTTATTTTCTCCAGATACGAATTTATTAGATCCAAAATCAAGCTAGTGCAGTTTAGGGAAATAAATTCCTTTCTTGTGTTGCCTCTGATCATGATTTAGAAATAATCTGTCTCTCAAAACCAGAATGATGCTCTAAACACTTGAGCGTTTCTATTATCATTCGAAATTAACCCCCGGGGGGCACCTCGAAATGAAGATGAGATGCTTCCGGCATGGTGGTTGGATCACGCCACCCTGGAGGGTACACTAATAGGTGGGGTATCTGACTCCTCCCATCGATGACGGGACGTATTTCCTTCGGGGAGGGTTGTACCGAGGCCGGTGACAGACAGCCCTTAGGACTCAACCATAGTTCCCGCCAATTTCTGTTGCGGCGGTCCGGTCATTCAGTTTTTTGGTTTAAATCTGTGTGCCTTCGAGGCGGGTCGGAGAGTTAGATGGTTGACTTATCATTCGAAATTTTGAGCATCAATGAAATAAGTAACAAGTACCACCTTTAAATTCACCATCGCTCTCCGAACTTAACATGTGGATCTTTGAATTTCCACCACAATGACCACCTTGAATTTATTTTCATTGATTATTTGTATGGAAGCATATCTTATAAATATAACCTTAATTAATATGTACATTTTTTAAACTTCAATCTGAATTTAATTGATAAAAATTAAACTAATTAACTGCCACAAAACATTCACTAAATTTTTGTCTACCTGCTTCATTGTATTTCTGGAAAAAATTAGAAAGAAAAAAATGTGTTAAAAAGTTTGTGTTTCTACAAAATACAAACTATTTATGGGTTTGCTATTATTTATACTGATGAATAAATGACGCTTTTAGAGTGCATTAATTAGAAGGATGAGGAGATTCTTTATATTAGATGAATGAAAAGAAACTTACTTTTAACAATTGTCACAATTGTCCAATAAATCTTTTCGTATATTCCCTAAACCACAATCATTTTTAGAACTTAGAGGAAAATATGCTGTCATGGTCACCTTCTGAAACAATGAAATACGGTCTAACTATGCAAATTTATATTCAGTGAAAGATTTTGATTAATGATTAACACACTTTTAAATATTTCCAGCCATTTGAATCGGGAATATTCTTAAAAATTATTTTCAAATGCATTTTTTAACATATTTATGATACCAGACGTAGTTCTTAATTGGTCAAATGAAAGTGAATATAAAATTCAAATTTAAGTTGATGATATTTCTTTTAAAAATTTAATAGCATTTAAAAAATTAAATCTTTTTTTTTTCTGAAATAGTAGAAAAAGAATTTGAGAGAGATATTGTGAGATTCAGAAGTGCATTACAATTTCAAAAATCAATCAATAAATGAATAAGAAGTCAATGAAAATAACAAATTTAATAAAAAAAATAAATTATGAAAGATTCTTTCGTTTGTAAATAAAGGGTGAAAATAAAACTTGGAATTTTTTTTTTTTTTTTTTTTATTCTTGAAGCCATAATTATTTGGTAGCAAGATTTACTTTTTAAACCAAAAGATATTTTTGCAATTCGTTGAGTGATGCGTTTAAAAAGCCTTCGTCTACTCAGTTTTCAAACTAACTTTCTAACTAAACTTCGTTTAACTAAGTTTTCAAAAGAGTAACAATAAATTTTTATAGCAGTTAACGTCGTTTCTTTTACTCATATTCTATTAGTTGTAAATTATTGACCTCAAAGCTAGAGGGCTCCAGGTTAGAGCCCAGATTCCACTAGAGATCCATCGTTATTAGGCCTCATTCAAGTTAAATCGGACTTCGTGGGCCAAAGACTTTCCTGTTGGTGTAGTGCTGAAGTTTGGAAAGAGGAATGCCAACTCAGATGTCGTCCTCGTTGTCTGATCAGGGTTCAAAATTATGAGGTTCATCCCAAAATATATCTAGTGTTGCTTCAAACGGGAAGTTAATATAACAAAACTATCATATCATCTGAAATTATGCTTAATTCTTCGAAATTCCGAGGCTCATTGCATCACAGCTCAGCTAGTAAATATTATTTTTTTTTTAAATATGGCATATAAGTTAAATAACAAGAAACATATTTTATCTGAAGCAATTGAAAAAATCTCAGATATGTGCAAGTTGATTTAAATGTTTAGTAGGAGCTTTAAAAATCGATGAATAAAGATAAAGAATAATACAGAAATAACACTAGAAAATTATTTTTTTTAAATCTTAAAATCCGAATTATTTATCATGAATTACATTTTAAACAACAAAATAAATAGTTCTACAGGTAGTGAGTTGCTCAATTAAAATGCCGCCTTCCATTTAGAACCATTAGCACATTCACACATCTCACAGATAGAACAGATGAAGAACAACTATGCCCTAACCGGGACTTGAACCCAGGAAGCCCAGATCACGGGGAAGACGCGCTACTCCTATGCCAGGAAGCCGGCGTGATACTTTCTTATTCCAGTTAGCGACATTTCTTCTATTCATATTATATCATACCGTCAAAAGTAGCATTTAATTCTGAAAAATTATGCAGTTTTTCGTTTGAAAGCTAAGCTGCTGAATGGAGGGTATAAATATTTTCTAGCTGTTACTCCAATGATTTATTTTCTTTTTTCATCTTACTCAATGCATCGTTTCGCTAACTGCAGTGTCAAAGGGTGGATTAACTGTTAACTATGTCACCAACAAATGAATACATTTTTCGTTTCATGATATTTTTCAATTGCATCTGTTATGTTCAAATGAATTTTTATCATTTGTGTGCGTCTTATTGATTTTTAAATTTTTTTTCGGATTATCTGAACTTTCTTCAGATTTCTGAATTATGGAAACATATGGACATATCATCATCATGAACATTTATATAGAACATTACATTTATACCTGAATATTATCATTATAATGCAAGCCAATTCAAACTGAAGTTTACTGATATATGTTTTAATGGTGAAATGATATTTTCGCAAAAAATTCGTTGGCTTGAGGATACGGAGGGGATATAATCTCCAAAAATAGCGACATATAAAATTGGAGTCATCTTCCTCTTACCATTTCGAATTTTTTCCGAAAAGTTTAATGTTCATCTTTGCCTAAAAGAGTGTATGGTGAGAGTATGGTGGTTTCAACATATTTCCTTCGATATTGTAAATAAAAAGAAAGTCGGTTTACTCCTAAAACTGATCAGTCTATAAATAAATAAAAAGACGTGTTACTAAGTTCTTACTGTTTTAAAATGTCTTCACTGTAACAGAAAATTAGCATATATAACAATTTAGAAATAAATATTGTTTAAATGCAAAAAATGAATTAAATGCAATAAAAAAGAAAGAAGGAAATGATGAATCCGGCCTGAAGACTTTATTAAGGGTCAGGCAAGGATTCAGTCAGGGATTTTTTCTGTGACGAGTCTGACTTTCGTCCAAGTATTGACTCCTTTTGACCCGAAAATCCGAAGAATTTGAGGTTAATTGATATTAATTTACTGATATTAATTTTTATCTTCAATTAATTAATTTTATTCTTAATTTGACTTCAGGCCGGATCTATTCTTTTCTATTCCTTTTAATTTCTTTTTTTTAAATTAAAACTTAATATTTATTTCTAATTTGGTCAAGTTCACTTGTGTTTTAGATGTAGCAGCAGCAGCATGCTTTAAATACATCTTCCTTTAAATAGTTTTGTCTCAGGAAATATTTACTTTTTTTAGATAGTTTTCATAAAAGTTGATTTAATTTTTGGTTCTCATATATAACAATATATCCGGTATAAAAAATACAGGGTGTTCAATCTAATCTTCGAGTAATAACTAATTTCTAAACTATTAAAAACTGTATATATATTTCTAATAGGAGAAATGATCTAACTGACATTAAACATTATATTTTATGTTGTTTCAGTTACTGAATGCATTGATAAAAACGAAATCAAATCATTTTTATCAATGCAAATCATTATACAAAGTTTCGGTTCCGTTAGTCATATTTATTAAAATATTTTTAGTATTCTAACAATACATTTCGATTCTCTCTGGAGCTAAAACTTGCCGAATTATGAAGCTTTGAATATCTCTTTTTATACATTTGCATACCATTTCAATAACCATATCAAGGAAGATCCACTAATAAACTGATTGCTTCTTTCACGAGGTTGATTGACTGCTGATTGACGAAAAACAATGGAATTCAGAGCTTTATAACTCAGGTAGATTTAATCATAGAAGAGTGGGATTTACCAAAATATGATTAATGGTATTAGATATCAAAGAAATTGAACTTCGCAAATTTTTAAAAATACATTCATTGACTGAAACAACAAAAGATGTAATATTTATATCATTGAACTTTGGTTTAGTTTAGTTATATTAACGTCCCGTTTTAAAGCAGAAGTAGGGCCATTTTGGAAAATAAATTTTAATTTTGAGCCTAGACCAGATGACGAGGATGACACCGGGAGGACGTTTAGCTCCAACGGATTTAACTTTACGTCTTTGAAAGCACTTCGCTTATTTAATGTTTATGTCTGTCTGTAATGGTTTAGAAATTAACAACGAGACTATCATTGAGATCAATAACCCTATATATATACTGCAAATATTTTGATAAACACAATTTTTTTTAAAAACAGAAATGACATTTTGAAACAAGAACAAATTATCCCAATTTTCTTTATGCTTTGATTTCCTCACTAAGTATCTGATAGCAACATTACACTAACAAGACTGCATTATTTATATACCAAACCTACTCACTGGAAAAAATGAATGGTTCAAAAATAAATACTAGAGGCTTAAATCATTGGAACTAAACTTTATGAAACAGAAACTTAGATATGAAATCAAAGCTTAAAATAATAAATCGATCCATAGATTACTAAACTAAGCATATTATTATTATTATTATTATTGTTATCAAATTATGTTTGGAAGACCAATCAGTTTTATAACATCCGACTGCAAACAGAAACTCAATCCCAAGTAAAATTTCCATCTACTCATCAGGATAACGTGGTTCGAAATTCCACAATCTATCATTAGCAACCCTCTTTACAATTTCAAATTGAACGCTGATGAAACAAATCATGTCTCGACAGCTATTAATCTTCAGATTTCGACCGGATTTATAAGATGATGTTTCCAATATGGTTTAAATCTGAATTCCAATAGAAATGTAAATAACTTGCCTAATAAAACAACGGTATTGCAGTTGGATTGAATTTGTATTCAATGGATAGAGAATTTACCATTTGGAAGTTAAAGTTTTCTAAAATTTACACTTTTCGCCGTTTTAATTATATTTTAAATTCATTGTAATCTATTTCAAAATCTTTAATTATTAAATGAACCTCCAACAAATTTCTTGAGCAATTATCGGTTTTGAAATAATACAAGGGCTATTTTGGCTTAAATCTTGAAATAATTCTGGTGGCGTCACAGTCATGTGACGAAAAGTAGGCTAACGCATTGACTGCTGGATTACGTCCTTGTGCGTTACAGATAATATCTCACTGTACCAAACCATCCATCTTATTAGATGACCTACTATAGTTAAAAGATAGCTAAGAAGGGGGCATCTAACTAGATAGATGGCCCGAATATCGGTCGTGAGTTCTAGGCAGCGAACGAGCTAAACAGCTGATCGACAGTTTGGGAAGATTTTCACTTACATAATAATAATGGCGAGCACAATTTTTGATAAGCCATTATCTTTGTGGCAATTTTCTCAATAACATAATCAGAATATACGTTGGAAATTAATAATTTGAATGAAGATAATGGAACTGCTTAATTCTTGAAAAACTTCTTTGATGGAATGAAAAAGTTTGGAAATAGTTTCTTAAACTCGGCTACTTTCTTGGAAAAACTTCGTAATGGAGCAAACAAGAATGGTGAAAGTCGAGTATTAAAAAAATTACTTATATTGGAAAAATTTCAACTGACGTAAGCAATAATGCAGTAAGTATTTTTTTTATTATTATTACTGCATTTTTAATTTCCCTAATATATTTTGTTATTAGCTTCAATAGTATTTATTCCTATTAGTTTCTATAATATTTATTGATTTTATTCAAACTGAATATAGGTATTATAGCAATACATATTAATTATGTAACATGTATGTAACATCAGATGCATGTATATTGTATTGTGTATTCTTAATAAATAATACTAAAGGTACAAAAGTACAGATAAAAGTTCGTAACAACCAAGATGTCGTTAGTTAAAATTATTTTTAATTTGATGCTGACAATTACTATCTGTGCATGTTTAAATTACATAGATTACTGAATATAAAACAGCTGTATATTGTAAATTATTGTTATGCAGAAATCAATAATATATTAGATATTAATTAATAAATTAATATTTGAACAGCATAGATGTACATAACAGTGATGAAGATTCTTTTCTTCAGACTTTTTCATTATTTTATTATATTTATTCAATTCTGAAATTTTTTGTTAGTACAAAATTTCACAAATATATAGACGATTTATAATAGAAACTCGTACATGAATCGCTAATTTCTGAACTACAAATTATTATTTGTCACCACTGAGATGCCCATTTACTTATAATATTATAATTTTTACTTTCTTGTATACGAAATATATATATAAAAAATTTAATCGTAAAAGATTCGAAATTTTGACGAATCTCCATATTTCAGATGTTCCTGAATTTGAAAAACACATTTTTGGCATCATGCCAGTCTGTAAACACGATAACTCAAGAAAGCTTTGAATTTGGTGGATGAAATTTCAACCGAATTTGTAGATTTTTCAAAATTTGAACTAAATTCACTTATAGAGTATATATGTTAGAGTACAAATCAACTCAATTACTACTAAAAAACGCAAATAGCTGTGTAAATAAAATTTGGTACATACATTTAGAATTTAAAGTATTGATTCTTAAAATTTTTCCTTCTTTTGTTCAACGAAAACAAATCACGAGTACTGAATTTGCTTCTAAAGCTTGTAATATTTTAAATATGCATTGATGCATATTTAAGAAGGTTTCATAAAAAATATTTTGCATCATATCAATGAACAAAAGGAATAAATTTTTGTAAACTCGAAGATTTCAATTCAATTTTATTGTTGAAATTTAAATATTTAATTATATGAATCATGAAGAATATATTGCAAAATGAAATACACTGTATAAAAAAAGAAATATATATTCAATCGTCTGACTTCTCAAAGGTAATGGGAAATACCTATAATTATTGATCCTTTGATGACATGAGATTGGTATGGTGGAGAAATTCGAAAAGGGGATTGATTCAAGTGTATTTTTTTGTCATGTGACTGTGGTTCAGATTACGAGGTTATTCGGCAAGGAATATTGTAACTAACTGAACTAAATCGCTTATCGGGGGAAAAATCAATTTGATCAACCAGATGAATAGAAATTTAAATTCCTTCTTAATTATTTCTTCATAGAGGAAATTAGAAACGTTATTATCTTCTGATAACACTCCACTGAAGGAAAAAGCTAACTTGAGAGCATATTTTTTTTTCTTTTCCAAAAATCAAATTGATGAACCAGTTAAAAAGAAATCAATTTCTTAAGTCAATTCTAATTTTGAAGTTTAACACGCTGACTATCGCTGATTTCATTTTATTCACACCTATCTAATTAGATGATCACTTCTCTACTATTTCCTGTCTGTAATGGAGATGAGAAAATCTATTTTGTTAGTAAGAACGAATGTTCTAATAATATAACTATAACAAGGAAGAATTTCCCTTTAAAAGGTTTGAAACTTCTAATTTTCAAAATGATTTACGTTTAACAAGAAATACAAATATTTATTTAAATTAATATTATATAGCTCATTAAATCTTTAAATTTTTGCCGCATTATAAAATATTTAAATTTCTCTAAACTCTACAGTAAATATCACTTACTTTAAAATTACAGTTTACGAATCTATTACTCGCAGCAATAAAATAGGAATAAAAAGAGAAATAGGAACTCGAAATGCATTGGTATTTTAATGAGTTATCTCCACTTATGTTAATTGTATTGAAGAGAAATTGAAACCAACCTTTTCGGTATCTATTACTTCTCTCTTATACTAAACATCACATATCTTCCTTTTCGGGGAAAGTAATTTTAATCCAATATTGTGAGTTAACATGTTGTGAGTTTAAGGACTTAATAGCAGCAGTGTTTGAAAAGGACCCGCCAAGATATCTCCATCTAATGGTCTGTCGACTCCGAATTCTTGTGGGAAAAGGATTCAACCACAAGCGTAACTAAACTCGGAAGGACGCAAACTACAGCAATTTATTTAATTGCGTACAATCTGTGTGCGCGAAGAATGATCGCTGTGCTGAAGGGCACGGATTCCGAATCCCTTAATTAACTGTTTTAATTGGAAAACGGCGACCGTTAAGTGTTCTGGAATGCACCAGGTCCAGAAGCTAGGACCCAGTACCCACTTTGACAGGTCCTGTTTCTGTATTTGATTTTGCCTCTTCCAAAATGCGGCGAGGGAAGGCTGAATACTGGGTAACTGGATTTCAAAGTAATTAGTGCGGCACGGTGTGGTCGGTTATTGAATTGTTCGGACCGAATATTTATACGATGGCTGTGTTGAACTTCTGACGTTTGGGCCATTATCGTTCCCTGCGGAACTGATCTTCATCGAGGTCGTTAATGGGAAGCGGAAATTTTTCCCTGTCATCGAACCCCTTCTTCGCATAGTCTAAATGAGGCATGTCGTTTAATATCGAGATGGTCGTTGACTTGGAGGCAGAGGGTTGAGCTTAGGAGCCGGAGTGAAATCGATAATGCCCCTTTAGGTGAGTAACTCAACAAAGCTGGCGTCCTTCGTCTTTTACATTTTGACTTTGGGAAAACCCTTGCATGTCAAGACACAAAGCGGAATCAAAATTTTGTCTTTGATATCCGAAATGTCTGTTATTGAATTAGATGAATTACTTTGCTTAATAGAGTCTTTGTTGCTTAAGTTAGTTTATATTATTTGTGTATTAAAAGCAATATTTGTATCACTGATTTATTAAATAATTTAATTGAAATACAGACATTTCAAAAAATTGCGTCAAACATTTGATCACTAAATGTCAGGATTTTCTTTTGCAATCAAATTAGATGACACATATCCTCTGGGGATATGATATTGGTTTTAGACGAAATTTCTGGTTCAAGATGTTTCTACAACTTGTTTAATGACATCATTTTCAGAATGTGTTATTGCTTCAAAATCTGTTATATTCACATATTCAAAGGTATTTGTTATCAGTAATAGTACTGCGATTGTTTAAATTTGCTTATGCTAAATTATTTAGAAAATTCATACGTCAACGGGCTAATCATGATTTAATCGATAAGTGAAAAATTTCTTTATTTTTAAATCGCATAAAACATTCTTTATTAAAATGTGCTACTGTTTTGAGCTTGCTATTTGTCAGCTGATAGCTTAAAATATTTAAACATTCAATGTAGATTCAGCCTTCAAACAAAATGTATGTTAATAATCTCTTAAATTGCTTGATTGAAGTATTGATATGAATTTTATTTTAGACGACCTTTTAAAATAAAGATTTTATCTGCGATCAATTAGATGTTATACTCTATTTCGCAAATGTGTTGATTATACTAAAGCTATATTAAGAAATGTAAGTGATAAAAATAACTTTTGTGCCATCAACAATAGCTATGATTGCTTGAATTTAACTTACCAAATTATTTAGTTAAGACACAATTATGACAAAGTAAGAATTCAATTCATATTTTGACCTCTTTTCAAGTCGAAATTTTATGCATCCGATTAGATAACATACTTTGTCCGAAAGCATTGTTTAAGCTGAAAATTGACGTAATAAATGAAATATTTAAATAATCAATATTACTTTTATTTTCAACATAAATGGTTACAGATAAATAAATTCTTGTTTACGAGTTTTAAAATTCCAATCATTTGTTACCCTTTTTTGACTTGTAAAAATATCAGATTTAAGTTTTCAAAAGAAAAAAAAACTCATTACAAAATTACAGCTTTACTTTTCAAGGTTTAAAACTTTAATTTTTTATATTACTTTTTTTCCGAATTTCTTGTTGTATTGACCGATATTATGCTAAGATATTTCTGTATACCACAGAGTTTTTATCAATTTTGATATTCAGTCATGATAAAATCAAGTTTGATGAATGAATTTTTATAAATTCTTATTAGATGTTTAGATTCATGCTTTGATACATCAAAGAATGTCAGAAGGTTTCGAGACAATTGCACTGTTATTTTTTTTAACTCTAATGAATGTGTTATCTTGATTTATAATTAAATACATACTTCTGAATAATTAACATTTTAATCATTATATTAGATACATCTCTTAATTATTAAAAGAAGGCAAACAATTGTTGTTTGAAGATGGCTGAAAGGTTTTGATTAAAGAATTTCACTAATTTTACTATTCATAATAGAATAGTTATTCAGTAATGATAGAAAAACTCTTTCAAAATGATATTCACTTTATAAATTAAATCTCTTTTAATTAATATAAATCTATTTTGTTTCTGAATAATACTTGAAATACGTTTAATTATTAGAGTTCAGTAACATTTTGATAGTTTTTACAAAGTTATATTAATTTATCTCTACGAACTAATTAAATTCTTGCGTATTGATATCTCATTCATTCAGATTTGTATTATAATATTTGTTACATAATACGCATTTTATTTTATATGCTTAGTTTGTTTGCCAATGAAATTATAGATGAATAATCAATTTATTTCGATAGGACAAGTTTAGCTAATATATCCATTATAAGTATTTTAAATCGTAGTTAATTGAATTATACTCAAATACAGGGGATGATCCAAAAAAAGGAAAGGAAAGGAAAAATGCTTTATTAAATAGACACATGATACAAATGGTGATTAAGAGACATATGTGGCAGTCATTTCTCTACATAATCACCAAACCTGTTGAGACATTTATCACATCGCTGAGCCAATTTGTTTAACCCGCCTTGGTAATTATCAGGCCCCTGGCTATTCAGCCAATTATCGACACCTTTTTGAACATCACCGTCTGATATGACCCTTGTTTCGGATAAGTGTTTCTTCAATGCCGGGAAAAGAAAATAGTCATTGGGAGCCAAATCGGGGCTGTATGGGAGTGGCTCCTGACTTTCCACCTAAACGTTTCCGGCAATCGCCGAGACTGGCGAGCTGTATGGGACCGGGTGTTATCATGCAGGAGAAGGACACCTTCCGTCAGCAATCCAGGACGTTTGCGTCGGATGGCTTCACGCAATTTTGTTAAGGTGCTACAATAACGGTTGGCGTTAATGCCACTTCTCTATACATCTTGCCATTACTGTCGCTGTTTCACGTCTCAGTACTAACACTATCTGCTCGAACGACCGGTCTAAGACAACTAGTGTCATCTGTCTCCACTCTGGGTAACAATATTCCCATCCACAATTTCTATTTTCCAAATGCTGCTGTTTGTAATTTTTTTTTATCATCCTTCGTACATCGCTTTCCTCTAAATTAGCTTTCAAAGCATTTTGACTGCTACATTAAATATTTTCTGGTCAGTGAGAAATATTTAAAATTAAACGAATAAATTGTGTTATAAAGTACAGATGATATTTATAATCTAAAACCTTTAAAAACACGGGTGACTTTTTATTTACCTTTTTTTATTTACTTGCTCATACGCGTAGTATAAAGAAAGCTTAGTAATCGTGAAAAAATTCCAACACGAGATTTTGACGAATCTCCAAGTTTCATACCTCCCTGAGCTCGAAAAACACTTTTTAGGAAAATGTCTGTCATTCTGTCTGTGACAAAGATAGATAATAAAAACACGGTCAGCTAGACGGTTGAAATTTGGTATACGTTCTTTAAAATAAAATGATAGATTTCTATCAAATTTTTAGTAAAATCTGTCCAGAGTAAACCCATTTGTCCGGCTTTCCGAATATAAGTTAACATAATTTCAAAACGAAGAATGCTAAATAGATGAAATTCGATGCACAGATTTAACATCTATATTGTAGACAAATAGTGTGTCAAAAAGCACTATAGTGAGCTAAATTCAACTATGGATTGATTGGCGGTCTGTACTCTTAGAAACATGTAAAGGCGATAGCTGAAAAACGCGAATTAGGTATGCGATTTTGTGACTACAAGGCAGTTTTGTGTCAATGGTTACAGAAAGACCTTTATAAAACAGAAATCCGATCTTCGAATACCATTCAAGTATGCCAGAGATTAATCGCCAAATAACTCGCCAAGGATGACCCGATAGATTCAATAAAAATGCTATATTTACGCAAAGCGTATTTCGTAATAATTGTACACCAATGCCATGCAAGGCGATCTCTGTCATGACAAGTTTATAAAAAAAAATAAAAAAAATATGCGAGAATGTTTTGGGGAGACCACTCCCACTTGCTTGACCTTAATATCTTTTGAGCACTTGCAAAATTTTAAATTAGAAGGCGCTACGATATTCATAAGCATAGTAAATTTTAAAAAAATCTCAGCATTTGTTTTCTTAATTCAATAATATTCAATTTAGTATAAAAGATTAACGTAAATTCTTTAAAGGGATTTCGAGTTTAGATTCAATTCTTATCCATTCAATTGGAAAACAAGTATCTAAAATCTTTTATAATAGTTTAAAATGTGGAAGAATTTTATAAATTGATGTTAATCAACGGAAAAAATACTAATTTTATTTATTTTCTTAAATGAATTAAATTAGTCGATAATTTTTATTAAATGAGAATTTTAGCTGAGCATAGATTTTTATATTTGGGGGGAAATTTCAATAATATTTTTTTAATAACTTTATTAACTAGCTTGCGACAGACAACGCAAAAAAAGTGCATATCAATGGTTTGAAATAATTTCGCAGGCTACGATATTATAAACTGATTGAGATTAATTATATTAGTAGCTATGGAATTGAATTCTAGTCCATTAAAATGCTATTTTGCTATTTTTTTAAATTCTAATTTCTAGTAAAAAATCTAAATTAAAGCTTGCTGTATTCAACACAATACATTTCTCAATACTCTTGCTTCAACTTATCAGGAAATCCTATTAAAGTAAAAACCTTTGCTTTTTCAGTCTGACATGTACTCGGTTTAATACTATTTTTAAAATTTATTCTAATTTTTTTTTCTAGTTCTGTAAAATTAAAAGTGCTTTATTCACGACTGAAATGCAAACAATGATTTAATTTAATACACCAGAGACAGCGAAGTGGAAGACTCAAAGGTTATAAAAGTAATTCTCTCTAAAATTAAGTGTTAAAAATTCTATGATGCACATCTCCCTTTTAGAATATATATAAAATGCCTCCCTTTGTTCTTTTTTTTATGATTTTACAATAAATGAATGACTAAAGATTTTCCCCATTTTATTATCCTAACATAAATCAAAATTTATTTTCTTGGAAAACACTGTATTTCTTTGAGGTAAAATGTTTATTAAATGTGAGTATCTGAGTATAAATGAAGAATATGGAGTAAAATTGTTTTTTGACGAAATTTAATCTTAACAACCGGAAAGTTAACTTTTGTCAAATTCGTTTTACAAAGGGAAAGCATGACGAATAATCCACGATGTTCGTTATATAGAAGATTATCCATTCATTCGAATCTGGAAAACCCGTGAATATCTGGTAAAGAAACGAAGATTGTCACTAAGACCACCTTTTCACCCTTAGGATAATGAGAAATTCCATACATGTGATCCAGATGAGCATTTGTTCTGCTATCAAGTGACAAATTTTTTCGAGTTCGTAATGCATGAAATTTTACAGATTAGGATGCCAAATTGAATGTCAACCTCATCATCTGATCATGGTTTAAAATTACGTCGTTCTATCCCCTGAAAAAGAGTCATTAATCTAATTAAACTGAGTATCCACCACATATGAGAAAATGTGTAAACGACTATCTTTTACATAGAAATCCAAAGATTATACATTTGAGCAGGCCGAGAGTAAAATGCTCTTTCTTAAAATGAAAACAAAATAAAAAATGATAAATAAATTCATAGAGATTAAAAAATAAAATTTCTGGTTCCATTTTGAGTATAAAAATACACATTTAGAGGAATACATCTTCTGAATGCAAAATCTGTGAAATATGAATTCGAGTCAATGCAGATTGATCCAAGACGATCTACTTTAAAAAGAATGAATGAAATTATTTTTCTGTTAAATACTTACATTGTTTACCGAAGAATTCAGTAAGTATCTACAACCATTCATACAAGAATATCCGATGCATATCTAAATAAGTGAGGCTTAGAGAATGTGCTAGCTATTCCAACAGCGGAATTCCACTGTCATCAAGTAATCTTTAGCGTTAACAGTTCTCCGTGTACGATAGCTGTCATACATTGAAATAAAATCTAGATCTATTAAGATTCGCGATGGTCAAATCTCGGCCACGAATTTCACCGGCCATCACACGACTGTTCTTGAATAAACGGAAATCCATAGCCGTTTCGAACTATACCGATTTAAACCGGACTGACGCCTTTCTAGTTTTTTCTTCGAAAAGAAAATAGAAGGAGAATATGTCTCTCTCTTTATAGAATTCTATTACAGGACAAAATGTTGTACTAAGAAATGTTGATTTCTGTAAATTGTAAATTTAGTCAAATATCTGTTAAATGAATTTCTGTTTTATCATTTTATTGAAATTATTCTGTTATACTTCAAATAAAATTCCATCATTCTACTATCCTTCTATTGAAATTCTATTCTATCCATCATTCTATTATCCTTCTGTTGAAATTCTATTTTATCATTCCATAGAAATTCTATGCTATCATTCTATTTAAAAAAAGTCGTACGGGAAATCCATTATATAAAAATAGGTAAGTTATGAACATAAAGACAAACTTGAATATCTACCTTACTATTAAAATATCTAAAATTCTATTATGAGAATATGTATTGTTAAGAATGAGGTTTTTAAGTTTCCTTACTTTTGGAAAGGTTGAAACAAATTATTTGCAACATTTTCTTGAAACTATAATGCACTTCGTTTTGTATCAAAAGCTGTAAACGTTTTTTCTGTTAACATTTAACAATTTAATTATCATTCCCATCATTCATTATAATGCCTTTATTATATATCGCAAAGTTATTTGCTAAGAATCAGTTTTTTGTTAACTCCTCCAAAATAAAGGCGTATAGCACAATCTGGAAAAAACATTTGAGATGTCATTTATAATGATATAAATAAAATCTTTGCAACAAGCCGGTGAGAGATGTCTCCCCAAAATGGTCTCGTATATTGTATAATAAAGGTGTCATTTCTCTTTCTATTCACGAATAAAATAGCGGTCGTTGGTCAGGACCATGAGCACCATGAATGATCAGAAATTTATTTTCTTGCATGTAAGAGTTGGGCACTTCATAGATTAGTATAGAAAGCCTGTACTTCTATATAATTAACTACATGTCATTTTCGAATACTAGTTATGAAAGAGCTTGTTAGCATCCAATCTCTGGCGATTAATCTCTGAGATGCTATAAATAAGTACAAAATATTAATAAGTAATGAGTTGATGCTATTATAAGTACAAATGATTAAAATTATCGCATACTTTGTACACGAGAACATAAAAAGTCTTGACTAAAAATTATTCTTAAGAAAAATACCAAAATTACTAGGCTACAAGAGGATTGAGGTTGTAACAACATCAAGACTCCCATGGGGAAAAAAATGAGAGCTTAACCACAAAGCCCGTTGCACTTTTCTTATCACGATACCACTTTATTAAAAATTAACTCTTGTTTAACTACTTACGTTCACGCACTTAATTGTGATGTGTAAAAACTTTAACTTCGGGCTCTGAGACTATAAAAATTTTACATTATTTTCAACGGTAATTTAGTGCTAATGTTGCGTAAGCTGGGAAATATTTTGAATTTCGTATTTCTGAATAATATAAAATATGCTATCTTTCTGTCTATTTTAAACTAATATGCATTCTTCCGTCGACTAATCAAGATAATTAATATTCAAAAATATTTTAAACAGACACTGTACCCCATATTTTTTACTTTTTCGATGCGAGGTAACATCTAAATTTTGAGTCGCCTCTTTTGATTTCTTAAAGAGACAGAAAAAAAATAGTTATACACAATTTATCAAAGAGTTTTTAAGACTGGATATAAAAATTAAATAAGATCCGGTAATTATATTTTTTAAAGACTTTTACTCAAAATAAGCTCCTTTGGTTTCACTACATTTAGTAAGGCGGCTTAATAACGACTCGAATGACTGTTTGAGTTCACTTTATAAGATTGCTTCCAAAGTTTGTGTTGAAACGTTTTAGTCATAATATCATCAATATAACCCTCTTTTAGCTTGTTTTTAAGTCTTGAAAATAAAGGAAAGTCACAGGATGCTAAGTAAAGTGCATTCGGTGAATGATTTAACAAGCAAATGTTATTTTTTGCCAAAAGTTGTCGCATCTTTCGTGAGTGCGAATAACAAATTTAGCACAGACTTTGCTTTTGCAGAAATCTTCATGCTGGATGGTTCGAATTGTTTCATTGTTGTTGTTCAAAGATCCCTTCGTTATTTTTAGGGAGTAAAGTGATAGTTTTCCACGAAATAATTCGCGTGTTTAAGAATATCAGGAGTTCTTGATGAACATGGTCCTGTATGCTTTCATTTTCAAGAGTGACGTTTCCGTTCAAAAAACGTTTGTTATTAGAAAACATTAAATCTATTTAAACAAAGCTTATCGTAAATGTATTCCATTAAATGATATATTTTAATGGCACTTTTTCAAATTTTATATACAATTTGGTTACAGCTCTTTGTCCCATCTTGAAAATTCAACATAAAAATTTGTTTTTCCCCAAAGAACATCATATTATTTAACATAGTGAACACATATACTGAAGATTCTGGAGTGTGTCAGCTGATAGTTAAGCTGAATCACGTATGTGCCATTGCACATATGGTACCTGTAGCCTGAGATCCAGTTTGTCATAAACTTTTGACACATTGTGTGTTTATGTCTGTCTGGGATTGCAATAATTCAACATCTCGACCAGCTAGATGTATGAATTTTTCTTTATGGTTTTGTGAGATGTGGGTTAGATTTTGCCGCTAGACGAAGAAAACTGATTAATATATATTTATATCCTTACTATATAACGAAGTTAAAAGTGAAACATACATACATGGATGTTTCGGAGATGACTCTTATTGTCCCTATTATGAGTTTTTAATATGGTTTTTATATCATTTTTTTTAATAACAGCACACTTCGGATTTTTTCCAACTTAATAGATAATGTAGCATTACCCATCTAAAAAAAGTATCTTAGTAAAGTAAAGAAAAAATTTTTACTTTAAAAATGTATCCTTGAAGATGATAAAATGTTCTTTATAGAACAATGTAATTTGTTATTTTTCTAGGTTGATCAACAAAGCAAAAAATAACTATAATCATTCCGCTTTCGAAATTTTCCCCAAAAAAATAACCTGAAGCATTTATAAAGTTGATACATTGTTCGTTTTGTGTATCAACCTTTCATTATTTAGAAAGTTTTCACTGATAATGGCATCATAAAAATGTTAACGTCTATAAAATAAATTATCCTGATATCTTTATTCCGATCTTAAACATTCGGAGTGAAATTTAGTTGGATATATGGTGGAATTACTGTTTTTCATGATAATGTAAATTGATTAGGTACTTTCTTTAATTGTTTCTTAATAAATAACTTCTTTATTCCAACATAATTATTTAATGAATTGAATTCAATTCTTAGAAGTTCATTTACAAAGAACAAAATTTTGAATTTTATTACTACACTAACATAATACATGAATAAATTTCCAAACATAGGCCTTATTTATTTTTCTAGTCATATATAAAAAAATTTAAATAACATTCAAATACTTTTTAAAATCAGCTGTCTCAAGCATCTTATTATTTTATTTTTCTTGAAAAATAAAGTCCATGAAAAGAATTCTTTTAAAAAAATTATCAGTAACTATTTTTTGTCTGTATGGATCTGAAAGTTTAAAAGATTCCTTTGTTCATTTGCATTTTCATCAAGCAGAACACTACATAATCTTTTTAAGTCTTGAAAAAGTATGTTAAAGAAATTTATGTCATTTACGTAATTCTTTAAACTACATCTTTTAAGAGAATATATCATAAATTTTTCATGACATTTGTTTGTTTTTAGAATATCTTGATGACAGTTTAAAAGTATCTTTAAGTCTTTTTAAAGTATGTTATTTTTTTTTTCAATTTCTTTGGTACTTGATGCAGATGTCGAGATATTTTAGAACTGGAATAATTTTCTCCTGGTTATACTAATTTATTCCGTAGCTCACAATTGGAAATTTTTGCAGGCAGAAAGGTTCAGTTTTCCATGGATTAGACATGTTTCTTTATTCTAAATTTCGCGATCTACATCATCTGCAATTGCGATGAATGAATGTAATTATTAATACAGTTTTATTTGACGTTTGAAAAGGATCTTTTGACTGTAATAAAATATTAAAGTCAATATCTTATACTAAAAAAAGATTTTAGATAATAAATTGAAATAATGAAAATAAATTAGAAATGTTTAAGCAATAATCTTTCTAAAATTTTAAAACGATTTTTATTTATATTTTTGCTTTACATTTTTCAATTTTCAAAATTCGAATTTGTATAATAAAATTTTCTTGATATCCGTTGTAAAAGATTATTGTAAAATTATCTTTAATATTCAAATAATTTAGGATATTAATAATAAAAAAATTATAATGAAATGAGATAAAAAAAACTTTATAAATCACGATAGAATCCCCTGGAACAGAAATGATTTTTTTATTGATTAACTGTTAATATATTGAGTCTGAAGCTCATAATTTTATTTGAAGAACAGTGATCATAAATAAACCCTAATGTTATTTCTACATAAATAGAAAAACTGTAATAAAAAATTATTTTATGTATAATTTTGTTGTTTTATGGGTATTGTTTCAGAGAGTTATACTTCTTTTTAGACGTGAAAAAAAAACCCAGTTTTGATTGAATTACGGCGATTAAAAGACTTATGAACCTTCATGTAAAAAGGATAAATATAAGAAAATAAGAAAACGTTTGAGTTTATGAAAATAATTATCCCACAAATTTTCATTTAAACTTTAGTAACTATCACATAGATTGAGAGATATTTTAGAATAGTAAAATAATAATTGTTGTTATAATGAATACTTTCATAATATTTATGAAATCTATGTGTAATTATCAATAACTTCACATATTTTGTGAAGTTATAATTCGTAGAAAACAACATCAGGTTAAATAATGCATTGGAAATTGAACTCTTTAATGTAAATTCCACTTCTGAAGATCTAAAATGCATTTTGAATGACCAATAAGTGTGTCTTAAGTTTTCAACTATTAAAATATTTCTACTTCTAGCTAAACTTCACTTTTTACTTCGGAAATGTATGTTCTTTTCAGTAGTTCTTAAAGTGAACCCTTAATTGAACTTATGAGGTGTTTTCAAATTTGGAATCAATTTTTTTGTATCAAATTATAACGCTTATAAGAGGGATTAACGTTTCAAAGAGGATAGAAAATGTGCCATTATAATTAAATTATATCTGTTTGGATTTAAGGGTCGCGGTGTCCTGGTGGTAAGGTCTGTCCGATTTCACCGAAGAACTGGCGTGTAAGAGGATCTGGTGCACGTTAAATCAGTCGAGGCCAAACGTCTTCCTACTGGTATTTGTGTGAAAGTTTGGAGAGGGGGATGCCAGCTCAGGTGTCGTCCTCGTCATCTGACCGCTGTTCAAAATTACGAGGTCCGTCCCAAAATAGCCCTAGTGTTACTTTAAAACGGGGCGTTCACATAAGTAAACTAAACTAAAACTGTACGAATTTAATTATCTGTCATTTTAATATATTAAAAGAAAATGTGTTGCTTACAGTAACCCTATTAGGAACAGTTGGCACAAATCAACAAAATAAAATATGAAAATAATTTATTAATGTTTCTAGAAGAATACTAGGTTTAAATAAAATAGTATCGCTATTATTAACCAGCGAATTCAATTGTTGCTGTTTTGTACGTTTTAAAAAATGTTGGAAACTTGAATATAAACTTTAGCAACTATTTAGTCAAAATAAAAAGTATATATCCTGTTTTCTCAATGAAACAACTCGGAATAACAAAATTCATTGGTTCTTCGGATGTTTCTGCTCTCGTGACTTAAAATATCCGGCTTTCCATTCAGAATGCAATACAACGATGTTACTTCGCAAATATATTGAAGCTTTTCGTGGAGTATTGCTAACCTAAATCTCAATTTTAAAGACAAAAATTCTACAGAAAAATAGACTTAACGTAAGAAGAAAAGGATTTGGTGCAATGTAGGGCTAAGAAAAAAATTCCTGAAACTTAAACTTCGGGACCTAATTTTTCTCCAAAATGTTCCACTATATATCGGTCCACGCGAGGAGAAAAAGAAATATTTTAAGGCACAGCAAATCCTTTTCTAACGCCCAAGCGCAATCTTTTATATTCCACGAACTCTTCTATAAGTATTGGATTCCTTGACCACGCAACTTTATTCAAAATCCATTTTATAGTATTGGCATCGGAAACCATACCACATTCGCTGTGAACTGAGTTCTTTTTTTTTTATTTTCAATTTCTTTATTTCTACTGTTGGAGTTATCGTATTTTGAACTTTAGAAACGTTTTGTATTCAACTTGGAAAGTAAGATTGAACTAGGAACTTTAAAACCTAAAATTTTAGCAGTTTTAATTTTAAATCTTTTTCTATCTTTACATTTAATATATAAGCAAATCATGCATTGCTTGAGCCATAAATGCTTACAAAATGTCTCAAAAGTATCTTGGAATGTTTTTAGTTTATTAAGAAATAGACTTTTTTACCAGCTTTATATATAAATTGTTTACAGTCCTTGGCATTTCAAATAGTACAGTTGCAATTTCGCTGCGTTTTATTGCACCCAGTCAATGAGTCCTAAATGTAATCCTAAGGTCTTTAAAAGCAGAACTTTTGTTCTCGAACATTATTAACCTCATTTCTGGCATTTAAATTAACTTCATATTTATAACAAAATCTTTTAAATAATGTTTTTCTGTTATTCTAAAATGCATAGAAATATTCATTGGTGATGCGGAGATCATAGTCTTCTAAATTCTGCAAGTAAAAACTCGCATTGGTTGTAGTGTAGTTAACCCCTCAATTATTTTTTTCTATCGTCTAATTAGATGACAATTTCTTTTTCGGAAATGTACTGTCCTACTGATTCAGGAATCCATAGAATTTTTGAAATGTTTTTTAATACAAAATTATACTTGCTACATATATAGTATCAGTGAATAGTTTAAATTTCGCCTATGAGCTTTGATGCACGGACACAATGGTTAAGGGGTTAAACAAGGCTAGAAAATCTCTCCAAAAATCGCTAACTTCTGTGCGTTAAAACTTCATTCATTATTTAGAATGTCTTAATTGTTATAAATTTTTCTATAGTTCCCTTTAAGAATTTACTAAGTGTTATAAATAAGGTGAAATAATTATGGAGCAATAAGCATTCGGATAATGAAAGATAATAAAAAGCTTGTGACTTCACTTCGCATTTTAAAGTATTTAAATAAAGAATGATTTTGCACAATTCTAAATCAGCTTGGTCCTAAAATTTATCCTCGAAGCAGTTGAAATTCAGCCAAAGAATGAGATTCTGGCAAATGGTCAATGAAATTCTTTAAACGTCGAAAAGCATCTTTTTGGTATGTCAAATTTGTAAAAAAAATCATAACCTACTTTTACACGTCTTAAATCATCAAACTCAGACGAAGGGGAAAATTGTAAAGGATACAAATAGGAATATCTTGGTATCTCAATGATTCAACTCCAGAAAAATGTTGCTTAGTTTTTACAATAAATTTGCTAGGAGCCGTAAATGTCAACAAGCACTTCAGATAAGTTTTCATCTAGATTAAAAGGAAAGCTAGAAATGTTTCGTATGCCATGCAAATGATTAAGACTTGGTCTACGGAAAAGATTTCTGAAAATATAGTGTTCTGCATTTATTTGTACATTTTAAAATTTTTAAAACCAAAGAACCGTTCCAACAGCCTCAATTATTAGTCCAATTTTTCCCAATTTTATTTAATGTGAGAACTCATGGCCCATAGCTACCTCATTGGTTGTTGCTTAACCACTTTTGCGCTCTTTAGTTTTCGAGATATATCGTAAAATATAACTTTGATAAAGTCCTTAGCCTCATTAACTGAAATTATTACCTTAGTTTTATTCGTCAATTAATTTTCCTACTTTGTAAGCATGACTAATTAATCAGAATGTTCTACATTTATTATGCTATTGTATGATGTAGTTCATCAAAATTGGTTAGTATGACTAAATTTTTATATTATGATGATCTACTTTTATTATGCAGGAATATATTATTACAAAATGATCTACACGTATTATGCAAGTGTATGATGTAGTTCATCAAAGTTGTGTGGCTTGACTAAATTGTTATATTATTATGATGCCTGAAGAGCTGATCACCGAAGGCAATTAGAAATAAATTTATATCCAGATAGTTTCTTTTGACAGAATAAACTGATGGTTGAAACACGAAAAAACGCTTTTCTGAAGGATCTTTTTTACTGTTATTGCTCCTAGATAACATAACAATGCAGTTGGTTGTGTATAGCTAAAAGGCACACTATGAAAAGTAGCTTGAAAATTATTTTTATTCTTATACCTTTTCCCCAGTAATAATAGTAAGGTCAAATAGACTGTGTCTTACTCTGTTTTATCCATACAATAGGCTTTTGGAGATTTCGAGATTTGAAAAATCTTTGCAGTTGTCCGATGACTACAAACAGTTTAAGACAGAAAATTCATCAATAAGTCTTACAAAACGGAGTCTTGAAAAAGAAAGCCATATTTTGCTGATGTAATTGCAGATGCGCACTCATGATACAAGAGTAAAAATTTCAAAGGCAGTTCAATATTTGTCATGCTGGAACATGACATGTTGCGTTATATCATGCCAATGTTATTGCCTGATTTTTGCCAATGCTATAGTGGCTTAGTGGTAGTTCTTCGCGCTACCAACGCACAGGTCCGATTCTCAGGCTGGGAAAGGTCTACTCAGCTTTTCATCCCTTCAGTGGGTCGTAAACAGAGGACCAAGCATGTTTGGAAGCTAAACAGCGTTAAGCTGGCCACCTAGCGGGACATATGCCTCGCACCTCTGGGCTCTCGGTCAAGAAAGCATATATGGGCACTGTAGGCCTTGGCCCACATAGGGCTGTCGTGCCACTGAGTTTAGTTTTAGTTATTGCCTGCATTTTTTGGAAAATAATCCTAATTAAAAATTTCACATGTACATTGGTTGGTGCTGATTATACTGCTCACCTAACATCCTCTCTGGAATTATTTGATCGATTAAATGCATTCTGAAATCTGTTTGGATTTATTATATCAAAACCTCTGCTTCGCTGTGTGCAATTAATAGAATAATTAAGGTGTGACTGGATGATGATTATACATATCATATTTACGTTTAGAATTGTATTTTGAGACTAAAGTTATAAATTTGTCAGTTTGATACTTTCTACAATTGGAGAGATTATTTCTTAAGAAGTACACTTGCTTATCACAGTTTAATTTCCTTTTTGAAATGCCTTTTACATTTTTTTTTCTTTTGCTTCTTGCTTTCATTTTGAGACGATTTAATATAAACATTTAGAATTAAAACTTTTCCTAGTTTGTAATCACTGTCATTTTGATTTCTTGTATATTTGTGACGATAGGATATTGAAATCAAATTTTAGCTCACTTTCCCTATTAGCACAAGTTGCTAGACATTCCCACGATGTTGCTCGATGTTCTTAATGTTAATATTGGGAAGATCTCGTAACGATGTGGTTCATCATTTTGTGCTAGGCTTACAAAATTCAATTACAATTGTATTCTCTATGATGATATATTTTTAAATACTTTTAGTACTTATTTTTCAGTTAATGGATTCACTTCATTATATTTTAAATCCATAAGACTGTCCTCAACTGATTGTGAATTTGTGAAAAACTGAATTCAAGATTTCATAATATTTTACTGTGAATTAAAAACTGAATTTTCAAGACGTGGATTAAAGTTTAATCAACGTTTTGTGTGTGTGTGTGTTTAAATTTAACAAAAATAAAGAATCAGGGAGCTACAGCAATGACCATTTATAATGTACCACAATTTATTATTCATTATAAATCGGTCAAATATTGATTTTAAAAAAGGTAATTTTGATCAAATTGCACTGAGAACGCATATTTGCAATATCGTTAGTGCTATTACGTTTGCTTTTCAAATAATTGTTTCAGTCTGAAGTATAAAATATGACAAAATTTAAAATAGTGTATTATTTGAAAGATTGATATTTATTACTATACTAGACGTCTTTGGCGAGCAGCCGGTTTGCTAGTATTACCGCTCGCTACAATTTTCAATTAAATATTTTAAGTAACTGGTCTCTTAATAGATTCTCAAACAAAACATTTTTAATCTTCAAATTTTGATAGTCATACCAAACTTATACTGTTGATTACATCGTTTCATTCAATTTACTATATATATTTTGATAATTTGTTGTCATTTCCGGTAAAACTTCAACTTTAATTTAATTTAAAGTAGAAATGATGAAATTGCAATTAATATAAAGATATTTTTTAATAAAACCAAGCATTTTATTTTATTTATCATCTTTATTGTTATTTATTAATTATTATTGAATATGAGTATTGCAAACAGAATCGCTCGGTATTTAATTCTTATGTAAACTACAAAATATTTTTCATAATTTATGTAATATCTAAACAATAATTCAACAAAAATTTCTCAGATTCAGCATAAAATACAGTTTTTAGTTTTGCTTTCAAAAGGATTGAAATGAAATCAATAATAATATTTTGTTCCGACCTATAAGTATATTTCCAAAATTATGAAGTCTAAATTTTATACAGTAAAGTATCATATTCTGAGAAATATTCTGGACACACCAAATTTTAAATAAATGAATGAATATTTCTATTTTCCACGATCACCTAAGACTGATTTAAAAAACTTTGAATGTTAAAAATTTAGAAAAACTCAACATTTTCATAATCTTAGGCCAATTAATCTTCAGACACCTGCGCGCTTATTGGCGTATTTTCTTTGAAATGATCGATGGAAAATATAAAATTATCCTTTTTTATTGAATAGTGATATTCAAATTTTCATAAATCAATCAGTTTAAGTGATTGATTTAGTTGATTGGAAATTAACTCTTTTTATTTTAAATATTAGTGTTTCAAGAACATTTTGTTAATCGTGATTTCCACAGCAGAAGCTTTACGTAAAATCAAAAATTCGTTATTTATTAGAGCATTTATTGAATCAAGTTACATAAAATATAATCATTTTCCATTTAGACCATTTTAGCATATCTGTGTTTTACTAAAGGTTTACAAATTAGCTGTGTGGCCCTGATTTGAATGGATATCCTGTTCATATTAAACAAAACTTGCCTTAAAATAAAACTGATTGATTGGATTAATAATATAGAGTGTAAAAGATCATAAAATAATTTTTCTTGAATTTATTTTTTAGAAAAAAATACTTCTTATTTGTTTCATTTCCTACAGACGATTTCATTTCCAAAAAGATTTAATTTATTTTTAATTATAGCTTTAATCAATGTGATGGCAACACTTAGAAAAAAGCACGTTTCCCATTAATGCGAAACGTGCTCGTGCAGCTTAAATTTTATTTCTATTTTTTACGAAAAAAATTGTTGAAAAATTTAGTTAAAATATTTATTTAAAAATTCATTAAAAATAGAAATTTAATTTTAAATTATATTAAATTATTTAAAACATTGGTATCATTTAAAAGATAAATTTTTAACTTGATGTAAAAATCTTTTTTGTGCGGTAATATTTTCGGAAGTTATAGCAGAAACAACCCAAAATTTCGCTTAATTTTTAAATAAATAAAATTCTAATTAAAAATTCGCAAAAATAACCCCCAGGTGCACATTCCCGACCTCCAATGTATACACGTGCCAAATTTGGTAGCTGTAGGTTGAATGGTCTGGCCTGTAGAGCGCCAACACACACACACACACACACACATTGAGCTTTATTATAAGTATAGATATAGATATAGATTTCCTCATCATAATAATCGGTCTAAAGTTCCTATTCTTTTCAATATTTTGTCATTCTTGATGAATTTCACTTTCATGTTGATAAATCTAGCTCATCATTAGAATGTGAAGAGTGAAGATTAGCTTGAAAACTGTTTCAAACGTTGAATTTTTATAATCCCTAAATGTCTTTTTAACTTTGAGCACTTAATTCACTAAGTTTTTATTTTATAAATGAAAGATTTTACTTTTTATTGTGTACATTAACCACAGTTTCGATTTCAGATCTTACAAAAAAATGTTAGAATTCGGAACTTATCAGTTTTATTTAGTACGAATTTTTTACATTTATCTAAACTTTTACAACTTTTTATTTGTATTAAATATAAAGGTGACTCGATTCAAAAATGGTAAAGAATCAATTCAAAGCAAAAAAACAAGTCTTTTTAATATTAAAAAGAATCAAACAAATTTTACTATAAAAGAATAAACGCAAATGTAAATCGCAGATGGCTAAAGTTCACATAATAAACATAACATTAGTTACAATAACATAAAAACAAATTAGCTGCCATAACAAATGCATTAAATACAAAACAAAATTATGGAACATTCAGATTCGTTTCATTTACAGTTCTCAACTTTTGAACTTACATTTCAGCAATACAGGTAGCTGAAGCGGCTATTTGTTAATTTTTTTATTAGCTGCTTTTAAAATTAAAACAAAAAAACCAGTATTTTAATTCAGTAACCACCACCATGAAATAAAATAACCATTTACCAAATACTAATGTATTTCAAATAATTGAAGTGAGTTAAAATTACTTCTGTTAAGCGTTTACTCATACTTCGTAAATCATAATTATTTGCCATTTTTGAAACATTACAAATTCTTGCATGAGTAAATATTTACACTTCTATACATTATGTTCGTCGCAGATTATTTTTGTATTATGCATCATTAGCCGTTTTGAATTCCAGAGATGTTTTAAAAAATTATTCTGGTCAATATTCAAAATATCTTTTGTATCAAGATTAATTTGCTTATTCCCATGCATATAATCAACAAGATTATATTGCATTAACTACATAATAAAGTATTTTGAAATGAGAGTATAAGGTTGTAGCAAATTTTTAAACGTTTAATCAATTGAACTTGAAAGTTTTTTTCTTAATGATGTTGTCGTTTAAAAAAGTAGAATTCGCACAATTTTCCCAATACAAATTGTTTGCCATCACAGAATAAAGAGCAAAAATTATTAGAAGTTATATTTACTTCATCTTCTTTTGGGAAACAAATATAACGTAAAAAACGATCGCAATTTTCTACTTGCAATTATTTTTGAAAAATTTAATCACTGTTAGAGAATTCAAAGACTAATTTTTTATGTACATTCTTTATTTGTACACGATGTTTGATTTAAAAGTTGATTCATTCATTCATAAAGGATGTATCTCGTACTGCTTTTAATCAATTACACCCGAGATTTTTGCATGGTCATTGGATTTTTTTAAGTGAATGAAATGTCTTCCAATGAAAAGCAACAAAATAATTATGGCTTGATTCTTGACAAGAATGAAAAAATTAACAAATGAAAGCGCATTATTTGGCAAACATTTTTTTCAAAGTTACTAGGAAATAAGATTCTTTTTCGAAAATAAACTATTTGTCAGGATTTCAGAAAAATTTATTTTGTTCATAGGTTATAAAATATTTATGATTAAAATTTCTTACACACAGCAATAGTCATGAAGAATAAAGAAAAATGTTATGATGTAAATTTTTTCTCGTAAGAAAACTATTTTAAGATTCTAAAACTCTTTTTTCCTTATTTTAAAACAACACTATCTTATTTAGAAATAAGTGAAGAATTTAATAATAATATTGATCATAATAGAATAAATTTACTAAGAATTTTATAAAGGAGTGGTAGTATTTTCTTTCATCATTATTTATAACTAAAACTATTGGAAATATGCTATTTGGGAATTAATATATTTTATGCAATTGTACAAAAAATACTGTAAGTCAAATTTTTATTATAGAATGAAAGGGAATATGCTTGTAATAATGCAAAAAGAATTTCGGGGTGAAAGAACTATTTTTATTTCAAATTATTTTTTGTTGTTCAACTGAGTTTTCTGCTTTTATGATTTGAATAATCATCTGCTTTATTTTCTAAAGAGTAAGAGGAACCAAATCTAATTCTTATAACGGAATAAAAATGTGATTCATTTCTTCGTTAATGGAAAAATATTGATTTTATTATCATTTCACTATTAAATTCGTGTCTATTGCGTTTTAATGCAAATAAGGTTTTTATAGTCGTAACATTTTCGCCTTATCCGAAATTACACGTCTTGATCAATAAATCCTAACAACAGTTTGAGAAGTAAAGAAAGAAAAAATAATAATAAAATAAAATAAATTATTCGAAAACACAGAACATTATTAGTAATTGATCTTCAACCAGGTTTTTTCGCTAAATGAGAAGTTATTTCTTAACTATAAATGTTCAAAAAATGACATGCATAAAATTTCGTGTAAAACATTTAATTGTTTTGTTTGATATTGTTCATTTTTTCACTTATTGAATTCATCTGGGATAAAAAATATCTATGCTTGTAAAGAATGCAGTTATACTAGAGATTAAAAATATTTATACAATTTTAATACATTGCCTCCTCGAATGATACTTCAACAAAAATTTCAATAGATTTTAAAAAAATTCATTCTCTTGCAATTTTTAACTTCCATCGCTATATTATGTATTTAAAATATTGAAGTTACCTAATTAAGTTAAATCATCGTTAATTATATAGATGTATTTTTTCAGTATACTATAATACAAGAGAAATATGTATTGTTCATATTTTAATGAATTAAATGGTATTGAGTTACACAGGAAATTTATTGGATGGAAACAGAAATTTCCCTTTTAAACGCAAAGTTTAAAACTAAATCAACTACTCTATTATGAACAAGCCCTACGTATCATTTAATTCCTGGAGATCAACATAATTGCATTCATTGTCATTTCTGTAAGGAGATTTCGAGACTAATGAGAGGGGGTACATGGTGGTCAGGTTATAGGCCTGGTCATAATCGACTTCTGAATTTTAGTGGAACAGAGTTTGAAATCACTTTAAAGGGATTATTCCCTGTCCCAAATTAAAGTGCTCCAACTTCAATGTAGTTCCTGGTTAAGCAAATTCCTCTTGTAAACTGTTTGGGTAGAGAAATTCGTTAAATGCGTTATATCTGTTTGGTGAAATAAAAGGATTAAGCTTCGGCGGGTAGAAGTTATAGTAAAAGCTGCTAGAAAATAATGGAGATACTTCGGAATAATATTTCTGAAAGTGCATAACAAGTTTCCACATTATCAATTACTTAAAATATTTAATTAAAATGTAATCATATTTTGAGCGAATAAAGTGAGGACTGAAAAATTGCACACTAAATTTTAGAGCTTCAATAATATTCATTCCAAATTTTTTAAAGACATTTTTCATTCAAACATTTTTACAATGATTATTGGATCTTTAACTATATTGTTTTCTCTATTGACAAATTCTGATCTGGTAATTTGCAGCATTCAACGATCCCTAATGGCAATTAAACCTAATAATAATATTAGTTCATTGGTTAAAAATATGATTATTCAATACACGAATCACGTTCGGACACCACAATCAAGGTGTTAAAAGACAAGTTGGGAAGCTGGAATTTATCATATTGTTCTAATGTGAATCATAAATATTTTGAAAATTAATCTTGCATTCATTTAAAAAGATGAAAAGGTTTTCTTTTTTTCAGAAATATTTCTGTCGTATTATTGAATATTGAAGACGGTTAATTTTCATTTATATTTAAAAACGATTTATGTATTATTATAAATAAAAAGTATATAATTCGTTTTCTCGGAATTTCCCCCCTTTTTTTATATAATTCGGTACTACAGAAAAACTGCCAGCATCGTAATGAAAAGATTATTCATTTTTTGTAATAATGTCGGATTCAACATAATATTTATCACAAATCTAAATAAATATGTTCGTGTAATAAGACCATAATTTTTAATTATTTCTAGAAAACGAAAAAAGAATAATCCTTGTATACTTATGCGATTTTAAATAATTTGAATAATACATTTTCACCTGTAAAAAATAAACCATCAAAATCAACAAATATTATTTACGAAGCATGAAAAAAAGCGGTAATTGTCCCAATATAGCGTTCAGATTTTTAATTTTGCAAATAATATTTTTTTTTAAAAAAAAAGGAACATATTTTCATCGTTTTCGACTTTTTACACCTGAAACAAGATACACACAAGAACATGTTAAATATTCATGTAATCGTCACAAAATAATCACAAAAACGTTTGTCTCGGAAAGACTTGGATCAAGCACCGTTTGGTACTGTGTCGTCCAAAAGTTACCAGACATCAACCGAGTGGATGGACTGCCTCTCGAGACAAAACAAAAATGGTTAGTTTATCTGGAATGTTTACATTTAAATCTTCAGGTTTTATAAAAGAACGACGAATCGAAACGTCGCTGATCACAAATTAGTTTTCGTTACTGACAGAGAATTTCCGTTCATTTTCTGCAGTACATGTTTAAAATATCGCAGGTGTGTCTATTAGAATGCGTTTCGCAAAACGCTTTTTTTTCCGAAGTTTTGATAGATCATGACTTCACTTTGAGATCTGTGATCGGTGTGTCAGGTGAGCTATCCGAAAATGACGATGAAATTCAGTGACGGAAAGCCAGGATCAGTAACAGTGACGAAAGGAGCAGTCCGAAGGAGTGAAATGAGCAGATGGAATTGGCTGAGCTCCGCTGTCTGTAAGCAATGTGCTCATTGGTTTGGATGTCATCAAAAGTGCCTTCGACTGATCCTAAAAAATACAAGCGGTCAATTAAAATAAATTTTCAAGTATAACTTTATGAAGTGCACAATTTAACTGTAGAGTGATACAGAAGTAAAGAAAAACTTTCAAAAATTTTCCTATGGTAATGTAAATAATTCATAAATAAATGACAGAAAAAGCCGTTTTCACAGAAAGGTTGGAAAGCCGGAATTTTTTTTTTTTTTTTTGCTATGAATACCTAATTTACAATCTAAACCATCAGATGCTCAGTAGTTGATTGGTATATGATGCAGTAGAATAAACGACTTACAAATAATAAATGCATCGTCTTCCAGTCTGTCAAAGAACAGACTGTCTTCCAGTCTGTTCTTTTCTATTTCACATTAAAAAGTAACTTTTTTTGTTTATATTTGAGAATATGATGATGGTTTCAATTGCTGAGTAATCTGTTGGTTCAGATTGTAAATTATGGGATCGAATTCTAGTTTAATGAAAATAAAATCCCTGTTGCAGTTTCGCCTTTTTTTTATAATGCACAGCCACCTTCAGCATACGTTTTTACGAAATATTGATTTTCAAATTTTTCCCATACTTCTGGATTATTTTGTATTATTTTAATTATGATTTTAATTAAATTAGGCTTTCAAGTCAGGATGAAAAACCAAATTTAATTGTTAAGTTTTCCAAATGATAATGTCCTTCATAACGACTCCCGCTTTCGGAAATTTTACACAAATTTGTGTCAATTAGCAAAAAATGTTTTAAGCCGTCTGGTGACCTCAAATCAAAATTTCTGAGAGTTCTCTTTTGAAAGTAATAAATAATAAAACAACTGGCAAAAGAAAAATTCTAAAATATTTCGGAGAGTTTACAAGGGCACCGGAGCACCGGATGATATAATATAGTTATCCAAATAAAAAGAACAAACAAGCATCCCCGTCATCAAGGAGTGTCTAGAACGCTTGCAGTTATATCTGTAACTGTACTTAGCATGCTAAATTTTCTATATATTAATAAAACACTTAATGGAGCTCATTCAATATCATATAACACGTATAAAATGCGCCATGTAAACTTAATATATTAACCCACACGCATTTTGTAAAGAAAATGATGCCACAGATCCACATGAAGTATTAAGTTGTTGAATTATTGTGATATGGGAATCGCCTGATCCAGTTATTGTGATATATAATGATATGAGCCGATTCCATTAACTCATATGTTATTAACATACTGAATCAAATGAATTTTTTTGACTTTTGGATATGGGCAATTTAGTCCGAATCCATTTACTAAACTAAGATATAAAAGAATGATTGAACTTTGGTACTTATAGTATCTGAATGTTTTATTCAGCTGCGGTAACTGATAAGAATGAAATATAATTGGTTTTGCATTAAAGGTTTATTAAAATGTTGCAATAAGCAATTGCAATGTTGTTCATGTATGCAAGTATATAATATATAAAATTTCTTAATTTAAACATTAATTTCCTATTTTTAATTAGAAATCCTTACAGGCTACTTTATTCTAAAATTTTCTCTTATTTCCTGATCTAAAACCCGAATTTTTATTTAATTAAGGTCAACACACATTCTAAAAATTCCTTTTTCTTTGTCTCTCGTGCAAAAAGCGAAGGGATAAAAAAATCTCTGGCTCCTATGTTGGTGTTTCAAGGATACCTAAGATTCCCTATCCTAAATCGACACATGCCAAATAACTCCCTATCGGAATCTCGGAATAAAACCAGTAAAGAGAAAAATTCTGCCACTCTCGTTCTTGTCTTTGGGTGTAAACTACGCATTTCATCTTTTTCTCTGTTCTGCCTCCGGCGGAAAAATAAATTGAAGTTCATTTAAAAATTTATCTTCCTTTCGGCCAGTAACTGCCAAAATTATACTACACACATATGTCGCTTTATATATTGTGACCATTTTCCTATTTTATAGACTTTGTGAAATTTGGAGCTCCTTCAGTCAGTTACAATTATTTTCCGTGTATTTCTTCTAAATTCTTTGACACAATATGGCAAAATCTAATTTTTAAAACAAGCAAATCCAGATACTTGGTACAGAAAAGGTTTTATGAATAAGATCATTTTTCGTTTCTAACGTTTATTCTAAAATTATTATCATAATAAATATTAAAATCATAGAATCAGCCAACCTTAAGGATCTTAGCTTCATTTACCCATTATATTTAATTCTGTCTGATCTCTTATTTTTTAATTTCAAAGCAATAAAAGTGATTCAAAAACAAACTAATGCCATTTCAAACCATCAAAAATGTGATAGATGTCAAACTAAATTCATTTACAATCAAATCAATCTGAAGCTGAATGCAGTTAAAATGTATTTAATTAGTAACATGATGATAAACTTAATTTCAGAAATTTTGATAATTAAATACATAGAAACAGTCGGCGAAATATTTCGTTTTAAGTCATTAGTAAACGAAATAAGAGCGCGAAAATTCGAATATGTCGAAAGTATTTTAAATTGAAATCTGGTAAAAGCCCAATCATTTCAAGCCCCTTTCATTATTTCTGAGTGAAATAAATTCTAGCGAAGTCGCATTAAAGCAATAATTACCGAAATAGCTGCGGGAAAAGTCGCATTTCATAATTTAAATTTACCAGCCATCACATATTTCGGTCAATAATCTGCAACTCTGAATATTTTGGTTTCAGCAAATTTCCCAAATCATAAATTACGCCCACCCGCCATGGATAGAAATGGGGCTTAAATGCTGTATATTCACACTAAAGATTAAATCTTAAGTCTTTGGGGGAGGGAATAATAGTCAGGTTGGAAAGCTGATCTCAAAGACCTTGGGAGCTGAAAGAGAGTGATTAAATATTCTCACCATTCCAGATGGATACTCAAATTAATTGCAAGAAGGTTGGAAATAGTTATCCGATACACAATTCGTATAGATGGAAATATATAGATATATTTTTAGAAATTCTGCTTTATTTTTAGAATAATTCGTTTTGATAAGGAAATAAAGATGAATTCATGATTTTAATTGAGGAAAACAAATCATTGTAATAAAACTAATTATGTGTGAGAAAAATATAAAAGCTTCCCTGAAATTAAATAGAAACCCTTAAAATGAAAAATGATTTTTTTGGCTTTAATTAATCTGTGAATATATAGAAACGTATAGCATATTTCATGGAAACATATATTATGATGAAAGAATTATTTCAAATTAAGCATGTTAATGTTTTAAAAAATATTCTTGCACTTACTTTCTAGTATTTTTAATCGATAAAAATGGCAGACATAATTATCTTGCTTAATACATAAGTTATATCTAAAGGTTCTTCGTTTTATTTTCACAATAAAAAATGGCATTTTCGAATTATATCTAAGAATTTAAAAAAATGATAGAAGAATTAAATTTGATTCAGTTTTTATGTTTGACAACTATATTTATTTATATTTTGCATAATTGTGAATGAAAATAAAAATGAATACATAATAAATCCTATCTTCAAAGTAAAAACAAATGGTGAATCTGCAAATTTATAAAAATGAAATTTTCTTATTTAAACCAAATGAAATGAAACAGGCTAGAAAGAGAGATGAATATTCATTTTGTTTCAGGATGTATTTTTTTTAAAAAATGCAGTTACACCCAATGCTCCTTATTCCCTTATTTAATTTAACAATTGACAAGAAGATTATTTCATGTGTTCCAAATATTCTTCGTCTAATTTGAATAGAATTCTATTCCGAAAATTAAAGCGTTCATCCTGTAACGCAACAACATTTAACAAGGAAAAAAAATTATGAATAAATTTCTTCCAACTGAAGAATTCCAAGAATTGCAACAAATAATTTTTGAAACATAGTTCTTTTTCCTCCTGGGCGACAAAACTCTACGTTCTGCACATGATTTTGCAGTTCAACTCGTATCTTTCACCAACAAATATTTAAAATGAAAAAAAAAAGACTCCATGAAATATATATATTTCTTTTTCACACTCTCGTACAGGTGACAGGGTTATAAATAGTGCCTGCGTTGCTGCAGATTATGAAACTGGGGTTAAAAAGACGCGAATGGGGCATGCTCTAAATCTTTTAACATATTTAAGCTAGCTACTAAATATTAAAGCATGGCAAGAAAGAGCCATTCTCGGGACAGAATAAAAATTCCAAGAACTGCAACAAAGAATTTATAGCTCTAGAAATGCATTTCAGTTGTGATAGATGGCGAAATCTCTTCATTTATCTTTCGCTGAAGAGATCTTCCTCATTTTGCAAGCAAATGGGTTCCGAGGAGGAAAAAAAAAATGGAAAAGTCATTTAAATAATGAGAATAGTTGTCATGTTTTCTTCATTTACCTCTTTTGGGTTGGAAATGATTAGGAGCGAACTCTACTTTCAACACTGTTGTCATTTCGACTTCATACAACTTATTAGGATCAAAGGGCATCTCAGCCGGGATTTCTCGCTTCTTGCGTCCATAGCCTATTTGATCGCTGCCACATTGAACCTGAAATAAAAATAAATATCATCAGGATACTAGACAAAAATATTTAGAGAATAATAGTTAAAAATGCCATTTATGTAAACACTGTATTTCACCCATTATATTATTTTTTTAATAAAATAACAATGTTTGTTTTCAAGTTACGTGGCAACTTGAACTTTCTTAGTCATAATGAATATTAATTATATTTTTGAATAATATAAATTAATATCTTCAAACTTCTGGTTACTGCAATAAAACGAAATTTTTTAATTATGAATAAAGATATTCATACGATTTAATAAATCGCTCCGATCAACAAAAGCACTCTTTAAATGAACATCTGTTTCTGTATAACTTGCGATTATAGGACCATTGTACATGGTCACAAATCGAATGAGTACAGACAGTTTGAAGTAAAATAAAATTATTAAAACAAAGACTATTATCCATGGTTTGATAAGTTTAACACTTTAAGGAAACTCTAGTTGCATTTCATTTTGAAATAATACAAGGATTACTTTGGTACACGACTCGTAATTCTAAACGATAATCAGATGGCAAGGATTTCACTTCAGATGGCACCCAACCCTCCAAAATTTCACACCACATAAACGCGTTTTTCAATGGAATCTGGTTCCTAACCTGGAACTTTCTGACCAAAAAAACCCGAATTAGTTAGATTTGACTATCTAACGTTATTAACGTTACGTCTAGAAACTAATGTTTATATTAGGATGCGTTACATATTTTAGAATCGTGGTTGACAAATAATTACGCCGGAAAATAATTCTCCAAAATTCAACTCCATCCTAGTAAAAGTGCGTTCATTCATACCAACATACATAACTCTTTTTGCAGTGTAATCTAGTATCGAACACAAAATCACTCGCTCGGGAAGATGCAACTCTACCATTAGGCAACCATCACTAAATCCTCTCTGAAGAGCCGGGACTAGACAATAGCTATGAGTAAGGATAATATAACTATTTCTATATAACTCAATAATTTAATTTGTATTAATTTATTATATAAACGTTGAAAAGATTTTATCTGTTCATGCCGAGGTAATTCATGAAAATAGTTTGAAGATTTATTTAAGGAAATTCACAATAAACCTTTTGTTTTTTGATATTGAAACAAGAGCATTTCATTCAATAAATAAACAAAAAAGCAATTCGGAAAAAAATTTAGTTTTGATTAATTCAGATATTTATTTTTATATCGCATAAATTAAAGTCACATGTGTGGGGAAAAAGTATTAAATTTATCTGAAGCTTCCTAATCATCTCTCTTCCTCTTTCAGAAACCAATTTGGCCCTTAACAACGTAATAAAAATATTTTTGCTTCCTACTTTGTAATAAATTTAATGTCACAAAGATGGAAAATAATTTTAATGATTTTCTCATCAGTCATAGGATGCGCTGTAGAAGAAAAGTGGTTTACGAGCTAATGGTCAAAAGATTTTTGATTGGTTTATAAAAAGTAAGTTTCCGATTTTCGTATTATGGATATCTTAGAAACTTTGTTTCTTTTTGATCAAAAACAAATTCACCGCTTGAATTGAAGTTGCTATACAATTTATATGTGTAAAGAATTTTATATACAGCTTATTTAAATTTTAAGAATGTGTCCTAAAGCAAATCATTAAAGATAATTTCCTCTAAATATTTTCATTCAGTACTTTGTACAAAAAAATAGAACTATATAGTTAACAATAGAAATAATGCCAAATGGTTTTGATTTTTTATTGAAAATAAAATAAATTTATTACAACTTCCATAATTTTCTTGTAATAACTTAACAATGCTTAATATTCTTAGAAATGGTATTTTAAGTATTTCCAATTTTCATTAGTGTTCCATATCTAGCTGTGTTCATATTTGTTAGACAAATGTTAATATTATAGTAGTAATTTCTCAGGAAATCAAAAGTTTTTCATTTAATTTCAAAAAAGACTTCTTTTAAAAACAGAAGTATATTATCCCAATTGTAGACTCTTTCCTATCTTTTAACTTGTATAATAACTAATCTTACTTCGTCCTCATATTAGTGAAGAAATCTAAGCAATCTTGAAGAATATAGGCTAGAAATCTGAATTATATTCCCTATTTGGGGACCGGGTGACTTATTGGAAGATTTTTGAAACTGGCCCACATTTCAGTTCAGCTTCAATGAAAACCTAGGAAGCTTCCAGTAACCATCTTAACGGCTGGTTCATCAATAAAGCGCATATGGGTTTATCAACACCCTTGTATATAGCCCTGTTAATGCCACAGCCAAATGATAGAACCTATATTTTTCTTTAATTCATGATACTTATACAGGGCATGCCGGAACCCTCTAAGCCACTTTTGGTACGCCAGCATGCGCCACACATTATGTGGAAAAAAACTATCAAATAATAGCCCTTATTTTAAAAATTTAATAACTGATATTCACAAAACGGGTTAAAATGAAAACATGCTGATAAAGTGATTCAATGTATAAGGTTACTTGGACCAAAAAAATGAATTATTTTGGGATTTCTGAGTGATATAATCAGTTTTAATTATTTTTGATGCATCCAAACCACCCATGTTCCAACTTATTTCATTCTTTAAAAACTAATCTTTGCATTTAATTTCATACATTTGTTTATTTGAATGGCAAGACTTAAATCAAGATGTATTTAAAAATGAAGTACAGCCAATCGTCATATAAACGCTGTCAATGATATAAAATATCGAAATTCGACTTTCCTGGAAGTATATTTTTATCCTCTAGGGTCTTCCATTCCATTCTGATACGACGTACCCAAACAAACAAATCCCGGTCGTTTATCGCCTGTGCTTTTACGTCTACAGGCATCAGTTGCCTGGGTGGAAATCATTGCGGTATCTATACTCGTATTTTACCGAAATAAAAGCCTTAAATTCGCACTTAAGGATGATAAAATCTAATGATTCATTTCGAGTCTTTTGCAGCTGAGACGTTGTTCCTTTCCCAATTTCTCGTTTTGGGCCATTACCTCCTTTCGTTGGACTTTCAAAATGGTTTCCCATTTCAGCTCCTAGACTCAACGAAAAGCTTAGACGATATACTTTGGTGTTTCGAGAATTGGCTGATTGTACCGTTTTCTTCGAGGAATTCTTTTCATCGCCTTTCTGGGGATGATCACAAGGCTTGGTGGAGAAACCTCCACGGTTTTAAATGTACACTCCCCTCAAACGTATCTGTAGTCCAGACGATGATGAAGCGAAGAAGTTTCGTGAAGAAGAAAAAATATCAATGTCTTTATTCCTGTTAGATTTACCAAAGCAATGCACTGATGACTAATATCATATAATGAATCACAATTAATTTAATATTATTAGCATTAAATTCCTAGTACTAATCGATTCATACAAATAAGAAAGCGAACTCTTGAAACATTTTTGTTTTGTGACGCAATTTTATTTGGAACTATTTACGGATGTAATTATTTGTTTTAAACTGAGAACAGATGAGTACAATTCACAAGACTCATTCCCCTCCAAAATTCCACACTAAACTAGCGAGTGAGCATCCGATCTTGATAGATTTACAATGTATTAAATCAATAATATCAGGCTTGTCTTTAAAGGTTCGAGACCCGATTTCACCAGCCTTTGGTTTATCACCATTCATTAAATGAAGCAAGGCCAAATATGAATCTAACAGCCATAAAACATTCAATTTCGAATTCCTTGCCCAAAATTTAGGAGCCAATTTACCACGACTTCACAAAAATATATAAAAAAATCTTCAGGCCGTTTTGGCCTTCTGGTAAGGTCTCAACTTTGTTCCTGGTAGAAACCCGATTCTATAAAAGATCTGCCACGTATGCGAACTTGGTGCAGATTAAATCTAACATCGTGCAGGAAATGTTCATCCGATAGCCGTGCTTCAAAATATGGAGTGAAAAATACTAACTCTGATACCATCCTTGTCATCTAACAGAGTTGTGGATCTTGTATATATCTGTCATCATACATAAAAGATACACAACAAAAAGGCCTTAGTGCTTCTTCAAACTGGGTCGTTAGTATAACTAAATTTAATTATGAAGAATATATGTCTTATAAGAATAATTCATTTATAACTTAAATAATTTTTTAAAATCCTTACGAAAATGATTCCATTTTTAATACGGAAAACTGATTTTATTGATGGCTAAAAATAGCTATTATCTCCCACAAATAAAATTATTTAATTTACATAAGTTTGGTGTTAATGTTTAAAGCTGTTATGATATATTGTTGAAAATTGTATCTCATGTTAGTAAAATATTTTTAACTAGTGAAGCACCATATATAAGTACTTAGTAAATTGCATTATTAATGTATAAAAGGTTTAAAGCACTCCACCATTCGTGCTATTTTTTTCATACTTACCCTATTTATTTCATCCATGAACTTAATATCGCAATTCCACAATGACGAATAATTCATATTACCTACTATAATTATAAAGCAGCACTGGTGTAGCTTGAATTGTAATAAATGTAAAACTTACCACCTTTAGAAATTCTTTAGAATATAATCCATTCCATTTTGTCTTTTATTAAACTAAATTATTTTTAATGAATATAGGAAAATTTATCTGTACCTACATAATGAGATTTCATTTGACGGTTTTCACAAATTTCATGCATATAATGTATTTAAATAACTTACCTTTCACTTTAGAGTTTATTAAATTCAAAATGAAATCTAGAGCTAATTCTGTATTTGAATAATAGTCAAGGAATAAAAATCTCTCTTAATATTTGTTCAATATTTTTTTTCTGTTTTCACAAGTAATAGACATCGGCTGCAAACTATTATGCCCAATTATTAGCAAATAAATTTTCTAATGATTTTATAATTGCAATTTAAATTTTGCTTCATAGAACGAAACTTTCATCTTATAAAACAAACCTACAATATCTGGTAAAAATTCAAGAACAGTTTAATTTAAAATTATGTACTAACCATTTAAATGTTCTACATCTTGGAAAATATAACTAAATTTTTCAGCTTCTAAAAAATAACTCTTTATCAAAAATAAGCAACATGATTATATCTAAATCTATCTTGCAACATGATTATATCTTCTATTATATCTAAAAACTTAATCAAATAAAGATTATCATGTTTCAGTAGTACCAAAATTTTTTTTAGTCATTAATTATTTTGATGATTATTTGGGCATAATCACGTATTTTTCTCGAAATTCTTAGTGCATTTGCCATCTAATGCTACTTGATGTATAGAACGGAGATAATGATATATTAAAATTTCATCGTGGTGGTATATTTGAAAATTAGTATTTATTAAATACACATTAAAATCTTTAAGCGTAATATTATCAAATGAATATAATAAAACTGATAATAGAATCTCAACTTCTTTTTATGTTTTTTGTATGATGCAAGTGATGAATTTTTCATTCAGCTTTAAGAGAAACAATATCCACAGTAAACGATTAAAAGAAATACAAAAATATCCACTGACCCCTCTGCACTGTTTCAGACAAACGTTGACTGTCCCGACGAAAAGGACGTAGTTCGAATCAGGAAACTTGAAAGCTCTAAATTTTGAGTATAAACTCTTGCCGGCATCAGGAGTTTCAAAGTTACCAAATATATACGGGTCTATTGAACATCTGAAAATGAAATATAAACGACAATCAGAATCACAGTCATGATTTAAGTTATTAGAATAGCCTAATAATTTACGTTAGATTACGTCAATAAGAAATTTCAGATTTCGACATTAGAAAAACTTGAATATAATAACAAAATTTCATGAAATCATCAGCCCTTGTGTGTCTGATTGTTATATTTCATGGAAATAATACTTATCTTTATATACTACTAATTTTCCCATATTTTCCGTAGCGAATAAGATAAATTATACAATTACCTTCGTTTTCTTCTTCGTATCCTACTTCAAAAAGTATTTGAAACAAAAGAGATTTCAACTTACTCTTCTTTTGAATGAGAAGTGCTCAATTTTTCCCAGTTGACGTGGTGTTTTTGCAGCTGCTGGATAAGCAGCTGCATGTTTCACGATTTAGGCTTGTTGGAAATCCGTCTATATTTTTTTATATGCCTAGATCTGCAATATGGCAACTAATTTAAAATGTCGATTTTTGAAAAATATATAAAATAGGTTTTATTTCTAATATCTGAATTCTTTTTATGAAACCGTTTGGATTTTGTTTTGGTGTTCAATCTTTGGGAAATTAAACCGATTTTTATATATGCATATTTTAATTTTTCACGCTACATTTATATACTTAAAAATTGGAAAAAAGTAATGTTCTAAAACACTTTTGACTTTCAATTGATGTATTTTTTGTTTCAAATGTGTTTTCTTATTCTATTTCGTGCAACAATTAAAAATTCTAAGCAAATTGTAACATTTTTTTCTAAAAGATCATTCCGAATGTAATCGCATATCTTATTTAAATCAGAGAGAGTGGCCTTCCTAAAATTTATCACGTAATTTCCTATAAAAATCTCATTCTTTCGCATAAAACTGTAAACCTGGGTAAGATTACCTATACCTTGCATAGCACTGGCGAGCGATATTTACAAAATATAGATATCTGGCATGAATCTAGCTTTTTTTTTACTGAATTTATGTTGCAAATATGTATTTTACACACCTTTTCTTCAAAACATTGAAACCAATACTGACCGGGAATTACAACTGTAGTCACAAGATCATGTATCGAATTTTGGTGATTTAATTCATTTAGTTTGTGATTATAGCGTTTACACGCATACGAAAGTACAGACCGACAGATGAATAACTGATATATTTTGTTTAAAATTTGATGACCATCTAATTGTTAGATGCTAAACATAATTTTATCTATGCAGGTTTTTACGTTCTGTTGTCGAGTTCGTTTAAACTTGAAGAACCAAACGCAGATTACCTCTGAATGAATTTTCTTTGAAATTTGTTAAAATTTAGTCTTAGGTCGATATATAAAATTTCATCTGTCTAGCGTAAAGCGTTTTTGAGTTATCGTGTTCATAGATAGCCAAATATAAGGCAAGAAGGGTGTTTTCCGAACTCAAGGAAGTCTGAAACGCGGTGATTCGACAGAATTACGAATTCGAATTTTTTGACGAGCATAATATTTTTTCCGTGTCTCGCGTACAATAAAGTGTAAAAGAAATAGCTATGCAGTTTTGTTTAAGTAATAAGGAAAAAACTCGTCTAATATTTGTGCAGCCCCAAGTATTAATGGACATTTTTAGAATACCCCTTTCCTTTACACACAATATGCACTGCTTGTTTCACATAATAAATATATATTATAATCGTAACCTATTTATAGTAGAATACTGTTTAGTATGGAGTCTCAAAACCGTCTCTGGAGTCTTCTGAACAAGCGAACTTTAATTAGAACCTTCCTGGGGATAAAAAGTATTTGGACTCATTTGCAATGATCTAGATATGTATTTAAAAATCGGCAGTTGGAGAATTAATACTTCAATTCAGTAGACTGCTTGCAATTTTTAAATTAAAATACTTCAATACATAATTTATCCACATTCTCCATAATATTATAGTTGGTTGAACTTTTACAGTTTATTTAAATTGTAATTAAGGCATACTTTCTCAAGAACTATCATGTCTGCTGCAAGTTTCCTTATAACATTTTCAAAAGGGTAATGTAGTCAAGAAAGAATGTGTAGCTATAATTAACCTTATCCCTCCGGAAAAGTTTACTTTGGGAAAAAAAGTGTTACGATGATTAATTAGCCTCAAGTGAAAAAGTTATATGTGATAAAAGAAAAACCTGAATTACCACATATTCTAAGTATTTTTCATTCAAGCGTCCCCCCCCATTGGTTGGTTTTCCGAATTATAACACAGAAATATCTACCATTCAAAAATAAGTTCTCACTACGAGCTAGATTTCTCAATTGTGATTAAACTTCATCGCATTCGTTTTTTCTTTTGTAGAAACCTACATTAATATTAGTTATCTGGCTTTCAGCACTAGGCAATGATACTAAAATCATTTTTCAAACAAATAATCTAAAAAATGAGCAACTGAATTATATCTAATTATTTCCATTCGCCTCTGAAAAGAAAATATTCATATTCTAACTCATAATACAATCAAAATATTTGGTAAGATGCCAAACTCGGAAGCTCGTATGTTACCAGTTCTGATTGGTTATGCTTTCAAATTCCAGTTGATGTAATACCAGAATAAAAAAAGCTGATGGAGTAAAGGTGTGTATAGTTTCATACCTTAAAACACCAATTTGAAATCTTTATCTACATATTCAGCTAATGGAATGGTAGTATGGGTATGCAATATTGTGGTAACTATGTTAAAAGCAGAATGATATATTTATATAAAAGTAAATGGCTAGTGCTGATAAAATAAAGAAAATTAAGTTGATGCTTTGTTTTATACAAATTATTTGAATAAATATTTTCAGTTATACAGGGCGATGATTAGTTTATTTAGTTCAAATGTTTGTTTCATGTATTGTATGGAATTTTTTATCTTGTAGAGTCACATTTTGAATAACTGACATTGTGAGTTGGCAGGGTATTATTCTTGATCAAAGAGAATTTACCACAAATAGTTTACCACCAGCATTTATATCAAATTATTCATTTGAGAAATCAATGAGTGAAAACATTAAACAGTTATGTTATTTTTTTATAAAATTAGTACAAAATCCAGTTCTCCTTTCGAATTAAAGAGAAATTTCTTCGAATGTGCTCCAACACTTCTAAATTTATCATATCTGAATAGCGACTCATTTACATCCTAAAGTAATTAAAGAATAAATCTTCAATTGATGGTTGCCATTTCAGAAGTATGTTATTCAAGTAAATTTCTTGTACATCATCTATTGTTGAAAGTGCTTCAATAACAGAAAAAATCGCAAAAATTGTACAGTTATTTAAACCAGCCAGTATTGAATGAAAAGGAGAAAAATTAATAAACACAGCAAGTTCACATCACAAAACACAGAAAAAAGAGACTAATTAGAAATAATCAGTATTCATTTTTGCCGAATTTTTCCAACTATATGGTTTATTTTGCACTTTTTATTTAATATGCATTCTTTCACTTCAGAAGTAATAAGCTATTCTTTTGAATTTTACGTCCATTCTGAAACTTTATTATTTGTTCAAAAAGTTTCGAATTGCTTAAAAGTGAAAGGAAATCCCTTTTCCTTTGCACAATGCAGGTAGCTTGTGATACAAAAGAAAAAGAGGAAATATTAACTTTTTTTCAGATGTATTGAATTTATTTTTGAGATATATTGTATAAAATATGCTATCTTTTGCAGCTTTTAAAATATGACATCATGGATCAAACTAAGTACTCAGCTACAAAGTTATTCGTGCGAATTTCTTGTCCACCCTCAAGTTTCGAAGTTGAGAAGTTTCAAAGAGAAGAGAAGAGAAAGAAAAAGTCAGCCGGCTTGCGATGAAAGGGAAGAGAATGAGATGATGAGTCATCTGCTTTTCGCTACATATGACTGTTTCCTGGCATGCATTTCACAAAGATAATGGGATTTTTTCTAAATGCATTACACATCGATCACTTTCATATTTCATAGTTTATCAGAAAAATGTTCAAGCAGTATTTTGTTTAACTCTTAAATTTCTTTTTTGAAGAAGTTCAATTAAAAAAAACAATAGTAAGAAATGCATCATTGTTCTTAAACTAAGTCTTTTGTGATAAAAATGGAAAATCCTTTATGACGTTCTCAATCTACATTTAAGACTTATTAGAGAAATATTTTTTTTGCATGAAACTCGGTTCTTTAACACATTTTACCAAAATCAAACACTACTTTTTAAAAATAAAACTACCGATAAATTTAAATAGTTGTTTGGGCATCTACTTTAGTCTCAAATTCATTCTTTAGAAAGTATCAATGGAAAAAGTAAAGGAAAAATGAAGAAAGGCTGCGAAGATGATGATGAAAAGGGCACTGAATTCTCATTTTTATCCACTTTTTATCGTAATTTTTTTTTTTCAAATGCATTGATTTTGCATTTTTAAAGCATGCTCCATGGGTCAGTTTCAGCATCGGTTACTAAGATATTCCTGGAAAATTCTCGTATATCCCCGGGTTTCATTGTCGAGAAAGTTTCGATGAAAAGAGAAAGGAAGAAAACGCTCTCCGCTACATAAACCAGGCAGCTTGTGTGATGAAAGAAGAAAAAGTCCTTACTTACCTTAATGAGTCGCCAATAAAAAATTTTAGATGTTAATGCCGCTGGATCGATTCTTAATAAACATCAAAAGAACTCTGGAGAGGCAGCTTTTAAAAAAACTAAATCTCACCGCAAAGTGGAGCGATGTCTTAATTATGTCTCTTATTTCTGCAGGGCTTCAAAATGATGTCTCTTTATACTTCAGAATTAACGTCAAGTATAGCTTCAGGATTTTGAGATAACTTAAAATATAATATCACTTACGATGTTGTACCTTTTTCAATCAAAGGATTACGGTTCACGATTATATTTTTAAAGGTAGTTTCAAGATAAGACTTAAAATGTCACGTCGTTGCTGAAAAATTTAGATTCCCTACGACTGGAAAAATCAGTTCTCATTAAATGGCTAAAAGGTATTTAATGCACTTACCTAGATAATGTTAAGTGCTTAAAATTACAATTTT
>JAPMOR010003108.1:5947-16992 GCA_026543865.1 Argiope aurantia | reverse complement strand
ATTATTTCTTTAAGTGAATATCTAAAAAATATCATCAATAATTGAGAGAATCTCTGCCTTATTTTCCTTCGTATTTATTTTATAACTAGAATCGAATAAGTGTTTTTGATTCCACTCTTTCTTGGCGGAACGAATAATTTTAACCTTATTTTGCAACAATTCATTCAATATTTTAAATTGGAAAAAAAAACCCTATTCATCTATAGATTTGCGAAATCAGCGACTCTCTGGAATAAATTTATTTCGTCACAACGTAAACAGCAATCCTTTGAAAATATCTAGCCATTCATTTCTTCTATTCAAAATATCCAAATAATAATAATAAAATCCAGTTTAAATTGCCTTCTTCAGATTCAAATCGATGCTCTTATACAAAATAAAGAGAAACCCAAGAAAATATTACGTGATTTCCCAACCGAAAAGACCATCCTGAAGTGAAAAGCGAGCACGTTTAGTTCCAACTACTTCACTTTTTAGTACTTAATTCCTGTAGAGGATTCTTCGTGTGAGAGAGCACAAAACGACCAGTTCCGGTGCTTAATGTTCTGAAAATAATTTAGGAAGTTGTGATCCAATTTTATTGACTTTGGGTAATTAAAGGGATATCTGAAATACTTATTTCCCAGCATCCTTGTGGTTAGTCGCGCCATTCAGAAGATTGAAAGCGACATTATGTTATTTGTAATGAAATAATTGTGTTTTCTGAATATTGGAAATGCTATATAATTGTATATTTCGAAAATAAATATTATATGGGGTTAAAAATTGGTGAATTTGTTATTTTTAAATATATTTTTTAAGAATATGTTTTTTAAGAATAAAAATGTTTGTTTTATCTGCATATAGTTGGATCTTGGATTTTTTAATTTGTCTATTAATCTTGCCACTATTGTTGTCGTGTGATTTCTGCCTAGGATTTTATATATACAAAACCTTTTTAGAAAGTAAAAATTGAATGTCACATACTCATTTGAAAAAAAAAGTAATTGATTGAATATACATTACAAATTATGTACTGTGACATGCCTTATTTTTGACATAGCTGCCGACATTGTAAAAGTATTTGTTAAGTCTGGATTGAAGCTTTTGCATACCATGGTCTTAGAACTACGCCACCTGTTGATGGAACTAAAGTTTACCTTCAATTTTGATTTCATCATCGTCTTGAAAGTTTTTCCTTGCAGGATGTATTCCCAGGTAAAAGAATAAGTAGAAGTCACACTAGCTAAATATCATATAAAAGAATCATTTATTGCAATTAAGAAGTAATAACATTTATCAATTTCCGACTTATTTTATGTAATGACCATATTTTGGTAATTAATAATGGTTTATGTAATGACCATATTTTGTATATTGAATTGTCTGAATTGTTTTCTGCTTTAAGCGAATAAAATTCATTACATTTACTCGCCAGAACATTAATTCCATTTCTCGTATACTTCCGTAATTATTCATTCGAGGCTTTTGATTCTAATGAATATATTTCCGTTCGAAAAATCTACAGTCATTTACAGCCGGATTCTTAAATTATTAATTTGAACTAAATGAAATTACTAAATTGGTTAATGAATACTCTTACGGGATCCCAGTATCTAATCAAATGAATGTCCTATAAATGAAGTAGAACAAATGATCCTAAATTAAACTATTAAATGAACTTCCTTAAATAGAAGAACTAATTTTATAAATAATATTATCTCTCTCATTTGCTTGCATTTGAATTTGAAATTCTCTTTATTTCGCTGTTATGACAGAAAGAAATTTTAATATTTTACTTCTATTTCTAGTAAGAACTTTTGTTATATGCAGCATAATTTTGTATTTAATTTATGCTGAATTTCATAAGTTTATTTTTTTAAATTACGATAAATATTTAACGACATGGAACAGAATATTTATTTATGTTATTTAGGTAATAACATAAATGGACATTTTACAGTTTCATAATGTTGTTTGTATTGTATTTTAAAGTTAGTTTTCAAATATTCATTTTTTTATTAATCCAATAGTTTATCAGAATTTAATTGTAATTTATTTCCTTTATACAGCCTCGATATTATTGCCATTTTAATCTACTTTTTGTTTCAATTAATTACTATCTTTATCCTTCTTTTCAGTGTTCCATTTGGGCCAGCAGAAAACCACCACACGGTTGTTAATATCATGACAGATCCACTTCCATGTCTGACAGTTGAAAGGAGACAATCACGGTCAAAGACTAGTGCATAGCACAGGCACCAAACGTGAACCAGTGCTATTGAAGAGAAATTGATAAAATATTATTTATCTGTAAATGATGAATCGTCTACAACTGTCTTTCACTTACCCATTGACTAGATGTTTGTGGTTATGGCGCCACTGTAGAAGACGTTTGTATTAAAGTCTGTAACAAGGGTTTGGGAATAGCTGTTGTGTCGTAAATTTTCTGTTTATGAAGGTGCCTTCTAAGCGTAATTGTTGACAAAGGAGAGTCCAGGTGCTGATTGAGCTCTGAGGTCACTTTTGATGCCTTTTTTTTTTCTTCTTTTTAGACGTTATTATCTACTTCAATACCCTCTGATCTCTTTCAATCAGCATCTCCTTTTGTCCAATATCTTGCTTTTTCGAACTTGTCTTGCCGTAGTATGAGTACGTCGTCACGACTTTGAACATCGTACCTCTAAAAACGACTAAAATTTGGGATTTTTCGGTCAAAGTTGCTCTATTTAGTAGGGTTTCTACAATTTAGCCTCTTTGAAAGTCTGTGATGTCTGACATTTTACATCTTTCACAAAAAGAAAACCAAGACACATACTTCTTCATCAAAGCTACTTTATAATACCATGATGTATATTTTTTATATCAAAATATTGATAACTGGGATTATATTTTAATACCTTCGAAGCGTACTCGGAAATGTCACTTTTATTCATAGATGTTTAAATTATTTTGATAACCACCTGTAGATTGTAATTCTGACTACAATGTTTGTTTATATGCTTATATATGTCATACAAATGTTCACAATATAATTTATCAATTTTTTCCTATTCAATTCGTAATCTCATTTCCTTGCGAGTTCACCCTATAATCAATATTTGTTTAAGTATTCTCGTCCCCTCCATTTACTCCTTCACAAAAAAATTAAATACAATCGTGTAGGATTTGACACCTATGGGATTCTCTCTGGAGATCCCTGCACGATTTGTCGCCTCTTTCTTTCTTCCTTCCATCTTACACTCATCCGACAGGTTAGATAACCTAGTGTTATAGACACTGGGGCACAGAATGGAATTATGTTATGTAGTTTTCAATATCAAATGAAAGAATTGGTGTTCATTTCTTTCATTGTTATGCTTTTCCATTGTTGAGATGGTAGATCTTGAGATATCAAACCTTCTTAGATACCGTGTCGATTGTAAGAGGAATATTTGAAAATAGATAGATGATTATTGACTCCTAAAAGTTATTTTATTGCTAATATGAAATCTTGAGAACTGAAAAATAATTAGTTATCATTTTTATGATAATTCTCATATAAGATACGAGAATCAACGCCAAGATTATTGTTCCATCAGTTTTTTAATTTATAATTTTTATTTTAATTTAATTTTTTTAATAAAAAATTTTTATTCTGAAAAACTATAAGCCCAGTAAAAGTTTAATTGGCTTACTAATAAATTAGAAATATTTAGATTATCCAATCCGAATTATGGCTTCAAAATCTACAAAATAAAGCTGTTAAATTTCAAAATAAGATATTTAAAATTTGATATGAATTTGAAAATTATAGACTGTAAATTAATGCAGGAAACAAAATGTATTTTGTCTTCAAAAATATACAAAACATTTATATTTTAGCATGGTTAATTTTTAACTTGAACTGAAACTGTCAGAATAAATTCTAATGGCTTTTCTTTATTAATTTAACAGTTTTTAAAGTTCTATAAAAGATAATATTTTTCAAAATTTTCATTTTGCAATGCCATAAACAAAATTTATACAACGAACTAATTGGTACCAAAGATAATTTTTGCACATAAATATTCAAGCAATTTGATGATTATATTGAAATTTTCAATGCATAACATATTTCTTTTTTTCGTTTTGCTAAAAACATTAGACATATAAAAGAATAAAATTAATTATAAAATGTGACATATGATTAGGGGAAATTTATGCAATATCTGTAGAAATTGGTATATTAGAATCCTTTATATTCTAAAATAAAAATCGAAACTAAATCTAATAATTTCATTAAAATGTAAATTATGAAGCCTTAAAGATGTAAAAAAGTTTTCTAATGAAAGTATTTTTAACACTCTCACTGACTTAGTTCTAGAAAAAGCACATACTTGATGTTCCAAGCCACAGAAACTCAGTTTCTTGAATGGCACAATATGTTATTTTGTTCTTTTTCCTGTTTCCGAGTAATTAAAGTGCTCGTATTCCATGTTCCAAAATCAGGATATGGCATCTCCAGATTATGAAAGAATTTCGTGAAAATAGCTGTCAGCACATTTCCCTGGCGAGTCGGACAGTTTTCATGTTTTTACAATTTTGTCTCCTTCCTTTTAGTCGAGAATCTCTATTTTCGACTTCCTGTTATACGCAGTGAGTGTTTTAAACAAAAAATCGTTTTGAGTGGGAGAATATTTTGTTCTTTTTTTTGTACTTGTACAGAAGTGCTTATCATATATGGCATTTTCTATGAAACTATATATTTCCTTGTGATGTAAGACTTTAATAATAGGTGAAAAGACTGTTGGGCGAAATTTTTATTTTTTTCCTTTAAAATTTTTTTTTACTAAAAATAAATAATATTTTAAAGAATGAAATACATCAAAAACTCGCAGTAAGTATTTTAGAGAATTACATCATAAATATGCAACAGATATTTCAAAATCGATAAGCAATATTTTTCTTCATGTGAAATAATTTTATTTTATAAAATAAAACTTTGGAAATAAAAATTCTCAATCCGATTTTAAGACGATTAATAGTTGTTTAAACCAATATCTGTTTTGTTTAATATTTTGAGAGCTATATTAAGAATGATTCAGTTCCTCGGGAGGGGGCACTTAATGAGATTGAGAATGAGAAGCTTCTGGTTGGTAGTTGGTTCTCGCCATCCTTGAGGGTATACAAAATGATGGGGATGGCTATCTCCCATCGATGACGGGACGTACCTCCTTAGGGAAGGGTTGTACCGTTGCCGGCGGTGGCCCTTAGGACTCAACATTGTTCCTGCCAGTGTTGCTGTCGCGGCGGTCCGGTCATTCAAATTTTTCCGTGTGCCTTCGGACTGGTTGGAGTAGTCAGTTTATGATTACTAATGATTCATCTCCACTCGGGCACCTCGTAATTGAGGATGAGAAGCTTCCAGCAAGGTAGTTGGTTCTCGCCACCCTGGTAGTTATTATTTTTAAAAGAAGAAAACTATTTTTATGGCAATTTTTATTAGATTTTAAATACAATTTTTAAATTTGAATAAAAAAGATTGAAAACAGAATACAGAAATATTATAAGAAGTATTGATATTAGAAACTGATTTATATTTCCATTATTTTCATATATTTATAAAAGTAGATTTGACTTATCTTGTATGTGTTTGTAGATGGACAAACAGTTTTTGTGAATATCGAAAAAACTTCTTGAATAATGCGAAAATTATAAATTAGGTTCATCTTTTTAAATACATCAAAATATCAATATTCCGGAAAGTAACAGGACACAATTGGTCTTATGTATAAGGTGATGATAGAATATAAATACTTTAAGCTTTGCATTGAAATAAATAATTTATTGATTTAATTTAAATCGGATGTGTTTATTTTTTTTTTTTTTTAAATTCTAAATTTGTGGAGACGTGACGTGAAAGTATTTATGACACAAAGCCGTCATCAAAAAAAAAAAAAAAAAGTTCAGTTTCTCTCTTGAAATGCAATCTAAAACATGTGAGGATTATAATTTTAAAAAACATAATTTTCAAAAATATGTTTCATTACTTCAAAAATTATATAAAGTTTTCATAAGAATATTCTTGAAGATAAGCACCAAAGCTCAAACAGTATAACTAAATTTCTAACTATTTTCACAAATCTAAATTAAATATTCAGAAATGAAATGATTCTTAATTAATGCATTAATCTCATTCACGGATGACATTTTAATTATTTACTGAAATATCTCTTTCTTCATGGAGATTTCTATAAGTCATTTAAGTTTTATTCAGTTTTTTCTGATGTAATTATTGGCAGTTTCATGGTAAATGGAAGGATTAAAATCTTTCAAAGATAATTAAATGTTTGATATTTCGTATAATTATAGAACTCTATTTATCTAAATTAAATCTTTATTTATCTAAAAAATATTATTTTACTTTATTTATCTAAATCTAAAGTTCTGTCATTAAGATATATTTTTGTTTATAAGCGGGAAAAAAATTCAATTGCACTGCTTAGTATTCAAATTATGAATAAAATATCATCTGCTATATAAAATAAAGCCTTTAATTTTTGCAATTAATTAATTTTGCACAGTAGATATTCGTAAAAAATTTATAAATAAAATGAATAACAATTAAGTGACATTTTTTTTTTCATTGCAGCTTTCCAAATTTAAAGTTGAAATAAAATATCGTTTCAAAATAATCTTCGTAGCAACAGTAAACAGTTGACATGATCAAAATTGAACATTTTTAAAAATAACTAACAAAATACGAATCATTTTGATGTTTTTTTTAATTATTGTTTTTAAAGGAGCAAAGAAAAAGTTTGTAACATTAACAAAATATATAAGTAATGGCTATATAATCAAAAATGGAAAGAACTTTTTTTTTTATTTATTCGATTTAAAAGTAATTACTGTCTACTCTTGAAGATTTTTGGGGGAATATAATATTTTGAAAAGTTAGCAGAACTCATATTTCCAATTGCTATGAAAGGAAAAAAATCATGAATAATCAAGGCAAGATCTAAAATGCATTATTAAAAAGAAGAACAGTTCATTTTTAATCAAAGAAATTTGTTGGACAATTTTATATTTCTTAATTGGATAATTTGATTAAAAAGTACTTAAAGTAACACGTACTTGTCATAATAACTTAGCATATGTTGAAAGGCAATCAGAAATGTTCGTTCGAATCATTATAGAATAATAATATTTAGAATTGATTTATTTAACTTCATCTCCTTTTTAATTTTTATTTTTAATTTTCTGTCGATAATGCGGGCACAAACAAAAATAATTATTTAATAGAACTCCAATCGCATGCATTTAAACGCGCCTTCTAAGTAATGAGGAAGGACACTGAAATTTACATATCGCTTTCATTTTCCTGAATTCAAAGATTCCTAGCTGGTTTATCTTGCCGTTCTCGATCTCTTTATTTGAATCATCATACTTCCCTAATTTTTTTCCATGATTTATAATTCATAATCAATATATGCAAAATTTAACGTGTATGGAAAAGTCAATTGCTCTCAATATTTAGAAAAGTTACATAAAAAATGACGAAAAGCTAATTAGGTCAATGACTAATTAAGGTAAAAAATGCGTTACGATGACTTAATATCTCTCAATACCATTGTAAATCCTTGGAATTCTGAAACCATGCGGGATAATATGAATCTTCCTAAATTAAATCTTCTGAGTGAAAATCTCTTTTGAAAGTTTGACAGCTTTTTATTCAAGTCTTTTTTTTTTGGTAAAATGCTGAAGTATACTTTAATATGGCTGTTTTTAATACATTAATCAAAAAAAATGAAATGAAATCATAGATTATATATTCTTGATTTTGTATCTATTTAAAAAAAAATTACGAATTAATAGTTAAAGTTTTTAAGTTACTCATAAAATATTTTTAACATATTATATATAAATTGCCATGCATCGTTTGAATCAAACTAAATACTAATGTAAAATAATTTTTGTTGCTTTTATTAAAAGATGTTTTGTAAATCTAAAATACATAAATAATATATGTTATTATTTATATATAAATTATGTTAAATAGATCCCTGATACTTTTAATATGTTTATCAAAAGTACATCTAGAGATATTCTCTTTTTATATTGATAAGCCTCTGTTGCTTTGTCGAGTTTGAGAAAAATTCTGAAATATTTTTTCCCTTCATGTGAGAACAACTTTACAGTAAAGCACTAAATGAATCTTTATCTGTACATTCAGAGCTTCCTAACATGTCTAGATGTTTTATTATCAATAAACGAATGCCAGCTGGACGAAACTCAAATTTCCGAGTGTCGGAATATATCTAATGCTTTCTATACGCTATATTTATTATCTGCCATAAAACTATTACTGTAGGCGAATAAAATGATGTAATTGTGGCGATATACGATATTAGCCAAAAATTATAAACTCTCATTTCACTCATTTTATCAACAGTTATTATAAACATGTGTCCTTAGTTTTCAATTTTTTCCAATGCTAATCGTTTATAGAATATGTCTTAGGTTTCATTAATTCCATTACTAAGAAAGCCATAATTTTTTACACCTTCTTTTGTGGTATAATCTGAGCTAATGTGTGATATATATACACAATTAAATTTAAAAATTGTCAAAAATTGATTAATATTATCTCATCAATAGTTGAAATCACATTTTCTTTATGAGCGTTGCTACTTGGTAAAAGAATTTATAATTTTGGACACGGTTGGAGTAACCGCTGAAGAACTGAGGTTTGTCGCTCAAAATGTAAGTATTCTATTTGTTATCTGAATACGCAATTAATTATATCGAAAAACTAAACATATAACATAAGCATTTAATCTCTAACCCTTTTCAATCGTCTCAAATATTGTAAGATCAATTGTTACTCAAACTCGATCAGAAGTGTAATCATATAGGCATTTGAAAATGAACACAGATCTCATTTTTTGTTATTATTTAAAGTTAACGGGAGTGTTCTAATAATTTTTTCATTTAGATATACTTTCCATTATCGCAATTTACTCTGGCATGCGATTACTAAAATATTATGAAAGCAAAATTTATATTTTTGGAAACTTTTTCTTCAAGTAATTAAAACGAAAATTTTTCAAAGAAGTATATTTTAATTACAAAATCACATATCAAATTTTTATTTTACTATATATTAATCTTTTTGATTTATCGAGTTTACATGCTTTTGAAAATACAGACTGACGTTGATGAAATGTTTTGACATGGGTTTGATTCCAAATTTGAACATATCTAAGCTTCAGATCTTACATATATATACCAAATTACATTCATCTAGTTCTATTCGTTTTCAATTAGGTGTCATACATCAAATATGTGAGTTACCATATTCACTGACAAAAATAAAAAAATGTGTTTTTCTTATTCAGGGAAATCTGTTATTTGGAAATTGGACAAGGTGACAAATTTTATTTTCGAATATTATTTTAATTCTATAAATTTTTATATCTCAAAGCTTAAAGAGCTTAACATAAAATCATTTTGGAACCCATTCAAATTATGTATCACCCAGCATATATCTGACGGAATTGAGTAACTGGTTCAAAAGTAGAAATGCCAATGGTATGCAGAAGAATTTAAATATTTGACTTTCTAGAATATTATATGTGCTTCCTATTTTCTAGTGCATTGTATTCCTATTAACATTCCAGACTCTTTCTTGCAAGAGTATCTTAAACTGAATGAGAGCCTGATGCGATACGAGAAAGAATGTTGCATTCATTTGGTATTCATTAGCATCGAAGGGAGCTTAGAATGTCCATAATCACTATTAAAGGATCATTCCAATACCTCCAGACATATTTATATTAAGAATATAAACACCGCATTTTTATTGACCAATTCATTTTTTTTAAGATGGGAAAAATTAATTCTATTACTTTTTTGAACTACCCAAAAATATTTATTTAGTAAACAAGCAGTCTAAATGTTGCTAATTCTTTTGATTCAGTAGATATTTTGATTTTTAAAAAGCTTATTAAAATAACTTTAAGTTATGTCTATAACACGGTTGGAATCATAAGAATATGATAAAAATAAACTGCACATTAAAGACATAATGGAGTAATTGCCTAAGATTATTCAGAAGTATAAAGTACATGAAAGTTGTCAATTATATTCATAATTTGTGCATTAATAAACAGCAAATTAAATAAAGATCAGTAGAAGCATTATACAGTTGTCCGTAGAAGGTAAAAAAATTATTTCATTTTGGTGCCCTAAGTGCATATAGCTTGTGTTAAATCATATACAAAAATAACCTTTTCTTCTTGCTTATTTTTGTAACCGATTAATTATTAACAACTTGCCGATATAATTCATAATTTTATGTCCACCATTCAAGTTTCCATTATTTTTCATTAAAGCTGCTTAAAATTTTTGAATGAATATGCATCTTTCCGCATGGTAAATAATTTATTGTTTCGCATGCACTAACGCCTGTTAATCAACGTTGTATTAAAATCAAACGCTATGCGAGAATGCATTATTTTTTATTTACATTATAATATTATTTTTATTTATTTTTATTATTCGGAAGATACAAATCTATATTTCATTTAAAAAATGATTATTATTTTTTCCGAAAAAAAGACGCAATTTAAAATAATCAATCATCTCTTTAAAATAATTTCGTTATGAACAGAATTTAAAATTTTTTTTAAAAAAATGCATATATTGATAAAGATTTAAAAAAAATAGTATAAGTGCTTATAATATTTTCTCTAATAATTTGAATTCTAATCTTTAATTCTGTCTCCAAAATTTATTTTATTACGTACTTAGTGTGATTTTTATTCTATATAATATATTTCAGAAATGCAAAGGAAATTTTTCTAGATTAAAATACCAGAAAATGATAAAAGTATGCAGCTGTCTGGCTTATTAATCAGATTTTAATGGATATTTAATGATCCAAATATACTTTTTAAAATAAAATTCGTTGGAGTGTTTTGCCAATGCTTAGAAAATTTAGAACTGTAAAAATTCTTCTGCTAACATCTAAAACTCCTAAGGAACAAATTCCAATCCATATATATATATATATATATATATATATATATATATATATATATATA
>JAPMOR010003104.1:40769-69800 GCA_026543865.1 Argiope aurantia | reverse complement strand
TTATCAATACTGAACAACATTATATCAAATCAAGCACTAACTATGTCACATGCAAATATTTACAAAAGAAGAAGGTATTTTTAACAATTGTTTTACATGATGAATCTGTCTTCGTGATTCCTCAGATGACTCTTGCTACTAGAAGTCTTCAGGAATTGTAAGAAGCAAATAAGATTGGAGATTCTTGGGAATCCGAAGTTGTATTACACCATGAGGAAGAGTACCAGCAAGTGTTAATGCTCTTCGAATAAAACATCTGCATAAATGAGAAAGAGAACGGGGAGTTTTATCCGTTCCAAAAAGCATATGATCATACGTATTCACAATCACCTCCATTTCAAATTTCAATGCAGCTGTTGGTAGATTCGCTGGGGCTCTTTGGAACACAAGTCTTCTTTCCTCCTCAAGTTGTTGTTTTGTGACTGTTGGATCAGGAATTGAAGACCAAAGAAGATAGAAGCATTTATCTAGTTCTGCACGCATTTTATCATCTCTCTGAAGATACCTAACAATAAGAAATATCAACACTTCACGAACAATAGGCATTCGACCTATTGGAGATCGTTCTAAAGGACGAGCAAGGTGACTATCAAGACGTGACCTGAAATATAATAATATAATTAAAACATAGGAAAACAAAAACAAGCAAAATCATGAAAACGTTTGTACAAAAACACCTTTAAAAATTCTTTTTTTATATATATATTCATGAAAGGAAGGCATCCTTATCAAAATGAAATATTAGAAAGAAAAAAAAAACACCTAATAATAACATGAGTATGAACAGGCTGCAAAGACTAATTTTATCTTCAAAAATAGGTATTTCATAAGCACTTTTAGGGAAAAAATGATAACCAACCATTAAGTACATTTTTTAGTATAGAAGTATGTATTTAATTAAATAAATTAAGCTGGATATTAACTAAGAAAGTGTCCAATTTTATACAAATATAAACATAAAATACATAATATATAAACATAGAATAATCGAATATTTTTCACCAACATTGAAACAAAATAATTTAAAATGCCCCCCCCCCAACTTTTTTAAAATCTTGATTAAAAAATTTTATTAAAAGATTTTTATTGTATTTCTTATATTATTTCATTATACCATGGTTAGAAGTATAAGAATAAAATAGTAATAAAAAAAGATACTACTACTTTATAAGCATTCCAATTCCTCGAAAAAATATTAAGAACTAAAGTAAACAAATCTTGAATGTAAAAATCATACTAACTTTATTAGATATGTAAATAAAACTTTATTTCCTTTTTGAGAATTTTAAAACTCTTTCAATTTGTTCCATAATCTAGCAAATAACTTTTCCCAACTCAATAGATTATTTTGCTAGGAGTGAAAAGCTTCTGGTTTACTGAGGATATGTATTAGCTTCATATTCAATTTCAGCCATTTCCTTTTCTCAGAAATATTTCTTTTTCTATTAGGAGATAAAAAAAAAAAAATCAGATTCTAACTTTATGCCATTGACAATCATTTCTTTTGCCATCTGTTTCTACAAGAATAGGGGATATTTTGAATGGGCCAGAAATTTCTAAAATTCTCAACTTATTTTAAATAATGTTTAATGAGTGGTTTCTGCCAGATTGTTGTTTGCAGTCAGATGTTGTGAAACATGATATTTTTCCATCGAATTTCCCATTTCAATATTTTTATTAAAATTGAATCCTTTTTTAAAAGTTGTTTGTTCACAAGAAAGAATAAAAATTTTCAAAACTTTTGAAGGAGTTTTTTTTTTTTAAATTTATCTTCTTTAAATAAAAAATAAAAATAGCAAATCTAGTCTCACTTTCCTGATATTAAAATTATTAATAATTTCTTGGAGTTTATAGATTTTTTGGTCTGATTTGACCAAGAAATCTGTAAACTCCATGAGAATATTATCTTTTTATCCTTTTTGAAGAAAGTACAATGCAGAACAAGTTTCTTTGTACATACTCAATTGTTTTCTCTAAAATATAATTTCTCACCGATGCAAAATTTACTGCCAATGTCTTCACTATGTATTCAGTTTTTTTTTAAATAATAAACTACTGATAATTATGCTTGAAAGGCATATAATTTTATCAGAAAATTCTTGTAATAATTTGTTCCCTATTATACCTGTATTCACTTATCTTTTGTGCATTATTAGAAAAATTGGATTGGCATTAGCAATTTACTGAATAATTCTAACTGAGAAATTTTCTTTCAAACCTTTAAAAAAAAGAATACAATCATAGTTTTACTAATTTATGAATACCAGATGCATAAAACGCCAAAAGTGAATATAGTTGATACATTTGAAATAAATGGCTTACTACGCTTTGCAACACATGTGAAACCAACTGAAAATGTATCTCCAATATTTCATTGCATATTCCCTAAAAAAATATCGAACTCAAAGATTTTTATTTTCAGTGGCTTAGTCGAGTTAAAAAAAAAAAAAAAGGCGAGTATGCAAGAAAATATTTGGTTGACTAATTAAATCCAAAATTAGTAAAACAGTTACAATTTTAGAAACAAAATTTTTTTATCTAACATTTTTATAAGATTATATAAGATTTTTTATTTTAACAAGATCATTTATCTAAGTTAATGAATTTTTCTATTACAGTATTTACATGCATGCAAACATAAAGACCAACAGATAGTCAATTCATTTGTAGATTTTGGTATGGATTTATATTTTAGATGCTAAAACTGTGGGCCAGATTTTAATGATATTATAAATTATTATGAAGTTTGAAGTGATCATGTTCTTTTGTAATCAGATAAAAAAATCATGGAAATTAATTTTGTTCAAAATTTGTTAGAAATCTGAAAATTTAATGAAGAAATTCCAGCTCAAAGCTTTTTGTGTTGTTTTGTTCACAGACGGACATAATTCCAAAAAGTTTTATTCAGAGGTTTGAATCAAGAAATTTGGGGAAAATCTCGAGTCAAAAGAATTTATTGGTGGTTACATTTCTTTTTCTTTGATTAGTTTGTATATAAAAAAGTAAAAAAAAAAAATGAATTTAATTGGCATTAATTTATTTTTGGTATTTTTCGGCAAGAGTAACAAATAATCTACAAGTAGTTTTGGAGTATCATGCACATTTTACTTCACTTTTATTTTTGGAAGTCTTGAATAATTCAGTGTATTCACTTTTGGAAGTTCACAATGAATGAAATACACATTTTCTGGCATACAGGCAAAAATTTCTAAACTTTTGAACAAAAATTAATTGAAATAAAAATATTTAAATAATTTATAAATGGAGAGTCACTAAATCATGTTGAAATACCACTAACAAATGCTGAACAAACGAATAATCAAATGTAGAAAAACAGTGATTCACTGTTAAAACCCAAACAAATGGTTTAATTTGAATACACAAAACTGTAAATAGAAGATTGTGTTTTTCTCTCTGTCTAAACAAGCATAAGGAGGTAAAAGAAGAGTCAAGTAAATGAAATTTTCCCCATTCTATCAGTAGTTCCCTAAATCCCTCTGGATTCATAAATCTGTTAAACATTGAAAGACCGGACACCACAAAGTAAGTACAGTCTATAATTGGGTAGATCTATTGTGATAAAAAAAAATGCCCCCCCCCCCATCAAAAGAAAAATATATAAATATCTGAATAATAAAAAATAATAATAAGTAAGATAAAAGCAGTTTTTAAGGACTTTTAATGATGCTACACACCTTGAAGAAATAGAAATCTTAATGAAAACATACATATAGAAAATCCATCAGGTGAATGTGAAGTTCAAAAAGTTTGATAATGAATAATGACATTTTAGTCCAAAAGAAAACATGAAAATACAAATATAACTTCAAAAAAAAAAAAAACAATAATTGCAGAAATTAATAACACACAACCAGAAAATCTTTACTAAACCACCACAACAGCACAATTTTTTTATCCTTTTAAAAACAAATTTGACTTCTCAAATGAATTTAGAATATAAGTTTTTAATTTATTATAATTCTTGAATGAAATATTGGTTATTCAAAACAGCTGGAGAAAATAATGAGTCTGCATTTCCAAATACAAAAATTCTGCATTTAATAAAATTAAATAAAATAAAATTCAGCATTTTTGCTAAATTCAAACCAAAAACTACCCTTTGAAATAATAAAATAGCAAATGTAAATTTATTTATACTACAAATTTTATACATATTATGCAGTTGACAACAACACAAACAATTACTAGAGCACTCCCAAACTATTACTGGAGCATCACTCAAAATTCCAGCTTATCTGAAATTTCTTAAAGTAACAAACAAAACTAAATTTATTGAAATAATAAAGTTACATGTAGGATGAATAATACTCCAGATTGGTAGTGATATTTAAAATGTGCAATATGTCTTTCAACAATTTCACTGATTTAGGCATATACATAGTTATAGATGAAACAGTAACATATTTTTATTCAATAAACAGGAAGGTAGAAGATACTTGATAGATATAAATATTGGCTCAATGATTGAAAGAAACAGGCTTTTTCACTGTGATTATTGCTTGTTAAATTCTTAAAAAATCTGTCCTGAAAAACTTGGCCTTTATGGTTTTCTTAAGGTAGCTTCAACTTAAAATTATGAATATATTTAATTTTGGAAGTTATAAACTACTCATTTTACTCATGAACTTCTTTAATTACTAGTCTGTGATTGCACCCAATGCTTGCACTTAAAAGTAAAAGGAGAAATGAATAAAAATTTATTCTGAAATGGAATTGGCTGAATAGAAATATGTTCAAGAAATGAACAGAAACATTCATCATGAATGAACTTATACAACAAAAATGTGGAGTCATAGAAAAAAAAAAAGTAGCCACTTAAATTTATTTTGCAATCAATCATTGTATGTTAAAGTACAAAAGTAGTAATGAATCCTAAAAGATACCAGCTCCTAAAATTTTAATAGGGGATTGTCTACATACTAAAATTGTGCAAAATTTGAACTTTCTTACGACAACACCTATTTTAACATCATGAATAGTCCCCCCCCCAAGAAAAATATGCAAGGAGTATAACTTTTGGTTAATATACCATGATTATATTAGGCGATATTTGACATTTTCTGTTAAAGGGTTATTTCCATATTTAGATGCGTAAGACTTGGATATTATCTGTACATCTGTAATAGTATTTATTTATTTTTGTTATGTCTTCTTCAAAGTATTTTTTAAACTTTGATCCACAAAGTAAATTTGCTTGCCATTTCATTCATAAAATATTTATAGCAAAATTTTAGGAGAATCTTGATTTTTTTTCAGGGAAGAAATACTCAAGAGCATTGAAAGTTTTGTTTAAAATGTACTTAAGCCTGATTCTCCTTTATGCTGAAAGTACTAAAATGGAAAGTTTTATTGTATGAGTAAAAGATATAAAATATATATTTTTTATTATTTTAAAGAAATGATGATTTTTAATGTTAAAATTAATATTTTACTGATTCAGGCCGAAAAATATTAACAGATTTTTATTCTTTTGAGCTTTATTCTTGTATTTCTTTATCAGCATATACTAGTATCACTGCTTACTGCTCATAAATAGACATGAAATGATACACCACTTTATTTTACAAGCATACAAAAAGAGTAGTGCATTTCACTCACTGATAAATAAATCAGTTTAATCAATCAGTAAATCAGTTTTTTTTTCAATGCTTTATGGGAAATTTAATGTTTTATGAAAATACATTTTGTTTTCCAAAGATTTCATTGTTTGAAGTCATACATACAGGATATATGTGTGTTACAGAAGTGAAAAGCAAATTGCAGAACATCACTCTAAATGTTTATTCATATCTTTAATTCCCCTTATTGTTACACTTTTTAAGCTATAATTCATCACATATCTTTCTTCTTCCTATATAAATGAAAATTTGGAAGGAAGTATAATTATAAAAGTTATTATATATAATTATAAGAATAATTATAATATATAGATAATTGCAAGAATAATTATTCTTTTGAATATCTTTAAGAAATAACCAGCTTAATAATGAAAATTAATATTCAAACATATTTGCTTAAACAGAATAAAGTTAATTTAATCAAACTGTTATTGAGAAATTAACTGTATTAAAGGGATTAATAAATTCATATATATTAATACAAAATATCGTTATTTATTGATTAATAAATAATGTTTTGATAACTGCTATTTATACTTAAATAAATATCCGTAAATTTAAATAAACACTAATGGTCCTTTTCTTGTTAAAAAAGTACAGAGTTAATTATCTATAAATTATTAAGAGAGACAATTTGTCAAGATGTTTGTGAAATTAAATAGTTAAATCTACAAAATAATAATTAAAAACTAAAATTCATATCTTTCTGGAATTTGCTTTATTCTGTAAGTGATGCTATATGAGCTCTAGTAAAAATGCTAGCTTATTACAAGGACAAAGACTATCCCTCATATTTGAAAGTAGTGAATGTTATATGGCAATGGAAATTTAAATGTATTTTTATATTATAAAAATTCAGAAAATTTAAAATAAAAAATTGCTGATATTTTGAAATTTTTGAATGTTTCCCTAAACATATCATTTTAGGAGCAATACAGAACATTTAATATAAAGATAAAACTATTTGTAGGAATGACCTGAAATTTTGCAGATCTCCATAAAAAGATATTTATAAAGATTTGTGCCAAAATTTAATTATGTTGCAAGCTAACAATTTTTAAACTCTAATTTTGTAATTTTTTTTCACATTTTAAAAATTACTTTTTTATGTTAAATATGTATACAAAATGTGTAGAATACTTTATATTTTGGTAACAAAAAGAGTGTGGGTGAATAACATTATAAGTTTTTAAGATATGAATAAAAGTTGAAAATTTAACATTATAAAGCCAAAATTTTGTTAGACTATAATTTTGAAGTTAAAAGGCCTAAACTAATGAAGCTTCGTTTCCAGGCATAATGTTTGATATTGTTTTAAAATTTGATGAGAAAAATGGATATTGCCGTTGGAAATTTTCACGATAGCTCTAATTTTAACATATAGACATCCCCTTATAAAAAACTACTATTAAAACAGTATATTACATTTCTTGTATGGAGAAAAAAAGTAATTTAAATAAAACATTTTGCTTCTAAGGCTGCATAAGAATTCTAGAAAATATTAAAACTAATCTTTGCAACACAAAAATTATTTTAACAATAAACGATATTGTGATTTTTGTTCAAAATTTTAAAACAGTTCAATAGCTAATTTAGTTTTTTTTTTTTCGTAAATACATGTAATAGCAAAAATATAAAAATAGTATGCTATAACATGTACAATATATATATATTTTAGGAAAGACTTAAAGAAAGGAAACTGCCAAACATCACTTACAATCTTTTTTTCTTTAACAAATTTTCTTACAAAATTACTTTCCGTAAACAAAAATCTTATATTTTTATAAATAAATAAAAGCATCTTAATTTCCTTTTAATTAAACACACTACTGGATGTAAAATTATTAATTTAAAGATAATAAATCGACTAACAAATGCTTACATATAATGATTAAAATATAAAATTAAATGTTTATAAATAATAAATAATTTCAAAATTGAAATACTAATTATTATTAGAATATTAATAAAAAAAAATCTAATTTAAAATAACCAATCCTGCTCAAAGTGGATAAAAAAGTTTCAAAACCTTTTTTTTTTTACAGAATTTTGAGGCTTGCAATTTCTTCCTCAACTCTTAAAATCTCTTTCTGAACTGCCTCAAGAATTTTTATTTATTTATTATTTTATTTGTTTATTTAGCTTTTAATTTTTTTGAAGTAATACTCTGCTTGGCTTCCCCCTTTTACAAATTTATGCATAATTTCTGCCCTACCTTTCTTTTCTTTATACTCTTCATACCTGGCTCATAAATTTCTCAAACTTAAAATCAATTATTTTTATATTTTAAAATTCTAATCTTTTAATCTTTAAAAAATAAGTGCAATAATAAATTTAAAAAATTGCAAAATAAGTCTATAATATATAATTTAAGATTCTATAATTTCCATCTTTAATAATATGAGAGTATTGATGTAAGCATGTGCACAACATCTTGAGAGAAAAAAAAGACTTAGGTGACTTTTATAATATGTTTTGTAAAAGTTCTTTTTTTTTTTCTGTTTGAGATAATGATAAAAAGTATCTGAACACATAATGTAAAATTAAAAGATGTTAATAGGTAAATATCACTTTTAATTAATGCAAAAAAAGTAAACATGATTTAAATCAACAAACACAATTACTAATTTTATGAAAAGAAACTACTATTTTCGAAAACAATGTGCTTGATTTTCAAAGAATAATAAACTCAAAATAGAAAAAGAAAAAAACTTTTTTAGAAAATGTTACACCTACCGGACCCAAATCCCTGGAAGCAAAAGGTTGTGCGACAATTTTTGAATATTACTAAACATGCGATTTTTGGTACTGAAAAAGGTATTTATACTGCAAGTTTCAACACAAATCACGTGATTGATGTTGGTATGATTATTTCAAGAAACAAGTGACTAGCTCCCTCCATTTATATCCGAGCTCTATGGTTGCAGTGATCTTTTCGCAACATGATTTAGCTTCGGATGTAGAGAAATGATAACATGAAAATGCTGATTGCATGCATGCATGCTTGGTGTAAAATGTTGTCATAAGCAATTTTTCCTGATTTTTAGATATTTTTACGAATTTCCTTAATTTTTCCAAATTGATATAGCCCCTTAACCTTTCTTAGTTCTGTCACTAGCCTGTTCTAACTTAACTAAAAAAATTAATTAATCTTAAACCTCAAATAACAAAGAATCTAACCTAGAGTTATTAATTTCACACTGATATACTATATATTTCAAAGTGTAAGCCAAAACTTTTTAGAATATTTTCTACAGTTAAACTACAGAAGTCAGTTTACATACAGATCTTCTAATCTTTTTTTTAAAAATGTAGTCAGCTTTTTGTTTGCCAGATACAAATAATAACATATAACACTTTTTAGTATTATGATTTATAACTCTAAAGTTAAAAAAAATTCCTTTTATATTAAATTATCTAATTTTTTTTTTGTGAAAATGAGTTAAATTACTTTTCAAAATGCTTATTATTAGTGATTTGTAACACTGAACAAAGGATTTACAGAGAAATGCTAAGCAGCCATGCTGTTAAATACAATAGATTATATTCAAGAAAGAAAATAAGTGAAAAAAAATTATGCTAGCTTCAGATAGAGCTCCTAGTTAAAATTATCATTGTTGATATCTGGTATTTTACTTTATAATGATTTGATTGGAAAAAATTTCATCTGTTTTTCTAGCTTGACAATATTTTTGCTCTCCAGTGATAAGTTTAAAATTCATGGTTTTTATTTATTTATTTGACTTATATGCATATTTTGAATTTAGAGTAAATTGTTGAAGGAAAAGGACTTTTGGTTCATTTTTGAAAATTTAATGTATATATTCCAGTAAAAAAAACATGAAAGATTATCTTAATATTTCAAAAACATTTCAGAATAAATAGTACATCTATATTTTGACCTTTAGTCTAAGTTTAGACACAGAATATGAAATAATGCAAACTGGAAGTTTACCATCTTATCTTAATATATGTGAACAGATAGTAGATTATTAGTAAAACAATATACTCACAGACACCTCAAAAGAACATGGTAGCTTGAAAGGAACTTAGAATTCTTCAGAAAGCCATTATCTAAAAGAGTCTTCATTTCTTTAAAATTTCCTGATATCATAGTGGATGATATTGGACAGTTAGAAAAGTTACGCAATTTATGTCCCCGTATCCATGCACCATAAAAATCAAACTGTAGAAAATTGGACATGATAAGCACCCACTTTAATTTTTCAGTGCTTCTATCAGGAAGATGATCAGTTATCTTCTCTAAAACACATACCATGAATCGGTCAGATATCAATGCAGATTTCCATATTTGCACTAATAAATTAGGTTGGTCATACCTTTTTTCTAGGATGGTATCAATGATAAGAAAATAAAAACTTAGTGAAACTGCAGAAATTTCTTCCATGTCCAGCAACTTCAATGCAGTGATAAATTTTGGCAATATTGTTGGTAGCGATTTTTCATGTAAACCTTTAATATCTTTCACAATAAGAGGAAGATATAATGCATAAATATCTTTGTTGTAAAACCTTGTATCTACGCTCGGAAAAAAATCATAAACTTTATCAGCATAGTCTAGGAGATTTAGATGATTTACAGACGGATGATCAGTAAATTTTTTCCCAACAATTTTTCTTGCGAACTGTACACAATTAGGAGGTACAATTCGATACTGGCAGATCCGTACAGTAAAAGCTTTGTCACATCTACAACAAACATTATTTCTTTTCACAACTTTAACAGGAGCAAATGCAGCAAGAACAAATGGATTGAGTAAACTAGCAACACTGGCATCAATATTTCGTTTGTATAAATCACAGATGGTGTTTCTAAGATCGCATTTGGGATCCTCAAGAAAATTACTACTTTCAGGTTTATAATGAATTAAATTAAGAGCATCTACACTTGAAGTATCAGAATATTTAGAGCAATTTAATATTTTACGAGCTAAATCTACAGACATTTCTAAGTTCATAAATTTTGCACTGCACAACATATTGAATCGGAGGTAATATAGTTAATGTAAAATAAAATTTAGCAAGGTGAACAAAAAATATTCGATGATATGAAAATTCGAAAGAAGTAAGAAGTAGAGATTTATAATAAAGAAAGATGATTTTATCATACCACACACCACTAATTAAACACAAACCGAAAGCAACCTTATTGCCATATTTCATGGAAATCACGGGAAATTTCCAGTTCGATTACTGAACAAGAAAGAACAAATTATGAAGCTACAAATCATCAAGGATAATTTATCATAATTAATAAATAATTAATAGTTTTATTAGGATTATGAAATTGTTGCTTGTTTTTTTGCCAGCTGAGAGAATATTAAAATAGTTACATTTAATTTGGAAAAGATACGAAATACCTGAGAACATTAACTGATATACTCTAATAATGATTTAAAATTATTATTATGTTAATCAATGTACAATAATTATGTCTATTGCTGAAAGGAATATAGTTTCTTCTTAAAATTTTGATATTTAAAGTAATAATTTATAGCAAAAATTTAATTTCGAGTAATTTAAAATAAAAATTTAATTAGAAGGAAGACCGACTTTTATTCTAGTTATGAAAAGAAAAGCACCTCGACTTGTGCTTCTATCTACATTCATTCTAAGGATTTGCTTGCAAGTTGTGTTGGAGGGCATACACGTGAATATTTGCTTCCGACCAAAGAATTTTAGATAAATATACTACTTTATTGGTAAGTATTTTTGATAACTTATTTTATAAGACCAAAGAAATATTAAAATGTTATTTTTACAAATATAAAAGTCCATAAACTCTCATATATTAATGATTTTAAAAAAAAACAAATTATGGTTGTCGGAAAGTTTTAAATTTTCCCCCTTAATCTTAATATAAATAGGTATAGGTATTATCGATATTATTAATGTCGCCATTTTCTCGTGTTTTGCCATATTTCTTAATCATTAACTAAGAAGTTGGAAGATTGAATTGATGCTTATTTTCAGTTCATGTGAACTTATGTAGGTGGAAAATACTATATATATATATATATATATATATATATATATATATATAAAATATTACTAAGAAGGTGGAAAATACTATATATATATATATATATATATATATATGGTATTAACTAGTGGATGATTTCCTATGCAGAAATGAAGACGATGATTCACTTATTGGGTACTTGTGTCTTAAGCACATGTTATTGACACACTTTTGGTTTAATTACACACTGTTAACAAGCTTTAGATTTTACCTCCTGTCACTAACAAGTATAATCAGCAGACTAACATGATTTTAGTTATTAAACACACACATGCTATTACAGGGTACCTTCAACATCAGGAAAACACAGGGAATTTTAAAAAAATCTATGATTTGAGGAAACTGCAGAGAATTTTGAAATTTTCCTTAAAAATTGGAAAAATATGGTGAATTTTATTAATTTTTTTCATCTAATAACTGACAATATCTATTAACATTGCAAGAATCAACGTTGCCGTAGTTCTAAAAATTAAACAGCAGGATTCGTAACTGTTAAACCATGAAGGTCCATCCATTTTCTATTCACTCCTGTTTTCTTCTATCAATTGGTTCAACTTCCAAGATTGAGAAAAATTACCAATATTAGATATTCACTATAGCTTCTTGAATATTAATATAACTACTAAAACTAAAAAAAAGGCACTTTTTGCAGAATGTTTTAGATTTGTGAAGAAGGCCACAAAAAAAAAAAGAATGCATTGAAAAACAATGCAGTATTTTGTGAAAAGCAAGTGGTTGATTTATTACAACTTCTTTAGTGCAAAGCACAAATTTCAACTGTATGTTAAGGATGTACAAAGATCCAATCTGAAATTTTCTTGAAAAAAAGCTAAAAAATGTTGTAATTGCTATAATTAAAATATCTTGTTTCCTTTATAGGCAAAATTTTATGCATTTCTATTATTTTGTTTTCATGCTTTTGATAATCTCATTTATATACAATATAAATGAGATTTTTTGTACTTATTATTTATTTTTTATTCATATACTTTTCTAGGAATCTTATAATGTTGACTCCTGCATTTGATTTAACTCAAGATGATACATTTTTAATAATATCCATTCAAGTTCCCTATGCTAAGGTAATATTTTTGTTTTATTATAAAAATATGTCTAAGAATATTGCACATAAATTTCATTATTTATGAATGAAGTTCATCTCGTACAAAATGCATGACATAGAAAAATTTTTAAGCAAAAGAAAACATCAGATAGTGTTGTCAGCTGTAAAAAAAACAAAAAAAACATGAGTAGTTGTAATAAACATAAATTAATTTATAACACAAGAACTATTGTTAATTTTCTACTTCAATTCACCTTTTTTCAAAGCATTTAAATTTTCAATTTACTGGAAAGATATTGTACTAATTGTAATGAGCTTTATTTACATTTATTATGTATTAAAAGTACAGAAATTTTAGTTTCATTTTAGAAAACAATTAATCTGTAATCAGAAATATTCTTGATAAGATATTTTTTTATTTGTTTTATTTTCCATTGTGGTAATGTCAAAAATAATGTTCACAAATTAAAGAACATAAGTTAAAGAATTTCATTCAGTAACTGTAATTTTTAAGTCTTATTTATCTGTATAAACTTGAGAAAATGGATTGTATGATATAATTATTTCAGAAGGCAGATAAAAGCGACCTAATCAAAAGATGCATTCATATTGTTTTGAAATAGTGCATCTGTTATAAAAAAATCATGTACATCACTGTACATGATCATGCAACACATACTGAGCATACAATGATATATTCTTTTCTGTTACAGAGATATCATTTTGAAATAACGAGTATATTACCTAATTTTTCTTTTGGTTTTATCTCTTTTGGCAGCATACTGACTATATATTTCCTGCATTTTGAATGATTTTTTATTACTAAAGCTTGTGCTTTTTGTGTATTGTTTAATTAGTATCAAAACTTCTAAGGAACTCTAATATACTTTGATCATTATTCTTTTCCATAAATTAACCCAGCTCTGTATTTGAATGTTTTACATTTCTATTTGTCCTTTCTAGTTTTCTGAATATGAAGTGCATTTTGAAGATGATGAATTTATGTTTTTCTGCAAACCATATTACTTAAAGTAAGTGTGTAATTTAATAATTGCATAAAACATAAATCTTTGTTCCATTTTTGCATGATAGTGCATTCCTTTTATTTATAGATTGAACCTTCCTGGCAAAGTTGTATACATTGATCAGCCAAAATGCGAATATGATTTTGAAAAAAGTATGTGTAACTTTGTATGCAATTTAAATTTTATATTTGTATTGTTGCAATAGTTTCATATTGTAACAGAATTTTCTTTTATAGGAATTTTTAAAGTTTATGCTCCTAAAGCTCAAAGAGGAGAAGTATTTGAAGGTTTAGATTTGGTAAATATATTGCTAAAACCAAAGAAATGCAAAGTTATTGGAGCACCTAAAATTGAAGTACTTGGTAAGTTAAATATATATTGATATGTATTTTAACAGGAGATTTATTACATTTTTTGTCAAGAAGGTTATGATTTCTTACTTCATAATAAAGTTAAATAGCATATTAACTGAAAAAAACTTCTTTTTTTTTGTTACAAATAAGTGCAAAATTTCTAACAAATATGGGTTTTAAATTTTTGTGTATTATTTTTTTTCACTTTTTTTACAGAATGCATAAAATTGTAAATTAATTGGCTTAATTTTGAAAAATTTCTTAAAAAATGCTTAATTTTGAAAAGATGTCCTTAAAGGGGGCCTAATTTTCTCAAGAAGTTCAAAGCAAGGTTTTTGCTTTGTTTTGTTTCCCCATACATTGAATACGATAATTCAAAAGTATGATCATAAAATTATATTTACCAGATGCATCAAGAAAAAAAACCTTACAAAGGGAGAAATTCAGAGAAGGGATCCAGAGTGAAATAGATCTGAGTGTTCCAACATGCATTGAGATAGTGCTTGATAAATTTTTTCTCCACTCCCACTTTCTTCAATAGTATGCATTGTTCTTTCTCAAAATACTGGAATAGTTATCTCGAAAGGGCAGCACAAAATACATACAGTGCCATCCTTTTTGCAACTGGAAAAACAACAATTATTCTGTTTTGAGTGTTTTAGATATTGAAGAATTTATTTAAATTATGCCTAGTAAATGTAAGAAGAATAGCTAATTAGTCTGATCGATAGAAAATAATACAGCAGGATGAATTTGGTGTGCTAAAGAGATATATCAAACATGGAAGAAGCTGCTCTGAAAACATATGTTGCATAGTGCTATTTAAAGTCCTTAAAAATTGCTTATTTTTTATGTATCTTAAAAGTGCTTTTTTAATCCAAATGCTTATATTTTCCTTCTGAAAAATGAAATGTAATGAAACTTGAGAAAAACTAGTTCACCATGTTAGAATTTCCTAATTGTAGACTGTATTTTCTTTGTGGTGCAGGATCTTTAAATGTTGAACAGATTTCAATGAATCTGGGGATCAGTGAAAAAAGATTTTATCTAATTTTAGGGAAATACTGATAGAAAATATATTCTTTCTACTTACTTCCTTTTCTTTCACCTCCTTTTGTTTGTTTAGGCAAAGAAATTGTTACTTTTTCAGGATAATTTTATATATTCATATAAAATTGTTAATATTGGTTTTTAATAGTGACTTGGTGTCTTTATACATGTGATTACTTGTTTGTAGAGTATTTATTAGTTATATTTTATTTAGTGACTTGCCATTAGTGAATGATTTAAACATTTTTTATTCAATTAATTTTTTTTTTTTGCAAAAATTTAGAACTTTTTAACCATATGCCGGAAAATGTGTATTTCATTCATTGTGGACGTCCAAAAGTTAATTGAATAAAAAATGTTTAAATAATTGAATTATGAATTATTCAAGAATTATGAATTATTCAATTATTCACTGAATTATTCAAGAGTCCCCCCCCCAAAAAAAGGAAAGCAAAATGTTTATGATGATCCAAAGTTACTAGTAAGTCATTTGTTATTCATGTCAAAGGATACCATTAATACCAAAAAATGTAATCACGAAAAAATACAAAATAAAGTTATGCTTTTGCAGCGTGATTATCAGTAGTTTATCTAAAAAGAAAATTGAATACGTCATCAGTAAATTTTGCACTGGTAAGAAATTATTTTTTAGGAGAACAAGTAAGTGTGTACAAGAGAAACATAGTCTGCATTGCACTTTCTTGAGAAAGGAAAAAAAAAAAAAAAAAAGTTGCTATTCGCATCTAGTTTAGTATATTTCTTGGTCAAATCATGTTTACTCGATTTCAGTAATTTTAATATCATGAGGATGAGACTGGATTAGCTATTCTTATTTCTAATTTGAATAAAATAAATTTTTAAAACTCTGTAGAGAGTTTTGAAAATTTTCATTCTTTCTCGTGAACAAGCATCTATTGAAATAAGATTTAGCATTAATAAAAAATATTGAATTGGAAAATTTGGATGAAAAATATCATGTTTTGCAACTTGTAGTCTATGATCAGATAAAGCATTCTGGCAGAATCTACTTGGTAAGCATCACTTAAAGAATTGAGAATTTTAGAAACCTCAGCCCATTGTAAATGTCCCCTATTTTTGTAGAAATTGATGTCCAAAGAAATAGTTGACTAGAATCTGATTTCTTGATCTCTTAATGGAAAAAGAAATTTCTCTTGGAAGAGGAAATGTTGAAATTGAATATAAAGATAATGCATTTGCTCAACAAGCCAGAAACGTTTCACTACTAACAAACTAATCGAATGAGTTGGGAAAAGTTATTTGTTAGAAAATTGAACAAAATGAAAGAATTAAAAAAAAAATTATTGAAACAATTTTTTTCTGAAGTGTCTCTTTGTCTAACATATAATTGGAAATTCTTGTTTTGCATATTGTTCGTGTTTTGTGCGCATTTTTTTATACGAATATTTTTTAGGGGGACTCTTAATGGGGTATATGTTGAACTTTTTAAAAAAGTCTTTTGTTGTACAGTTTTTGCATGCAGAATGCAGTAATGATAATAATAATAAAAAAAATTAAATAAAAAATTATGGCTATATAAAATTAAATACTTAAAAAAAAGATAGCAAAAAAAAAAAAAAAAAACCAGAACATAAGGGTTAAACATAAGTAACAGTCTAGAAAAAAAGGCAAAACTTAAATGGGATATGTTTTCTGGCTTCAGTCATGGCTTTCTTTTTCCTGTCAATCTGAAGATAAATAAATAAAACTGCCCCTCCTACCCGAACACAGAATCAATGTCACATCCTTCTCTACAAAGTATCAAATTACACCTTTCACATGAAGAGAGACAAATGAAAAAGCATATGTCCTAGACAGGCGGTGTCCTCAAATGAGGAATGAGGTGTCCTGTGAATCAGCCAATTTGATTAATTCTTAAATTAATTTGAAGATTAAAAATAATTATTATACAAAACCTTGTAAGAAAATGGGTGATTGATTTTGATAAAATTTCATTTCTTAAAAAGTCAAAAAAAATTTGGAGTATTTTTTAAATATAATTAATGCCGAGGGAAAAAAAATTGATTTTGCTGATATTTTTTTTTTAAAGGAAACTAAATGCTGTTTTACCTGTTTTACCAGCAATTTTTGGGGTTTTAAAGCTAATAGTTTTTTTTTTTTTTTTATAGAATTTAAATGTGTCCTTTTTTTGTGATCACTGCCTTTGAAATGGTTAAAGGGATTTTATGGTATTATATTGTATTGTAATTAAATATTGTATGATTATGTTAATCCATTGCATAAAATCTAGTTTAACTAAATTTAACTTAAAACTAAAAAATTTTCAATGATCGTGATTTTATTCTCTTTTTTTTTTTTCAATGTTTTTTTTCTGTTTGAACATTATTATTTGATTGACCAATCTTCATAAATTTTAGTTCTTACTAAGAATGGATGGTGATAAACTGCAAGATCTTACTTGAAAAGTTTTTAAAAAATTTTATTCTCCAAAGTTTAGATTTTTTTATTTTATAAGGAGATTTTTTTTTTCTTTTTATACCTCTTATAGAATTTCATCTCTTCACATATGAAGTTTTGACCTGAATGACAGAGCAATGGGCAGCATAAACAATTAAAGTTAGGAGCATGAAATTTGGGGGATTTCTTCTTGGGTATTAGAGGCTCATTAAGAATGGATTTTTAAAAATTTTAATTAGAAGTTTAATTCAAAATAAAAATAGTATGTTTATGTGTTCCTACTATAATATTAAATTATATTATCTCGCAAAAATTATTTATACAGCGTTTCAAATGTGAGAAAATATCTTTTCAATCATACCAATTTTGTTTTTTTTTTTAAGGAATTTTTTTCTTTAGTTTTTTGAAAAATTAGTTTTGGAAACAGTTTCTATCAATGGTTTTTATTATAATGAAATTCAAAACAATAACATTGTTTCATTGAATCAGTGATTTGTTATTTTACCTCTGTTAACATCATGATAAAAAAAAATGCTTTCTTTTTTTTAATTAAAAATTTTTTTAAAATAATTTATATAATAAAAGGGTTTTTTTTTATCAGGGTTGTCATGCCACTTAGAGAATCTGGAAAACTAAAAACACTGGGAATTTAAAAATCGACTTAAAATTCCAGGAAAATGCAGGAATTTTTGAGTTTTGTTATTACTTTTTCCCATCTAAAAATGCCGATCTCTAAAGATTGCAAGAATAAAAAATCATAGTCATCGCTTCAAAAACAAAACTATACCATTCACGATTGTGTAATGCGGAAACTTGCACCTTTTTTACTCTCTCCTTTTTTCTTTTTTTTTTCTGTATAGATCAGTCCAGTTTCGATTTATGAGGCAGTTGTTCTTTTCCCATAAAATTCGTATAGGGTAAACACAGGGAATTTTTTCCCCCCAGATTTGAGTGACAATCCTATTTGATGAGTTTTATTAAATTTTGAAACAATGTTATGTTGTCTCACACTGACTTTAAAAAATATTTTTTAAGAAAAGGCTTTATCTTTTATTTTTATTTTCATTTTGCTTCTAATTGCAAAGGTGGCTTCTTTTTTCTTTTTTTCTACTTTATGAATTTGTTTCCATTACAGATGGAAATTAGGGCTTGTTAAAGCATCTTCATTTCTTCGTAAAATATGTAATCATATTTTTTCTGTAATTTTTTTAATCTACTTTTTTTTTGCATATAGATTAAAAAGCAGGTTTTTATTAAATTTCACAATGTTAAACATTCAATAAAAGCTAATTGTCTTTACTGAACTGACAATTTTTTTTATTATATGACCATTTCTGAATGCTGCTATTCTTTTCTGTTAAAAAAAATTGCCTAAAGAATGCATTTAGAACATGACATTGTACTTTTATCAAGTTCATAGCATTTTTGCCAGCCTTATGATGATAACCATTCTGAAATACTTTAGTATTGCATTTTAGACTCTTGTAAGACTACAAATAAAATTTCTGAGGTTAGTGAGTTAGTTTAGGAAAAAATTTACATTTTCCATCCTAGCCAGGTCGAATTTTATTTATTGTTGCATGTATAAAAGTAAAATACAAAATTTTTATTCATACTGTGCTTATACATCACTTTTAACATTTTTAGAAATGATGTATCTATTTAAATAAATTGTTCACTTGTAAATTTCAAGCAATGTTAAAAAAGATCACAGATCTTTATTGTTGATCTTATAAAAGTTGGCTTTAATTTTCTAATTGTAATAGTTTTTTTATTTTTATTAGCTTTTTTTTTTTGAAAAAAAAAACTCAAAAAGACATGATTTTATTTTATACTGTTGTTGTTTGCACTACATACTATTACATATTACTGCCACAAGTATTATAAATTTGTTTTTCAAAGATATTGTACAAATATAGTATTAAAATTTAGAGAATACATATTCAATTTTTTTCAGTAAAAGCTATGCATTATTATAAAACAAAAAACATCCTATGTTTAGAAAATATGCAGATTTATGTATACATACACGTATAAAGATGCTTAAAAGTAATTTTTGCAGCAATTTCTTAATACGCACCTTGTATTACTATTCAATTTAAAACTGTGTAATTCACTAGAATTAACTATAAACTCTTTCTTATTTTTTTCACTTTTTGTAAACTTTTAAAAATGGAATACTGTAATTTGAATTTGTGTTGTTATGACTTCTCTTTTATCTTATTACAAATTGAGAAATAGGACATTTTTAGTTGAAAATCAAGGTACTGTCTGTCCACAACAAGAACACTGCTAGACAATCGTCTATGTTTACGGCGGGCATTATAGAAACAGGTTTCGGTAGGGACGATCCATTTTGAATGGGTGGAATCATGAGGGGGGTATTCTTTTTCTTGGCGTCAATGAGAAGCAATAAAAGAAAACCTGTTGCTCGTTAGTCTTCTCGCTTTAGTCGCAGTTGCGCATATCTTTGTATTTGCTTAGTTTACTTCTTTTATATTTTATTAATCTTTTCTTTGGTTAATATTAACTGCATTTCATTATTTAATATATTTTTTCTCTTAAATTTTGACATCCTTTAAAATGCATTTTCGATTTAAGAAAGGAGAGACTTTAAAATCACAATCATGTAAAATCATGCATAATGTTGCAGAGTATAGTTCCGAAGAAGCTGTAGCAAAATATTTGAAAGTTCCTCTATATGCTATATGAAAATATTTAGAGATTAAAATGATTTAATTTCTTTTCTGGAATTGAATGAGTATATGCAATTGTTAAGAAGTAATTCTATTAAATTTTTATTGCAAAATATAATTCAACTATGAAGAAAATATTATAGGTAGCTCATTACTTTTTTTTTCAATAAAATAAAGAAAAATAGTCATTTATTTAGGCTTGTGTTCTCACCTCCCTGTTGTTTCAATAGCTTTCCTTCTTAACTATGATTCCAAGAATCTAAAAATTTATGCACATTAATGTGAATTAGAAGGATTAAAGTATTTAACGAGATTCCTTTTTACTCAGGTGCACTAATTCTGATAATAAAATAGTAGCAGATAAGTATTCTCGAATGGCATTGATGGGCTTTGAATAGAAATGTGAAGAACATTGGGACGAAGAATTTTCAATCCCAAAATGATAAAATGCATGCAGGAATTTGGATCCTTTATTGCTTCGAGCTCATGACTACTGATATACATTGAAAGGAAAAGCTTATTTATCACTCTATTATTTCAATTGATACTTTGTGAGAAAAAATTTTCTTTGAAATAATTGTATTTCTTTTTTAAGCCGGGGGAAATAAATAAATGGTTATCTGGAATACAAAAACAAAGTTTTACCCCGTCTTTCGTAGAATAATGAAAAGCGATGTTGGGCTTATTTAGTTGGGTTCCTTTAAGTCCGGGACATCTGGCATGTGCATGAATGAACACTTGAATTAACTTCAAATTCAGAATACTTTTACATATAAACTTTGCGAAATTATGCTGTAAAAAGCTTGCGCATATTGAAAATAAATTACGAATCAAAGTTTGATTTTTAAAAATCTGAAAATTGATAATATGGTAATCGTTAATTTTGTGTTTCTGGAAATAGTATATACATCAGAAAAATTAATAAATATAAATTTGGAAAGGTTTCAAGCATATTTAATAATGAGCATTTTACTTTATAACTGAATAAAAGCAACCATTTATAAAAAAATATGAAATAATTGCGATTAATTATGTTATAGTTTTTATGTTAAATTAAACGGATTACCTCACATTTTCTGCAGAGAATTTGATATTAATAACTTATATAAATTTAAAACAAATGGAATGAAGACGATTAATGTTTTATCATGCATAATTTTACTTTTTAATTATTTTTTTTCTTCTTGTGCAATCGTTAGGCATGCAAATAATTATTCAGTTTTTCTATTTGATTTGTTTTGTTCTCTGTATACATATGACAGGAATATCAGATATTTTCAATATTCCGAGTATGCAAATGATTTTCAGCTTAGTGAATTATTTTTTTAATTTGTTTTCAAGAATTAAATGCACTAATACCAAATATCGCCAATTTGGCGCTAAACGTGCCAACATAAGAAACTTCAATTAATTTCTACCTCTGCGAAATGAACACTCCCTATAGTAACCTGCTTCTATAACGCCAACCGTAAACATAGACGATTGTCTAGCAGTATTCTTGTTGTGGACAGACAGTAAAAGAATATCTTAAAGCTTTCTGCATACAATTTTAAAAATTTTGGGTTTGCATTTTATTTAAAAAATTTTAATATTAAAAGATCTACATGAATAATTTTTTGCTTTAATTGAATATTTCTTGAAAACTTTATAAATAAAGCACTGAATGCAAATATCAGTCAAAGTCAAAGATGTGAAGTTATTTCATTGACATTTCACTTCAAGATATCACTATGTAGCTACTTGATTAATGCTATCTTTTGAAATAACTATTTATTTAAAAATATCAGTTATTATTAAACATTGATATTTCTCAAAATAAAACAATCTAACAGCTTAAACAAATTTTTTCTGTTTGCTAGAATTGGGAAATAAATTTGATATCTTATAATCATTCTTAAGAATTTTGTTCCCTTTTTGAAGATTGAAACCGAATTTAAAAGTATATTTACCTGCTGAATTGTATTTTATTTTCCTAGAAAGTACAAATGATGTAGATGAAAACGATGAGGAATTTGATTGGAGCATAGAGCAAGTTCCAAGTGAAGATGAATTTGGAAGTTTGAATATCACTGGACAACAATGTGGCTTTGCTAACAATTATTCATTTTCTGTTTTTAATTTAAAGGTAGTATAATTAGTTCATTTGATTTACATATTGATAAATATATTTATCTTCTAAAAAATTTTATCAACTTGCTTAAATTATATTGAGTAAATAATCCAAACTTGTTCCCAGGGTGTGTAGCATCATGCAAAGTGGTTAAATTTGAAAACCATCTAACAAAAGTGCTTAATTTTCAGAAAAGGCGCTTAAAAATTGCTTAATTTTCTCGTGAAGGCATAATATATTTATTGAATATGGTAATTCAAAATCATGGTGGTAAAAGCTTGTTTACCGGAAGTATAGAAAAAGAAAACTAACAAAAGGGAAGAATTCAAAGATGAAATTCAGGAGATCCAGCTTATATTAAGCTTAATGATTCATTTTCTATCTTTCTTTTCCTTTTTTGCCATTTATTAAAATACTTGAATAGTTATTTGGAAATGGCATTACAAAATACGTAATAATGCATATTTTGTATTGCCCCTTCGTTTGTTGACAAGGTCATTCTATTCATAATAAATTTGCATAAGCCAAATTTTATTGTAAATAGAAAAATGTTCAAATTTTATTGTTTTAGATGTTGAAAAATGTATTTGTGTTTTGCCTGGTAAGTACATATTTAAACTTTTATGTATTGTTAAAGAAGAATATGCAAATTTGTTTGAGCAGTGGAAAATAAGAAAACAGCAGGATAAATTTGATGCACCAAAAAAGATATATTGAATGTGAGAAAAGTTGTTTTAAAAACAGTAATATATTCGATCATCATTCTCATTGATATGCCATTTTGAAGCAATTGCTTGAACGACCTATTACAGATTTTCAACTGTACTGTATTGAATTGTAATTATTTGTGGTATGTAATTACGAAAATCAATCGCATTGAATCTAGTATGATGAAATTTTAACTTGAAGCCTTTAATTTTCAATTATCGTGATATCTTTTGCTGGTTTTTTTAATGTCCCCATCCATTTAAAGATGTTTATTTGTTGTACCTTCGCCAAATTTGTTTTGACTAAGAGGGAAAAAATAACACCGAAACCATGCTCCAAAGATGATAAAGAGAGATTTAAACATTGAAATCTGCTATCACAAATTTCAAACTGTCACACGAGAACAATTTTGTTTGACGATACGAATTTTGAGAACAAAAACTGAATATTTAAATTATTGCTTCTTCCATGAAATGCATTGATAAAGTGAAACATAAAAATCATTTTGGAAAAAAAGATTAAACTTCGCACCATGATCATTCTGCAGAGATATTTTTAATAAAATTGTTAGATGATTTTTGCCAGTCATATGATGATGGCCATAGGAATTCTTTATTTCTTAACTTTATAAGATTGCATATAAATTACTAGATAGAATGAGTTGGTGCAGAAAAATATTTACTTTTTAATCCCAGCTATGTTGAATCTTATTTGTTGTTGCTGATATAAAAATAAATACAAAATTTTTTTGTCATGTTCTACTTCTACGTGACTATCAACAATTTCAGAAATGTTGTAACTATCTAGATGAATTGGAAACTTATAAATTTTAAGAAATGTTGAAAAAGATTACAAATCTTTATTGTTAATCTTATAAATGTTGACTTAAATTTTTGGAATTAATAGGTGTTTTTATTTTTATGAACATTTCTATATTTTTGTAAATCCAAAATTTTGCAATTGAAGATGTGCAAATACAGAAATAACTATTGAATTTTAAAGTTTTAAGTTTTTATTCATTTTTTTATTTTTTTTACTAAAATCTATGCATTGTTATAAAATAGAAAAAAATTCCATTGCTTAAAAAAATATGCAATTTACATGTACAAAGGTGCTTTTTTTTTTTTTTTTTTTTTGTCTAAGGTGCTTAAAAAATTTTTAATTTTTGCAATGGTTTCTCATTACACACCCTGGTTCATCATGTTGGAAAAATTTTGCTATGGTCAAGAGGGTTTCTTTTTGTTCAGTCAGAGTAAATTAGGTGCAATTATGCTATGAAGAACAAATAGCCTTTTATTGAAAACTTGAAATATGATAGAAATTTGAATCAACTGCATTTTATTACACAGCAGAATATTAAATTTATAAAATAAAAAAGAATTCTTAAAATTGAATTATTTCCTGTGATATTTTGTGAAAATAGTTGTTTCTCAAAATAGAGGTGTTTTCTTATTTCATTGTAATTTTTATGATGTACTGTATATTATTCTATGTATAGTTGTTTTGTGAAAAAAGTGTACATGTGATTTCTACACCTTGTAGTCTTATCATTATGCAAATATTTTCTTTTCTATGAATTAATCTTCTGGCTTACCATTTTTTATGTTTAATTTTTGTACTTTTAATAAAAATTACTTCTGGAAATATATGTTGGTTATTTTATGTTATCTATAAAATACGAATTTTAAATGAAATATGTATTCTATCATTATTCTATGTTTCTGTCAACTTCAAATTAGGAAATTCCAATTAAATTTAGTCCATCTGTTTTATCCATCTATATATCATCCAGGGATTTTTTTAATTATTTTTTTTATTCCTTAAAAACAATTCATTTTTTATTTGCACTTAACATTTCCTTATCTTTTATTTATCGACTGTTTTTTATTTTGTTCATTTTGAACAATCTCATTCTTTTATTTGCTATTTTATCGCGTTTCACATGTACCACTGGTTTCAACACCTTAAAAATGTCACTAACATCACTTGGTTTATAAATTGAAATGTGATTAACACATTTAGTCAAGTTTGGCTTTTGTGCTAAAAAATACCAATTGTCTTTATATTAACTTTTTCTTTATTTAAATTTACCCAGTTTTAAATTTTAATCTCCTTTTAAAACTTTTAAGTAAATATAAATATAGATCTTCTTTTTTTTTAAAAAAAAACCATCAAATAGCTTATCAAATTTTTATTTCAGGAAGAAGCTCAAGAAATTTTTGATGTTTCTGAACCTCAGTCTAAAACACCCAAAACTCGTTCAGTTGAAAGAATACAAACTGAAAACAAAAAATTTGATGAAGAACATTATTTGTAAGTTACATTCTTCATTCTACTGTTTTATTACCAATTTTATCTGAATAATAGTAACCAATTTTGTGCTTGGCATTCCTATTCTTCAGTTACAAATTTTTTTCATTAATATTTTATTCTGTAATTATCTGCTTCTTTATGCATTTGTAGTATAATATTTTTACAATACCCATATTGGTATTAATTGGTTACTTTTGGGGCTGAGATCATCATGTTCTAGTAAATATAATTAAAAGCCTGAACCTTTTATTTTTCTGCTAATTTTGTTCTTGAACAGTTCCTATCATTCCATCCAGAAAAATACTTGCTTGCTGTAAAAATAAACTAAAAATGTATTTGCATTGATGAAATAATTTTATAACAGTGATTCATGCTTCAGGTTTTTATTGTATTCAAGATAAATAATATATTCATCATCTGATTATAACTGAAATTTTAAAGTATTTTCTTTCTTAGCTATTAGCACTGACTAATCAAAGCCAGGTTAACTGAAATTCTGTTCTGCCTTATGTTTGATTCAAAATTTAATTTCAATAAAATCTCATCTAAAACATATGTAACTGGTTTATTAATTATATTTTCATATATTGAATATAAATGAAATTTCTTAATATTTAAAAATGAAATAAGAGAATTTTTGTGCTCTCTGCCTTTAAAATCAATGCTTCTTCATTGATGTGATGCAAAAAGCATTAACCGGATAAAGTCGCTGAAGTTCTGTGTTATAGTGATGTACCATATGATAAAAAATATATATTTAAACTGAAGTGTGTTTGCTCTTATTTTTTCTCTCAATAATTCATCCTCAGTATTCGAATAATGCATTGGCTCACTTGTCTAAAAAGAACTGAAAGCCTGAGTAATTAAAAAATAAAACATTATTTTAGTTGCCAAGTAAATAAATTTGTAAAAATATCTGCGAATTGTAAAATATGGGACTAGAATATTTTTTTTAATGTTGAATTGTTAAAGCATAGTTAGTTCTGATTATTAATCAGAATATTAATTATTCATTTAGCTGGTTTTACTACATTCTTGTCTTGTAAAATAAAAATTTGTATTGTTTTGCTTCTGTAGAGTTTTACTTCTTTGCAATTTATTATAATTAAATATTTTTCTTTCTAAGCATTTAAATTGTGAATTAATAATTAAGATTAATTTTTCAATAATTTTATTATTTCAACCTTTTTTTCCCCATGTTATATATGCTAAAAATAAACTAAAAATTTACAAAGTTGCTAAAATAAAAAGTTTAACTAAAATATATTATTAACATGTTGATTAAATTAATAATATGAGTAGTGAAATCTAAATATTTAGTTATTAAAAAAGGGGGCCACATAATGTGCTTGCCTAGAACTGCAAAATATTTAAATCACCCATTGTTTGGAATTCTCTGCAATCGAACTATTTATCTGAAGATATAGTGCTAATTATATTTTATATGCCATGAATTATATTTATTTATCATCCATAAATATTTAAATTATTTTAAATCTAGAATCTGAATATTTGCTGCCAGTTAAAAATGTTAAATACCTATTACTCATTTTGTTCATTTATCATCCATAAATATTTAAATTATTTTAAGTTTAAGTCTAGAATATGAATTTTTGCGGCCAGTTATAAATGTTAAATACATATTGCTCTTTTTTTTCCATTTAAATACCTAAGAATAAAGCTTTTGTGTTGCAACCACTTTGCAATTTATTATTGTGAATTATAAAATTCACAATAATAAATTGTTTTATTGTTCACTTAACAATTTAGTGTACATATATTGTTTAGGTATTCATGTCTAAGTTTAAAGTTCCATCACTGGTATGTTTGGAAAGAGAAAATATTTGTAATTTGGGTCTCTTTTTTTTTTTTTTTTTTTTTTTTTTTCAATACAACCACAGTTTAAAATTCTAAATCTGTTGCAGAACAACTCTGTTGTAATTCAGGCATTAATTTGATTAATTTAAGCTATATTTTTGTGCATTTAGATTTATGAGGTGTTACAAATGTTACTACCTCATATGTATTTTTTCCCCCATTGATTTAGAGCTGTATTTACAATGTTTCATAAAAGCCTATATATAATGTAGATTTTTTTTACTAAAAAAGAAAAATTACTGTTTGCATTCATACATAAAAGAATCCTTGTTTTAAGGGAGTTTTTTAAACAGACAGTAACTATGTGATTATTCAAATTGGAATAAATCTTAAGTAACCTTTAAAATCATTGATTTGTATTACAAAATTGTGTGTGTGTGTGCCTGCCTGCATGTGTGTGTGTTAATAAAATTGTTTTCATAGTTAGATGTGAAAATTTTAATAAATATTATCAATTAGAGCAAATTTTGTACTCACTAACTTTTGCTTCTCATGAGAGTTGTGAATTTATTTACTTTATGTTTGGTTACTATTATTGAAATCAATAACAGTAAATGTCTAAATTATTATTATTTTAGAGCTGATCTTTATAATGATGAAGAAATCCAGCAATTAATTTTGTACAATCCTGAGTGGGTGACTTTGTATGATGAAATTGAAAACAAACCTCCAGATGATATAAGTAAGTTGCAAATATTTATTAAAATTCCTCACTCATAAAAATATTTTGATGTGAAAAATTAATGTTTTACTTGCATGATGGTAAATTTTAAGTTTTTTTTGTTAATTTGTGGTAATTTTTTTAATACTGATGTATCATATATATATTATTTGTATCTGCTGTGTTTAAATCCAAGTGTCCTGTACAATTGTGGTCTTTAATCACAATTGATTTTATATTTTCTTTTGCATAAGTACTGAAACATTTGGAAAATATTTTATTCTTAGACTATTTAAAGAGCTGTTTAATTTTGTTATTTTTTATCATCAAAAATATATTTCAGTTTTCTGACTGACCTTTCTTCTAATGATTCCAGTGTGCATTTTGAAATGTAAGAAATGGTCTAAATGATATGTATATAAAAGCGTAAAAATGTTAACTAATGAAAGTACTAATGTAAAACATAAAGTAGTATGTGTATGGAAGATAAATATTCCGAAAACAATATTTTAATCTCTATATCTACCTTACATTTTTGAAAACTAAAGAAGGACTCTAATATTTTTGTAGTTCACTGGATGAATTTAAAAAATGAAATCTTAATATTACTAAATTTAGGAGATGTATGAACTGGATATAATAGTATTTCAATGACATGGAACTGATCTCCTTTAGAAAATTTCTTATATAGAGTGAACAAAACATTTGCAAGACTTAAAATAACATGACATAATATCTGACAATTTGACAGAATCACTGGCAGGAAATTTTATCTAAACTATTTAATTGAAATTAAATATAACCAATATTCCCAGCAAACCATCTGAAAGCAACTATTTAGAATTAAAATAAAGGATTTAATTCCACAATAGACATATCATCCTTGTTTAGCTATGGTCAAAACTGATTATTCTCGTAAAAACTATAAATTACAAAATGAAAAAAAAAAATTGTAATGATTTATGGCATAATTTTCATTTGTAAATGAATTTATTTTTGAATGAAAAAATGAAGGAATTATGGACTATTTAGGAAAAAGGATTAGTTAATTGCAGTT
>JAPMOR010003104.1:0-33986 GCA_026543865.1 Argiope aurantia | reverse complement strand
GTACTTTCAGGTACAAAATATATTATGAAATGCCTCTTAGAAATTCATGAAATGTTTAATCTCAGTGAACCAAGATATATATTGAATGATCTCTTTATTGTGGATTATATTGTATGGATACAAAGGTAAAATTATTCCAGTTTATTGAATTTAATATTATTAAGTACTTAAACTATAATAAATTTTGACTCTTTCTTATTGCCTAATTTCTGCACGTTATCTTTTAGATGCCCAGCCACAAAATTAGTTTCATTAGCTGCAGCTTTAGAAAAAGTAAGAACATTCATTATATTTCAAACTAGAAATTTTGTTCCATTCTGTTATGAAAGTATATAAAGGAAATGCATATGGTTCTCAAGCACAAACTTAAAATAAAATAAAGGATAGAATTAAAATACAAAATCTCTAATGAGTAGAAATGTAATACTTACCTTTAAAAAAAACCCGAATGCTTTTAAATAAAAATAGTAAGTATAAAGTGATAGTATAAAGTCACTATTTTTTAACTTCCATCATGTTAAACAAAATTTTGCTTCATAAAAAATATTTTGCATCATTACAGAGATAACAGTATCTTCAGTTAGAAGCTCATAATTTGCTATAACCTGTTTTAATTTTTTAACTTAAAAAAAAGTAAATGCAGATATAATGTAAACATTTTTAGTTTGCTTTTATGTTTTTTTTTAAAGACATGGTATAATGTCACTATGAGGTTTGTCCTGTTATCTTTTGTAGCTCTGCATTTGAATAGTTTAATTATCACATTTTTTTAAAATAAACACCTAATACAATTAAAAAAATCAATATTATTGAATATTTCTTTATATAGCCAAGATATCAACAAAATTTCACCTTACTTCATCGATTGTTTAATTATTATTCCTTCCTCTCTTCTGATATATGATGTAGAGACTTTTAGCTGTGGACGAATCCTCCCATTACTTTTAAGGATAAATAATTTTTTGTAACCAAGAGTATTACTCTTTAAATTTGATATAGATGAATTATCTGCTTTAGGATAGTGTGTAATATCATGTAAAATAAACAAGGCAAACAATTAAAAATACAAAATTATTAAAACAAAGGTTTTTTTAAAAAAAATTTTTTTGGTGGAAAGAAAAAGTGTCTTAATTTAATAATAAAGCCTGTAATAATATGAATGGAGGCTAAAAGTTTTAGAAAAACTGGTTGGAAATGAAAAAGAGATATAAATATTAGACACTCATATTAAAAGAAAAAAAGTAGATATTTATGTTTTAAGAGCATCAAACTGATTAATAAACATGTAATTAGTAGTTTAGAAAATAATCGTCTTTTTTACCATTTAAAAAAATATATCCTTATTCATTACCAGTTGTTATGATCAGCTGGTAATGAAGTTGTTAAGAAAGAAGAACTTAAAATTGGACTTTTGTTTAGGAATTATAGTATTACATAGGCATTTATACTTTATAATATTTCAGATATAACTCACAATGCAGATGCTTTATTTATATTTTTGATGCTTTTAAGATAGAAAAATAAGAAAATTATTTATAAAATAAAAGGTATAATGTAATTTTATATATTTTCAGGTTCTTCTAACAAAAGGAGATATAGGGCTCAACTTAGTTGATATAGAAACATTAGCCAAAGTTGCTTGGATGTCAAGAGAATCATTTTTATTAGACTCGAGTGCAACTAAGGAATCCAAAACAAATATGGAAGATAAACAACCTGATAATTCTCAGACTTCTACAGATAAAACTCTTAGTTCCCAGATTGAAAAACTATCGCTTGATGTGCATTCAAGAGCAAGTGAAGAATCCAATTCAGAATATGAAGAATGCAGTTCATGCACATCAGATTCGAGTGGTACCAGTTCAAGTACTTATGAAACGGATAGTAGTGTAGATAGTGATGATGATAGTGACAGTGCATCTGATGAGAGCAATGATGATTCGGAAACTTCTAATAGTGATAATAATTCATATTGCCGTTTGTTGAGAGGAGCATCAATTCAAGAATGGTACATGTGATGTCTTTAAAGCTAAAATTCTATATTAATCATTTTATGCTGGAATTGTGATATCATAAAAGGAGAATGTATATTATTATTTTAAAGGGGTAAATCACTAAATAGTTTTTCTCTATGGGAAGATATCTATGTTTTTTTATGCCTTGATTATTCAAGAAAAGGAATTGCTGAATTATTTAATTTATAAGAATAGAGAATTATATTTTTTAAAGTTTAAATCATTGTGTTTTAGTGCTTTTATTTTTGCAGATAGTATTTTTATTAATAGATTTATTAAATGTATATTTTTAAACTGTGGATTTCAAAGCATTAAAATAAAATTTGTTGCATTTAATGGAATATTTTTTTTCCCTTGAGCTAAAGTTATCCGCATTTAAAAAAAAGGTGTATTTTTTTTTAAAACCACAATTAGAATTGTTTCATGAATGTATTTAGCACTGTGATATTTGTTTGAATATATTATATTCCTGATAATGTAATTCCTATTAAAAGTTTTATACTTTAAGGGCGCAGATCTTTAGATGCTAAAAAAAGGCCAAATATTTTTCTAAATTACATCAGTTTCTCTAAAAATATGTGCCTTACTTTTATTGCCTGTTATGTTAATGTGTGTATTTTTGGATATATATATGTATATATAGTTAATGAAGATAAATAAAGACTTCTTATACTAGTCTGTGTATAAAATATTTTTATTCTACAATTATTTTTTCAAAAATATTTTTTTAATTTAGTTGCTTCTTCTAACATATCTTCTTGAGACCTCCATTCTATATCTTTCCCTTTATCATGACTTTCCAACTGAAAAAAAAAATGACAAGTGTAAAAATGTTTAAGCTTTATTAGATTAGATTTTATTTTTTTTATTGCTTAGCAAAATGACTTTTCCTTTCCTATCACTTGTATCAAAGCATAAACTTCTTATAAATTTACTATAAGTATTTAGTCAATAAAATAATAATTTAGAATTTATTAAGGCTACCACCCCCTTCCTCCCTTGCTGCAGCAACCAGGAGTGACTGTTAGATCACTGTCATGACAGCATCAGGAGAAATTAAAATTGGAGCAGAAGTTATTAAATCTATAACATTGTTATACCTTTCGAGAATCAGCTTGCTCACTTCCCATCCACATACTCTAAGTGTTTTCTGGTAGAACTTGCAAAAAAAAAAAAAAAAATGTTTTTATGACAACACAGTGGTGGGAGTTCTCAGGACAATTACCAGCAATGGTACAATTGCTCTTGTAAGGTCTGTGTCCCATCATTGAAGTGAAAACTCAACCTTACAACATTATACCCACCTGTGTCTGTTTGCTGATACAACTCTTACTAATAAATAAAAAGTCATTCAAGAGTTTTAATACTGTGTCTACAATTTATTTATTAACATGGATTTTTTGAAATATTTTTAATGCAATGTACAAAATAAGGTAATATATTTTATTGCATCTGAAACTACTTAAATATGAGATGGAACATACTTTGTAATTTATGCAAGTAGGACCATTGTCAACAATTATTCTACATCATATTTAAAAATATTACATGTAATCATTTATTAAAAAATAGGGCATTCTTTGATCTTTACATTTGGACCTTAGAATGTGGCTCTGGCTATAACTCAAATGTTCCTTCTCAAGAAATTTTATACAATGAAAAATACTATGCATTAAAATAAGTGGAATATATTAAACTTTTAAAGATGAATCATGATAATTGCTAAAATTATTTCATCAGATCAATGGAACTTTTATAGTTATAGAAATGGAGCACAGAGAATGACTAAACATCCATTCATTTTTTAATGGCATTTAAAAATTGTTTAATATTGAAATACTATGATGAAAATTGAAAATTTAAGCAAACGCTCCAAAGAATAATGGCATTACTTACCTTTTCATATATTTCATCATTTCTTTTAAAGTCTCCCGATTTTCTAGGTAGAATATGCACATGTAGATGAGGGACAGTTTGTCCAGCTTCTGGGCCATCCTATAAAAAAATTATGTCTGAATATGTATTAAATGATAAATAAATAAATGAAAAAGATATACACTTATATTACTAACACATTTCACCTACTTGAATAGCTACACTAGATGATGAAGCATTGTATGCTTCTTCAATCTTCATTTGTACAGTTTGTACACATAAAAACAAATCAGCTACTTCATTTGGACTCAAATCAGCCAGACGTTTAACACATCGGATTGGTGTAACTAAAACATCTGAATTTGCTTTCAGGAATTATATAACCATATTCAAATGAAAACAAACAAACAAGACTATAAAAGTGTATGAATAATTTCTCTGCTAATAACTTAGAGAAAACAAATTTCAGTAAGTAAATTAAAATTCTGGAGAAAGGATACGTCCTGGTACAACACATTTTCTATTTACAAAAGCCATAGAGTATTGTGTTTTATAGAAAATACAGCAGGGATTCAATTGATTAGTGGCAAACATATAAGTTGTCTCGGTATCTAGGAGAGAAATATGCAAGAGTGCCTATGGTTATTAATCATTCTAAAAAGAAAGAAACAAACTTAAGAGGGAGGTAAGCAAAAATATTTGCAATCTTAAAAATCAATATCTAATTATCAAGTAGAGAAATGAAAGGGCATAGAACTTAATTAATAATAGTAATAACTTAATACATGAATAACAAGTGATGGAAATATATAATTTAACCCCTTCCATATAAATTTAATATGGTTATTGTCATATTAAAGCTAATATATTCTGAAAGAAACTAACACACTGGATTTCAGCCAGATGCATTATGTTGGCAAGACATTGTGTAATCATATGTTTCATATTTAGCACTGATCACAAATGTATATATATTCATTAAATATGAGATCTTATAGAAAAAAATTCAGACAAATTTACATTCTCATGATATGTAATAATAAGTAATATCAAATTAAAAAACATAATTTGTTCCTTTAAAATCTGAAATACGTTATTTTTAAAAAAAGGGGGGGGGATATTTTTTGCAAATAATTTCAAATAAAAAAATAATTTTGTAATTAATATTATAATTTCTTAATAAAACGAATGTCATTTTTTATTTTCTTCACATTTGAACCATTCTATTCAAAAATTATAAATGTTTTGAAAATAACAGTATTTATTACACAATTATTGAGAATATATAATTTTATACACACATTCTCATCTATTTATTTCTTCTATCATCTGAAAACAATTATTCTTTTTTTTTTTTACATTGCATTGATTTTCAAGTTGAAAAAAATGATAAAATTTATCAATAAAGCTATTTTTGGGAAGTAAACAATACAAATTTTCTTGAATAATAGAAGAAAAAAGTGTATCAATTCTTTCAGATGATTGTTAATTACAATAAATTTTATTTTTATTAGCATTTTGAATAATAACTAGAAAACTATATTAAATAATTACTTCCTTTAGAATTCAGTCATCACTGAAAATTACTTGTGTAGCAGTTGCATTACATTTATCTTCTCTTTTGGATACTAGATGGCGATGCCTGATTGGGCCATCCCATAGTGCATTGCGATTGTAATGAGAAGGAGATGTGACGCTGAACTGTGAAGCGCGCGCGTAAATGTCTTGTCTTTGTAATTGTTTAGTGTGTGAATGTGATTATTAAAGAAATGTTTCCAACAACATTCGTCCTTTTGCTTCCTGCACAGATCATAATAATCCACATACCACCACATTGGCGTCCAACGTAAAAGAAATGTGTATGGGTTTTCAAATTTACAGCACGGAAAATTCATCAGTTTTGTTTTGGTGGAGCCGATCCAAGGATTAGATAAGTAGTTTTGTTTTATTTCTGAAAATAACAGAAAAGTTATAAAATAACTTGTTTTATTCTAATTTAGAAAATATTTAGAATTGGAATGTAACTTTGTAAAATAACTTTTGTTTTAAGAAATCGTTCTGTAAGTAACAGAACCAGGTATTTATGTTCGGATCACTTTTATTCTGTTAACACTTTTCTTGATGAGTTTATTGCAAATACTTTGTGAGTATTCATTTTGTAATGAGAGATCTTTTTGAAACCTATGAAAGCTTTATTTATGTCTTCATTTCGGTACTCCATCAAAACGTAATTTTGTTTTATTGGATCCTTTCGTTTTGAGACGAAACAAAATTATTGCTTTGCTTTTTTTTTTTTTTTTTTTTTTGACATGGCATATCCGGTGATCTATTATCCTTTTTGTGTTTTATACTGCATTATATTTAAGAATAGACAATTAATCAATTTTGTTTTATTCCTTTTATTAACTGAAGTTTTCTGAAAAAAAGAGGGAAAAGGAAAAGTAGATGAAAGTATTCTTCTTTTTTTCTTTTCTCTCGGAATAGGAAAAGTTCCAAGAAAAGAAATTGATTTATTGATATGTTTATTAATTGTTTTATAGTATTTGAAATATACCATGTGTGTCCTATTTTTTTTTAATTCAATAAGAATACTTTTTAACTTAAATTTTACTTGTCATTATTCTGAAAATCGTATTTTCTGTTTTATTTTAATGATAATGTTTACGTCTTTTATTCTTTTGAAATTTGAGTATACGATTTAGATATGATGATTATATGAGTATGATTTGATATATTATTATTTTGAGAAATTCCATAATATATCTCAAACATAATTTTGTTTTACAAATGTTAATAGTGAATTTTTAAAAATATATTTTTGCATATTGAAAAGTGAATTAGAAATTGTGTATCAGTAAAATGTTAATATCGATTATTTTTTTTAACGTAATTGCAAATTTTATTGTTAATATTTTGAATTTAAAGTGAACTTTTGGGGAACATTGACTTTTATTTGAACATTTTTTTCAACTGACTGTGCTTAGAGGAAAAATAACTTTTTATTTGGTTTGTGTAAAGATAAGCGTTCAATATGGCATTTATGTCTAAAGGCAGGAAACAAGATTTAATAAAACTTGCCACATAACTTGGTGAGGAGGTGGAAGGTGATTGAATTACGCGAATTAATATTGAAAACATCGATTTACAAAGAAGATTTAGACTTTGTGAAAGACACCCTAGAAAACATTATAACTGAAAGATTAGAACGTGAGAAACGAGAACGTGTCGCTGATGAAAAAGAAAGAATAGAACGGGACAGAGCTTACGAGTTGGAGAAACTCCGTCTGCAAGTGGAATCTCAGAAGTTGGAGCAGACTCCTGGTCTTGAACTTTTGCCTGCAGACCAACAAGCTACATTTAACTTGAAGAAATTGCTTCCTGACTTTGACCCGCAGGATGGGGACATGACCCTATTCTTAAATCTATTCGAACGTCAAATGAAAATTCTAAAAATAGGTAAACAGAACTGGGTTGCTCATCTTCTAGGGCTACTACCCAATAGTGTGGCACAGCTCATCGCAAGAGAACCAGAACAGGAAGCACATAACTTTGATCATATTAGATCCATGTTACTTCAATGGTTTAAATTAAGCGCTGAGAGCATGCGACAGCTCTTTACAACTCACAAGAAAAAAACTGAAAGCACATGGAAAGACTTCCATTTTGAACTGCGTAGCTATTTTGAAGCATGGCTAGCAGAATTGAACATAACGAAGATTGAAGAATTAAAAGATCTAATGATCTTTTATCAAATGAAGAAACGAGTTCTTCCCGAAGTCAAGAACCATTTTATTGATGTATGGAGTGAATGGGTTACTCCTAATGATCTAGTGGAGAAACTGGACAGTTATGACAACTTACGCTCTGTAAACCTAAAGCTTGCCTCAAAACCACATGAAACAAAAGCTATTTACCCAAAAAGAAATAAATATAAATCAACCCGATTTGAACAAAGAGATGATAGACAGGGTCTGCCGTGGATTCCCAGTAGGCGGAATCCCGGGGTCCCCAGTCAAAGTAGGCGGGATCCCAGCTACAAAGACAGACCCCCTCTGTCATGCTATGGTTGTGGAGAGCCAGGAGTTGTAAAGGCAAAATGTGCGAAATGTAATCCTATGGTTCAAGGAGACTGCACTCAACCTCCAACCCTTAATCACATGAACTTTTATAGTATCTTAATGGAAAGCCAGCCATCAAGCATTATTGAAATTACGATTTGTGGTTCCCAAGCAGCAGTGTGTGCCGACACTGGAGCTACACATTCGGTTGCTGGAGAAAAACTTTACCATTTCCTCAAGAATAATGGACGAAGATTCGAAAATAGTACTGTTGACATGGCCCTAGCCGACGGGCATGTACAAAAAACAGATATACTCACAACGACAGTAGATATTGGTGTGGCAGGAAAAGTTATCCCCACGAAACTGATAGTCTTGAAGAATTCCAAGGGAAACCGAACTCTTCTGTGTACAGATTTTCTGAGAGCTGCAGGTATCGTCCTGGATCTTCAGAAAGGACTTTGGTATTTCTCAGAGGCTCCTCACCAATCATTTAACTTTATTGAACCTCCGGCTGATATTAAGTCACTCCTGGTTGTACCTGTTGCATCCCATTCCTGTCAACTTCGAGAAAATGAGAGTACCCATCTCTCGGGCGAACAACGGACGAAATTCAATTCCCTGCTCAAAAGGTACGAGAAATGTTTCCAACCAGGGGGAGAACCAACTCCTTTCATCGAGCATCGAATCAACACTGGTGATCATCTCCCAGTCGCCGTACCGTATAAGATGTCTCCAACTACCTATGAAATTGCTAGCCCAAGTGATCCATCCACCTCTTTAGGAACATATCATATCTCAGCTCTACGTTCGTACAGTCGAAACATGGAAGCGGATACACCACTGCATCCGATTCGCAAAAGAGGCCGACCACCAAAACTTAAGTCCCTTTCCTCAGGAACAAATAGACTTCCAGACAATTCAAATTCTGCCTCCTTGCGGGGACGTCGTCGGAGCCAGAGGGGGAGGATGTAGCAGTTGCATTACATTTATCTTCTCTTTTGGATACTAGATGGCGATGCCTGATTGGGCCATCCCATATGTCATCCCATAGTGCATTGCGATTGTAATGAGAAGGAGATGTGATTCTGAACTGCAGGGGTGTTTGTGGGACCTCAAAAAATCCCCTGAAACTTTTACGGACTTACTACCGACATTTTGGAGTTTCGAGAAGGGGGGGGGGGGGAGAGAAATGAAAAATTACAATTATGAAGTATTGAATGACCTAATTATAAAAGTTCAATGAATTACTTTTTTTGCAAAATTAATAACTATAAATTTTCAAACATATAAACTACTACATTTTATGTAAATATTTTAAATTACCTGAATTAATTCTTTAAAAAAATTATCTAATTTCTGCTGCTTTTTTTTATTTTTTGATGTTTGTGGGCTTGTCTTTCTTTTGTGGCGAACTTCATAATTGCAGGAAGGTTGACTTTTATTTTCCTCATTTACAGTTGAAGAAATTTCCTCGAGAACTGCACATGCAGAGGTAGAAGCAGTTTGCCTTTCTGCTAATGTAGAAGGTTTTTCAGAGACTTTTATAGGTGACTCATCTGAAATACATGTTTTTAAATTCTCTTGATATGTTTTCCAACTTCTGTTCATATTCAGTAAGAGATCTTTGTGAATTGGATCAGTCATTGGATTTTTTGAGCCATATTTTTCACATGAGGTTTCTTTAGAAGCCATTAAATCATATTTAATAGTCTGCACTGCATCTAGGGAATCAATCTAAAGAGAGGTTCTATAGTCAGTGACAAGTGTATCCATTAAGTTGAATGCACTTTCCACTACCATGGAAGCAGCTAAGGCAGGCTTTGACCAATTTAGCCAATGTAGGATACTTATAATCATTTATGAAATCATCTTTTAAATTAAAAACTTTAGACCAATATTTATCAATTGTACACTTGACTTGATTTCCACTTTCGTCAGATGTGTAGAGCATTTCTTTGGTGATATCAATATCACTCTGGTATAACCTTATTTCAGCTTCTACTTTTGACTTTTCCTTATCACTAAAAATATGGGACATAAAAGATGATAATTTTTCAAAAGCTAATATTGTACTGGTCTTACCTCTTAGCTCTGGATCTAATGCTGTAAAACTAATTAGATATGAATTTTTAAGGGGTAATTTCTGTTTCATATGCTGTGCTGTATTAGTATAAGCTTTCATCAGAGAAATTTGGAATTCTTTTGCTATTGGATGATTTTTTTGATAATTTCTTCAGGAGAGTGGAAGCTTCTGCACCAGTAAATATTACTTTGCCAGGTAGATGGAATTCTGGATTTGTGACATCAACCTTTAATAAATCATCATAAGATGTGCACTCTATATTTTCTGGCTTCATAAAAAAAGAGAGAAATTTTGCCATCAATTTATAAATACTGGAATGTATTAAATGAAGCATTGGTTTTTTTTGTTTCAAATAATTTAATATATGTGTTGAACTCTGGTAATACTGCTGAATATAATGCCATATGCAATAAAGTTTTGTTTTGCATAACAAATAACCCATTTAGTATTCTTTTTTTCTGAGCTAAAGCATCCTTTGTGAGTTGTTGGGAATGCAAGCAAGAATACACCCCTTCAACAATTTTTTTCTGAGCTGCAGAAATATTTCTTTTATTGTATACAGTTTCAACATAAGAAAAATAATCCCCTTTATCAGCTTTATCCAAGTAGTGAAAATAAAATGCAATAAGAGCATCCCACAGATCTTTGATTCTTTCTAAAACACATAAAATGTACACCCACCTATGGTCTGGTCTCTTCAAGGGCTTAAGTTTTTTAATGGCAAGGGATTCACAGATTTTGAAAAAAATTTCTCTTTTACTGCAGCTTTTCATATCAAAATAGATGTCATCAAACAAATCTTCTAAGTATCTATCAAAACATGAAGCAAATTCTTTTGCACAGTTATTAGCTGTGTGACATGTGTCACCATCAATATCTAATAAGTGGGGTGCTTTGTTTGATCGTAGTCTGGTTTCAACACCCTTTTTTTTTTTTTTTTTTTTTCCCACGCATGGTGTTACATGAGTCCATTAATACACTAATTAAGTTTGCCCATGGAATATTATTATCTTCAATAGTATTAACAACTGCTTTAAAAACAGCTTCTGAATTGCAAGATTCCATCTTTAGAGATGCAAAATGATGAACTACAACTTCATTTTGATTGTTGTCATAAAACTGCACCAATATTTCCAGTATACTTTCTTGAGCATTGCTAGTACTTTCATCCAAATTTAGAGAAAATAGTCTACTTTAAAGTTTTAATGATATTTTCCTTAATAGTTTTTGCGAGCCCATATTTCATCTTATAACATGCAGTAGTCCTGGACATTTCCAACGAGTTTAGTGCCGTCTGATCGCGGGTCAACTATTTGCAGAGTTCAATTAAATTGGGAGCTACATTGAAAGAAAGAGAATTCTCGGCGATAAACGAAGTTATTAATACCTCTTGGCGTGCTTTTCTTGTCACTATATCCATTGGCCGAGCATCAGTCTCCAGTAAGTCATCAGTATTTTTTGAATTAGCATAATTACTTAAAGTCATTGAATGTCTAATGCACTTTGAATATTTTATGTGCGTCACAGTTTTAGAAAGATTTGTGAAAGCCTTGAATCCTTCCCCACCATACTTCAGCAGTGAGTTACAAAAAACACAATATGCTTGTCCAGCAACATTTATTTTCTTGCACCATGTGCCGATGGTATCCCCATTACCATCTCTCCGTTCAATCCAATTCCACCTAAATGCATTCCGGACACCTTCTTCTAATTGTATAATATCACTGTTTATATCGAGAAATTTCATAGTGAAATTCTCTTGCGTACATAAATAAAAAAATATTTCAATAAACGAAACGAAAAATTTACACGTGCATCAATAAATGAAACGAAAATTTTACACAGCGGAGAAAAAAAAAGTTGCGAAGCGATCAATGACAAATAGCTAATACGGCGAAAAATTCCCCTTCTCTACTTATTGCAGCCACGCCAGGAGATATAAGACCTTTGAACCCAGAGTCACGTGATCGCACATCTGGTCGAACGAAGTCTCTCCCCTTTTTTTTCTGCCGCGCCTACTTGCCAAAAAGAATCCAGAAGAGAATGTCCGAGAATCTGGAGAATGAGTCATAACTCGCAATAAGGAAAGAACAAAAAAAGAAGTTTTTTTCCCCCTTTTCACGCATTATTACTGCCTTTGGAGAAAGAAAGGAAAAGTTTTCACCACACACACTGACCTTGCATTTTCTGCTTTCAAAGCAAACAAAATTACCCAGATCAAAATAAATAATTCATTATTATTCCTACTTCCTTTTGAACGACGATCCACGGAATTTCCGGGTATCGAAGTTCAAAATCCCCGGAATTCCGGGGTTTCCCCGGAGCACAAACACCCCTGGAACTGTGAAGCGCGCGCGCGAATGTCTTGTCTTTGTGTTTGTAATTGTTTAGTGTGTGAATGTGATTATTAAAGAAATGTTTCCTACAACATTCGTCCTGTTGCTTCCTGCACAGATCATAATAATCCACATACCGCCACACTTGTAATTACTTTGATTAAATAATTTTGAAATATTTCACAAGTTTGGTTCTTGCTTTCACTCCTGCATATACAAGAATATGAATGTAATTTTACTATTAAAAAAGCATCCTAATTTAATATTTTAAACTTTCAAACTAGCCTTTAAGAGTCACTATTATTTTTTCCCAATGATAATTATTACTACATTGGTTAGCTAGAATTTCTTGATAACATGTTATACAGGAATGTAAAAAGTTGGAAAATATTCATAATTCAAAAAAGTAAATTTGGAAACAGAACATAAAATAGTAACTGTCAAAAGTCAGATGATAATATTCCAAAGATAATTATTCCAGAACTCTTCATAAATTTTCATATAAAAAATATTGAACTCCATTTCATGGATTTTATTATTCAATTAATATAGAAAAAAATAACACATTATTCAGAAGCATTTTTTATGAAATGGGAAAATAAAATCTCTTAGTCAAGAAACACTGATTTCATTTTGAAAATAAATCACTTAAAATAATGCTAATAGGCAAATAAATATTTTTTTAAAAAAACAGAAAAACAAACATCACTTGCTATAAGTTTTATTTCTTAAGTATTTCTTCTTTCCCCTCCTCTTCTTGCTTTCTTGTGTTCTAATATTAGATTTCATAACATAGAACTATATCTTTTCAGGCCATTTGATACATTAGTAAAGAAAAATGAAGAAATTTGTAATTTTTCAGTTAAATTATAAATTGAAGTTATCTAATGCTTTATAAAGTACTCACACAGATTTATATCTTAAAATTTTATTATGCAAAAGAATTTCAAATTATTTAAGCTACATACTAAATTTGTAGAACCAGGCTAATTACCTGGGCTGCTCTTTGGTGCAACAATAGTTCCATACAGTTCACTGCGTCTGTGTTCCCAGACTGGCATCTCTGATCTAATTTTTTTAATGTAATCCAAATTAATATCTGCAAAAGTAATTCCTACTCCTTCACTACAACAAGCAATAACACACCCCCATGGATCAACTACCTATAAAAATAAGATCACATGACATTTGATTATTACAAATAGGTGCAATTGCAGAAAAAACAAACATTAATTGTCATTTTCTTAAATAAAAAGGCAAATTCTTTTTTAAAAAATTACTGGCAATGATATATGATATTGCTTTTCAAAATTTCAAATGATAAAAGTAGTTCTGAATATTTTAGTAGTTTTCATATTCATTTATCATTTGAAATAAAAATTATTTTTGAATATTAAAACCATTTTTATACATATCCTTTTAAATAACATTCATTATAAAGGACAAATTGATAATTGAAGTTCTATTATAATATGCAAGAAATGATAGTTCAATATTTAACTTCAGGAGAGAAAGACACATTAATTTGTGAAAAAAATCATCTAATGACAGACGAAAAAAATTAAAAATTGCAATGATTGCCTAGAAACATAACTTCTTTTTGCTAGTAATGCCTGATTTACATATATAAAAATGGATTTTATATATGTAAATTAAAGAAACAATATTTTCATTGCAATCAGCAGGACCATCCAGAGGAATATATAAGGAACTTTTATAAATCACTTTTGCATTGGCAAGAATCCTCATAACTCTTTAAATGATTATAATGATTTTCCATGATTTTGGGCAAATAATAATTCAAGATATGAAAAAGTGTAGATTTTCACTTTTATATTGCATTATATTTTTTTGTCTTATTAATGCACACTATTAAAAAATTTTAAAAAGATGAAAATTTCCAATTGATTGTATAATTTTATGCTAGCTTTAATACAGGCATTGATACTCTTTACAATAATTATTAGTATTCAAGCAAAATAGATTTATTATTTCTATAAAAAAAATTCTCCTTCTAACAAACAATAGGAAAAATCTGCTTATATATTATCTTGAAAATCTGTAAGAGTATTAGTAATAATTCCATACTGCACATACATGCATATTTGCATTATTCATAATTTTGCCTTTTTAAAATTAGGTTAAAAATTAATTAAATAAGCTATTTCTTGCATTTTTTTATTTAAAAAGCAAGAATTTTTTTAAACTTAAATATTTTAATCTAACAGCAACAATCAAATTAAATAATCCTAATTTAAAATTTGAATTCAAATTTTCCATTTCTTACTCAAAGAAATTTGCACAATTGTGGCTGATAAATAAAAATTGCTTTATGAATCAAAACAGGTGTGTCCAGTCTGCTATCAATAGAAATGGGGGGGGGGGAAACGCTCATGACATATAAAATGTAGCTACTAATGTTTTCTTAACTGGCTAAGCAATATTATTTTGATAAACTGATATCACTGCTTTGCAATGTTTGTAAGACAAATTCCTGCAATGGCCAGTATAACTTCTTATCATTTAATCATTTTTTACAAATAGATGCCAACATTATGGAATTCCACACATTATGGAAAGACCAATTCTACTGCATCATTCAGAAAAAATCAATGCCAATCCATTATAAATTAATTTTTATGTTTTATTTACCTCCTAGAAACATTTAGAAATCAGCAGTTTGAATATCACATTAACAATATTTAAATCTTTTATGCTAATATTTTATAAAGAAAAAACAAATTACCAATATTTCAAAGATCTTTTTATTCAATTGCACAATAGATAAAAAGATAAGATAAATAAAGATACTTTTTATTTAATTTTCAATAGAAAATCTGAATCATCAAAAGTTTCAAACTTCAAATAAAGAGAGAATAAACAATGAATTATAAAAACTGCCAATGCAATGAAATCAAAATGCGGTTTTCAACAACAAAAGAAAATAATAATAAAAATCACATTTCAGAATAAATTTTTCAATATTTTTAACATTAGCAAAATACCTTAATAACACAACTAGCACCATTAAAAACCTCAATCTGTATATTTCCATGTATAAGTCAAGAAATTTTGGAACTTTTCATAAAACTAAATGAGAGTCAATTTATGCATGAATCCATTAGTCTTGCAAAAACTGTAGATACATTTCCATTAGCCAAGCACAAAAGATAAATTGTTAAATAGTATTCAAATTCAGCATTTTTTATTTCTACAGTTTATATTTAAATTGATATAAATTTAACTGTGGAAGATCAATTTCAAATTAATTAATTTAAAATGCAATAAGAAAGGGGAAGTGCAAAAATTAATTTTAATTTTCAAAATTGTTTTTAAAGCTGGCTTGTATTGGCAGAGATTTTAGTGAAAATGCTGGGAAATCATGCTATTTTTAAATTTTTCTGCAGAAGTGACCAGAAATTTGATGTATAAGAATTTCTTTCTCTGCTTGTCTTTCAAATAAAAAATATAATGATATAGAAAATATGACATATAATATACAAAACCATAAATGAATGGGGGGGGGAGATGACTCAGCTTCAGATTAAATTAAAACTAGCATAACTGGCATCTAACATTTTACTTTATATCAACTTAATTTGAAAATATTTCTTCCATTTTTATCTGATTAGCAAAATTTCCACTATCATAGTGACAAACTTGAAAATCATGTTTTTTATTTAATTTTTTCAGCTTATAAAAAGTCCCAAATTTGGGGTGAATTTTACTCTTGGCTAAGCAAAAATTCAGATGAATTTTCATATTATTTAAGAAAGGTAACACATAGAATTTAAAAGTCTAATGGAAGAAATGAAGTTAATTTGTTTCCATTACAATAAAAACAATTTTAAAAGTAGGACAAAATTATACGACAATTAAATTTGATTCAATGTAATTACAATATTTTAAAAATGAAAAAATTATTCTAGTTAACAATATTTTGGGAAATTATCCGACGAAAATCCCAAAACTTCACTTAAATTTAATTAATCCAAGTTTTAAGTGAAATTTTTTTTAAAAAGCAGTGGCTAAAAGATATTTGGAAATTTTAAGTCCAATTATTTGTCTTGTATTATAGCAGCAAAGAAGCATACATATTCATTTCCGTTATCAGTAACGATAACAAAAACAGATATTCACCTTTGATAATAACATAGCAAGATAACCTTGCTTATATATTTTAAATGATGATAGTATACATTTTTTTAAAAAGAAAATAAACAAAAATATTTCTTTCCTATTATAATTTTAGCAAACTTATATAAAGAAACACTAGAACACATACCATTGCATGACCGTAAGATGATCTTTTAGGATTATGTTTTCCGGTTTGGGCAGCTGCAATTACATAACACTGGCACTCTATTGCCCGACATCTAAGAAGAGACTAAAAATCGTGTGATCAAAAATTAAATTCAATTTTTCCAAATCTAAAATATTAATTCAAAATATGTGTGATGAATTTTGAAAAAAAAATCAAATCATCGCTTTTCTTAAAAAGAATACCAGTTTAAATTGTTTCATTAAAACAAAATATCTAAAAAATAAAATTCATCATTTAACTATGGGACTAAATAATTTTTAAGAGAAGAAAAATTTTGGATTAAAAAAGAAATCAGCAAAAAATATTGGCATGTTATTTTACATACAGCTGAATATGACCACTATGTCCATCCAACTTTCCACAGAAAAGTATGAACAAGAACTAAAAATGCACAGCAATATGTTAAGGAAATTGAATTACCATATAATTTTAAATGTTTAGGCAATTTCAAAATGTTTTTTAATATTACAGAAAAACAACTGCAGTTATCAGAAGGTTGTTGATTGTCATTAGTTCAATCACTAAATATTAATCTTCAGAAATGAAAGCAGCAAAGATTCATTCAGATTAAAATCCAATCTTTTGTAATTATTCACACCTTGCATCTTACACAGTTCAAATGTATTCTGATAAAACATGAAATCCATTAAACTTCCTCTTTTTGACTGGTTGCTGAATTGCTTGTGCATGCATAAAGGTAAGCAGCCGCATCGAGGGATCAGTTTCACCAAAATATAAAAGATTTTGAGATTTTGTGATAAAAACTCATATAAAAGAGTTAAATATTTTTTATTTGAAATACCTCAAAATTAATTAATTTTTTTTTTTGCCTCAGCAGATATTTTAAATAAAAATAAAAGGCAGCTAAATGATAGTATTGTAGTGGATTGTTATGAGCTAGGATAGAACTTGGGACCTTGTGGCTCGCAGCCGAGTAACAAGACCACAATACAAAAATAATTACCCATGTATCGTAGCTGTTATCTGGCTTATAAGCTTTTCACCACACTACTCTCCCTCCAGTGAGTCGGAGGCGAGACGAACAATATGGCTGTTGAGTGGTGATGTATTAGATGTTGAGTTTAATACACCTGTACCCATTTGATTATTTGAGGAGTGCTAAGCATTATGGCGAGCGTGTATGGGTGAGTGGTTGCTGATGCTGTTGCACCAAGCGAGTTTGACGACTTTGGGTTGCTGTGGGTAGATGGCACCACAACAGCTGTACGAAGGTTGAAGGTTCATCGTCCGAGGTCACCAATGTAGGGTATTGTTATGAGCAAGGATAGAACCTGGGACCTTGTGGCTTGCAGTCGAGTAACAAGACCACAATACAAAAGTAATTACCTATGTATCATAGCTGCTATCTGGCTTATAAGCTTTTCACCACAGTATCATAAGCATTAGTAATTTTAAATAATTTAAGTAATAATTTTATTATAAGCAGCTCACCTCCCAGTGAGCCATGCCTGTAGGTTGAGTGAAGGCAGATGGATAAGTAAGTATTTCAGCTCCAGCTTTAGTAAGAGACAAAGAAAATTCTGGGAATCGCAGATCATAACACTAAGTATAATTTTAAGGAAAACAATTCCAGATTGCTTACAAACCGTAATGAGTCAAACACTAAATTTCTAATCTCCAGTGTCTTTGAAATCATTATTAAATCATAGATAAATTGAATGAAATCATTGGTCACTTAGTGACAAGTAGTAAACATAAAATTTTGAGTAAATAAGCATTGTTTTATAGAGTTTTTTCATATAATTCTACTCAATAATTACAGCTTCATTCCTGTAAAAATCAAATGCTAGAAAGAGCACTAGGTTCATTTCATTAAATGGGCAATATCAAAGAAAAATAATTTAAAATAACTTTTAAAAATTCTGCTTAATTTTTTTTTATTGATTTGAAATACAAAATTTTTTTGGTGTATATTTTACGTTCCAACTACTTTTGAGTAATGCATTTTATGTATTTGGATTTGAGTCAATATCCAAGGTCAATATCTATGAGTCAATATCCAAGGTATTGAAAAAAAAATTTAAAGCATCTTTAAGGGATAATAGAAAACACCAAGATATGCACAAGAAACCCCATATCATTAATCATATTTTAAAAATTCAAAGCTAATGGACAAGAGAATACTTTTCAGTCAGTGCAGACTCTTGGATTAACTGGCATGGCATGGTTTGTGTGTGTTTGATGAAACACTGATACTAGGATTTCTATTATTGTAGTTGCAATGGACAAAAGAATACTCTTCAGTCAGTGCAGTCTCATGGATTAACTGGCATGACATGGTGTGTTTGATGAGACAATGATCGTAGGATTTCTATGATTGTAGTTGCTGATGGACAAAAGAATACTCTTCAGTCAGTGCAGTCTCATGCATTAACTGGCATGGCATGATATATGTGTGTGTGTGATGAGAGATACTAGCATTGATTGTAATTCCCATTCAAGAAATCAAGAAGCACATGTTTTCTTCGCTGTATGCTGATTACTAGGTTAATAGGGTTAAGTTTTTGCTATTGGTAGAAATTTCAATAATGAGCACTTCAGAAATCAGCTTTATATAATGTACTCTTATAAATTCTTTGTTTTTATTTAATTTCTTCTCTATCATTCTTTTTCAAATACGGCAACTACCCGATTTAAACTTCCAATTAGATTATACTCTATATGGTGGCTCATACATTTAAGTTCTACAGCCTTTAAAGTTTGCTCCAAGAATTTTCAAAATAACTTATATATAAATAATGTATTAAAATAGAAATCATTATAAAGGATACAATACCAAGCCCAATTTTTCCTACAGAGGTATTGACTGGTGGACAGATTTCCGGACCAGGAATGGCGAATTCTGTTTCTTTTAAACGAACAGTACCAGGAATATCTATATCAAACATATGAAGCTTGCGATAAACAGATTCTATTTCACCACTAGGATTGATGATAACATGAGAATTGTACACTCTGTGTTTATCTTTCTCTAGATCCTAGTAGGTAAATAAAAGAAATGCATACAGGTTTTTAAATAAGCCTTTTTTTATATATATATTTTAAACATGCAATATTGTTTTTTTAACAAAACAATTTTAATTAAATAAAAATACATTTGATTTAAAAGTAGCTCCTAGAATGAGATTTTGACAATTGCATGCACATATATGTATGTCTTTGTTAAGATTTATATTCTTTATTTAGATTTAAATAATTTTTTTAATTGCATTCATTGAAAAAAATGTATCCTAAAAGGAGTGAAGTGTTAAAAATTATATTTACAAAAAAATCATGCAACAGATATGTAGTATAACTATTATATATGAATTAGTATAACAAGGAATAAATTAAAACTTTCAGTTATTATTAGAAAGAGATAGTAGCAAATTTAGGCACTTAGTGCTCCTATCCAGTGCAGATTATGAGGCTCTTTTTTTTTAATAAATTGGCCAAATCAATTTCATATTTCAATACATTTTCAATTTAATCAACATATTAATGATTTATTTTTGGTTATTTTTTTATTTTGCTGATTTTGTTAATATGCATGTGTTTACATTTATTTATTCAGCAACATTTGTGTTTGCATAAATTTTAATATAAGCAAATACCTGGTATTTATAAATATAGTAACAATTAGTAAACATAATGAAATAAATAAGATCCTGATGAATTATACTTGGTGAAGAATAAATAATACTATATTTCCTAATTCATAGAATTTTTGAACAAGTTTATTTATTTGGAAATTAGACTGCTACTATTTTTTAACTGATCTATTCAACACTTTCTTCTTAGATCAGCAGCACTAAGCAGCTATCAAGTCTATCCAATTAGAAAATCAACACTGGGAAAAAGGATAACTACAGAGAACTGATTAATTCTTTAATATTTAACACCCCTTTTAAGAGATGGTTTTAAAAATGTGTCTCAATATGACATAAACAAACATCTCCACTTTAAAAATATTAACAACAACTAATCCCTTCCTATGTTTTCATTTTTGTACATTATAAACAGATGGAACCCCATATATGATACAAAAAAAAACATTTTAAAGCCATTTTATGTTCAAGATTGAGGCTGTTTGGGATATCAAAAAGAATAAATAATTTTTTTTAAAATGTTATAATTTAATCTGTATTTGATATATGTACCACTATGAACAATCCTTCAATTCATACATTATTGCAATTTTATGTATTTATATTTATTTTATTTATTTATTTATTTATTTTGCCTTTTAGATCATTTCTTTTTATAGATATTAATTTTTTTTTAACTAAATAGTAAAAATTTTGAATTATACATATTTTTTAAATACTTTTCCTCATGATTAGACATTATCTGCAACCAGTATACAAAATATTTTAGAAAGCTAAAGTACAAGGCTTTAATGGAATTAATAAAATATCCACAAAAATATATGGCAAATTAAAGATAACATCCAACTTAAGTAGGATTATTATTTTTGAAAAGATTATATTGACTATCCAATTGCACATTATATTTATAGAAATATTTCTTAAAGTAAAATGTTAGTCCCTAAATGATCTTTTTCTAAAAGGGTTAAGAAGATTAAAAATAATCCATGCATCCATTTTTACTGTAGCCATAACATTTTTCCCATTGTTCTCATCATATTAATTTTAAAAGCATGAAATAAATACAAAAGTATTTTGTCTGTAGTGAATATTTCTCCCTAAAACTTCTACTATTTTTCTCCTCTTACCTAATAATTACAACTCCACGAGGTAGTGTTTTTTAATGTTCATCAGGACTGCATGGTTAATAACAACAACACAAAACAAAATTTTTAATACCAAAATGTTATCACTTGGAAATAATTATAGTTATAACAATTGAACTGAAAAAGAAATTTTAAAAAATGATAGCGATATTGAAGATACAAACACTTATCCAAGATCTTCAAAGTTCATCATACTTTTTCATGGAACCCTCCTAATGAAAGCCAAAGTGAATGTTCACCAGCCAGCTTTTTATATTCAGATATTAATGGACCATTTAAAGGTTCTCCTAATTCAAATGCTTGAGTTCTATTTTCACCAATGTGATCAAAATTTTCAGGAAGAAACACCATCTGAAATACATATATTTATTCATTGACAAAATATTATACAAGCAACATAGGAATTGTAGAATAAAATAATAATTTATAAACAAAAGATAGAATTTTGAGTTAGAGTATGTTTAGTACATTAATAAATGAACAAATTGTGCCTTTAACTAGCTCTACAGCTTGATTTTTTCCTCTTAAAATATAGTAAAATATAGCAAAATTTTAATTCTGGTAAATATATTCTGATATTATTTAATGATAAATAAAAGTTGAAGAAACTATTTCAAGAAGTCATTATAAAAACTCTTTATCCAATTCTACAATACTGAAACTGCTAAATTCTGTCTTTATTATCAATTTATTTTCTTAAATTCTAATGTAGACAACGTAAACTGTAAAAGTAATTATTATAATCTGATTGGATCTATTATTAAACCTGAAAATATCAGGAAAAGAAATCTAATATAGAGGACAAAGCTGGGATAAGAGTAGCAGTAAATGAGACATTTATTCAGAAGAGATAAGTGAAAGAATATAAAATTTAGAATCCTTTCTGATTAAAAATGGTGGGGAAAAATGAGAAATAGTGAATAAATTTGTATTTATTCTCATGAATTATTCAAAGTAATATCTGAAATCTCAAGGAATAATGTCATAAAATATTGATCACAAACAAATGAAAATATCTACATATTTTATAAAGATACAAGAAAATCAATTGTAAATCTAACTATTTTTTTATTTTTTAATAAAACATTATATTTTATTAAAAATTGCAATTATTCATAGCTAAATTTACTTTCCTAGTGGTATTGATGAAAATTCCAACAGAAAAAAGTTGCATACTGAAGATGAATATAATATACAGTTCACAAATATATTAAAAAGCTTACCTTTGCATTATTGGAAGCAGCTCTGTTAATTAAATCTCTGCAAGTCTCAAAATTCTTTTTTCGGTCAGCAGTAGAAGTCAGTTGACAAACAGCAACTGTCACAGAACTTTTTGATGACATAATAGTGGATCTTTAATTTAATTTTTAATATTACTATTTTAAAGTTAAAAAATATGAAAGAATAATAAAATCAAATATATTAAAGTAGAAATGCCAAGAAAATCTATATAATTGATATCACTTTAAAATGTTAAATCCACAAAAAAAAAAAAAATTACAACAGGATGTACTTCTTTCTTTTGCAAAAATAGTCTTTACATGTTAAAAACATAATTAAATTGAATTAATTAATTGACAGAATATTGTTTTCTAAGAATTTTTAATCATTTCCAATTGAACTTACAATGCTTATAGCCTCATTCAGAGACCTATCTAATTTGTAAAGATAATATTTCCTAAATATGCATCTAGTATTTAAAAGTATTTGCAACTCCCAAAAAATTTAAATCAGCATAAATTGCAATTTTATAAGCATATTCCACTGATTGAATAGCCATTTTAATACCAAGATTGTGGAAACTTTAGAATTAATGACTTAAAGAAGAGCTTGAACTGCTTCTTTGCCACCTTTTATTTCCATTCACAGTCAACCTTCTGCATCTAATATTTTTAAAAGTCTCAATTTTTGGATCAGTTTGACAACTTGAATTTTAAATGACTCATAGATTTCACTTTCATATCTTAAGTAACCCAAAATCATGTCCTCTAGAAACTGAACAAAATCTCTTGTACTGCATATCATTTCAAGGAGCAAAATAAGCAATTTAACTAGAAATACAATATTATACTTTGATATATGTATAAAAATATAGTTTTATAAGGTATTTTTCACAACTATATGTGAAAAAGAATAAATACAAAGAAACACTTTGAGGACATAAAAAATATTTCTTTGTATTGTATATTCAAAATTGTTTTGAAATATAATATAAAAGGCATCAATAAAACATTAATCAATTAATTACATATAATAATAAATGTATTTAATAAATATATACATTTTTATATATAATTCATTAATAATCAATGTACTTATAATCAACAATCAATAAACTAACAATAGTAAGAAAATTGTCAATTAATTAACAGGTAATCTTAATTGGATAGTTTAACCATGCAATCTTTTTTTAAATTTTGCAGGAAAAAAAATCAATTCAACTGTTTCATATGTATTTGAAATAAATAATTCTAAATACAAGGATTAGTAACCATAATATAGACAGTAAGGAATTTTTACATCAATGTCATGTTAAATACATGAAGTCAGATTCGATTAAATATATGGCCCTGCTTTTTATACAATATTGCCTTTACAAAGTTCAAATCCAATTATATATTATTTGCATATCCAATATGTTTTCTTTAAATATAAACATTCATATTATCTAAATAATTCTTTTCAAGATAAGTAAATAGTGCGGATTACAAATTACTATTAATAGTTTTCATTTAACTATTCAGAAATTTCAGAATCTTTATACTAGAGAGCAGTAAAATTCATTACAATTTAAAATCCAGCATTTTTAAATATCAATGTTGACTTAAGCGATACATAAATAAATATATTAATGAAAGTGTAAAAAAATCAAAAGTATTTAAATTTTTATATTAAAAAATTATTAATGAAAAGAAATTTATATTTAAAAAAAGCAACAAATTAAATCTTTTATCTAAATTACCTGGAAAAGAAACGATTACTGAACACTAATGAAGGAACAAAATATTTAGCAGCTGATGAACTTCTTGCTAAAGGTTGGATAAAATTCTAGAAAGAGAGAAATGAAAAACAAGATTAAAAAATTCATAATTTCAAAGCACAGTCAATAGACAATACATCAGTCTTTTAGGGTTTTTTTTTTTTTTTTTTTTTTTGCTTATTTATATAACATTTATAACTTGCCAATTTTTATTCCTTTTGAGCTTGATGGAACATATTTCTTACTAGCATATTATATAATTGTTTTAAATTCATCTTAAAAGAATAAGCCTTGTACAATTTTATCAATTCCACAAAATTGCCCAAAATGCACCTAGAAAATATAATAATTTGCAAATAAGTTTTGAATAAAATGTTTACATTAACCTATCATTTTTTTAGTTCATAGCTAAAATATAAATACATGTTCAACCATTAGCAGCAAGTTATCACATTACAAATCCTTTGGTAATACAATTATTTCTATCTTCCATTATTTCTTTCCAACTTTATAAAAGTAAAATGCAATTAATTAATCCTCGCTGATTTTCTAAGAATTATTTTTCACTTCCAAAATGACTTATCTACCACTCACAGATTTATTAGAAAATACAGAAAGCAAACCTGAAAAAAAAAATGGAAATAGACTAATTTAATTTCAAATGAACTCTTTTCCATTTGGAAAGATCTAAGTATATTTTAAGATGTTTACAATAAATCCGACACTAATTAGTAAGGCCCAGTTATTTACTGTTACACATTAGATAAGATCTTTTTTTCCAAATTAAAAAACTATGCCACTCAAATTTTTGAATATTTTTCTTCTTAAAAAATTGAGAAGACAGAAGAAAACAATTTTTTTAAAATTATTATAAAATTAACAATTTCAGGATCAAAAGAAGAACTAAAGTTCTTTCATTCATTTCAAAAAAGAAAAAAAAAAAAGATTTTTTTTTTTTAGTTAAATACTTTCTATTTAAAAGATTAGAAGCCATGAAAAGAATGTATGCTTATCATAATTAAAAACAGATGTAATAATAAGTTATATACAAATGCGTAGAAGCACAGAAATTTTTTGTACTCCCACCAAGTACAAAACATGGATTGCCGTAAAAAGTTATTAGAATTTTCTATGAATTTTTTTAATTATCAGATATTAGAAGACTGCTATATACAATTTAAGTAATCAATACCTTATACAGTAGATTCTTGATAATTTGATTTTTCCTATAGTTGGAAATTTCCACATTTTCCACATTTACAATTAGAATTTAAAGTTAAGCATTCATATTATGACAGATGTTACAATGATTAAAATGGGAATAAAAATAATAAATACTGGATAGTAAAATTCTTAATTCTAAATAATATCGATATATTATGAAGTTAAAAAGTACCATAAATCCTTACAATAACTTTTCTACAAATCTAAAAATATTTATCAAAATAAACATACAATATTAGTAGTAATGGTTTTAAATTATCTACGCTTCCATAACATAAGCTCAGCTTTTTAAATTCATATTTATTATATCTCATTTAATATTTTAAAAAACTTTTGAACAAAGGGATTATATGTTCAATAGAAATCTTATTTTATTTTAAATAAAAGCAATTACAGTATTTAAATCACAAGATAACACTATATTAAAGTGTTAGTTTGTAAAAGCAAAGCTTAGTAATAATGTCTAAAAACTGGAATGATTTCTTGTTCTGATAACTGATGCAATTATGGTGCAACCAATCAAGCCTTACAGTTAATTAAATTGAAATGTATCCTAATATTTTTAGAAATACTCAAAATCCTTATTTTTAATAAATACCACATTTACATATCTAAAATATGGCAAGCTCCTATTTTACTCCACATATCCTATCTTTTAAATAATTATATTTATTATAAAGCAAAAATAATATTGAATAACAATTTTAAATGACTGTATTTCTTTCAAAATATTTCAAGAGTTTTAAAAAAATTATGTTAGATAAATTACTGTGAAAGTGATTTCTCTATATATTTTTGTTTCAAATTATGTCAAATTGTTTAATCTGTTATTACAGTAAATTTTATTTTCAAAATGAACTATTGCATTTATTAAGAGAAAAAAAGAATAAAGGCAAAAAAATTATTTATCTTTTCAATTCTGAAGTATTTATTGAAATTTATTTCAATTCTCGAAAAAAATAAATCGTTTCAAACAATTGTTGATAAGCAACAATGAGAAAAACCTTGCACCTTGGAACTTTCATAAAATTTTAATATTACAGAAATAAAAACAATATAGTTAGAGAAAATTTTTGAGGTCAGAAATTCAACATTCATTATATATTTTAAAAACCATGCTTTTAAACAAATAATAAATGTAATTATATTCTAATTATGTAGCAAAATTCACTTTCATTCAATACCGATTTCTCGAATACGTTTCCTATTTCCAACAAGCTTTCTTCTTTTTGCCCTCCCCTTGACTAATAATCAAATCAAGTTCCTTACACATATATCAGCTGGGTAAACATATATCAGATAGTATTTTAACATATTTTTGACCTTATAAATAAATCAGTTGATTTTATATGAAAAAGATTAATTTAGCTTTCCAAGCAGTTTTTTTTTTTTTTTTTTTTCTAAAAGAAATAGTTAATAACTACCTTTCTATTCTCTATAAACCTACCATGGCTGAGCCTAAACATTAAGAGAATGAAAGACTTGATGGATTTAATTCCATGCGTTTACGAAAATATCCCCCAAAATATAAACGTTCATGCTCCTCATTTGAAAACGGATAATACAAAACAAATCATAACTGCAGGGGAAGATTCTCTGTGATCATAACATAGAGAGTACAAAATGCTGTTGTGTAGAATTGAGATGGAGTTCGCATTATTTTAGAAATATTTAGTAAATAATAAAAGGGCATTAAAAAAAGACTTTAAAATGTCTGATTTTATATTATAGCAATGCTCGATCGAGACCATCGGAATGCTAAAAGAAAATTGTCTTTTAATAATTCATTGATTCTGAGCAACAATTATTTTAGCGGGAAATTTGTATTTTCTTCTCAGAAAAACAATTAGGACAAGGATTAAAGGGTTAATGTCAGAGATGATGAATTATTATAAATAAGCACCTATTTGTGTATTAAAGCATGGTGTTGGCGAACTTAGTTTAACTGCATGGAATTGTTGAACTTCAGGCGAAACTGCCTGTCATCGCCGAACATAGCCAAATTTTCGATATGGTTAATATGAATCTTTGGCTGTTAAGCGCTGGTTGCACAAGTTTTCTATTTATGTTTTTGTTTGACTTTTAAAATAAAAAGTAATGAAGTTATTAAATGTGAGAAATCGATCATTAATAGAGAAATATATATTTTTATTTACATTTTTTTTTTAATTTATGCCATTTTGTGAGAAAATCTGAAACTTCTTTCATATTAATGGCACTGAAAAAAATGTGTGCTTGTTACTAGAAAGAGGAGTTCTATAACTTTTGTTCTGAATATATAGTATATCAGAACAATGCATATGTATTCAAGATCATCCATTTCCATAAACGGCCCAGATACAAAAAAAAAAAAAAAAAAAAAAAAGGGGGGGATCTAAAATTTATTTTCAAAAATAAAAGAAATTAAAATAAACACTAAACAAATTTTATAAAAAAAATGTTTCTATTTCAATACGGTTATTTTATGATGGATATCTTCTGTAGGACAGGACATATAACTTTTGATGAATTTATGGAACACAGCATCATAATTAGAAAATTTTAATAAATTACAATTACAACGATATTGAATATTCAACTCTAATGGGAGAACCTGCCTTCAGGCAGGTCCCCAAAAAGATTAACCATACCCAAGTTGGAATAATAATTGAGTATTTTTATTTCCAACTGTGTGAAGGTAGTGTTATAGAAAGGTGTTAATTATCACTGAAACAAATCACTAGGGTCAGCAAAAATCACCATATATAAAGGTCATTGGGAGCTTTAGGACTAAGTTTTTATCGCATCCTCTTGCAATCACTTTATTTTATTTTCCTTTACATGTTAGAATTTGTTTCATAGGTTCACCAGAAAAATTTCACAAATATCATTAAATATACCCATGTTATATAATATTTCTTTTTAAAAATTGAAACAAAAAACACAATTGAATATTTAGGTTTTAATTGTCATGGGAATTCTTCAGATCAAGAGGCTCAATTGCATGGCACCTTTCATGTTCTCTCAAATAAGCAGTCCTCTTCATTTTAATATACTGTGTTTTTCAATAAACAAAAGACTAAGAAAAATGTAGCTTCTCAATTTTCCAAGATTCCTACAGAATTTTAATTTACATTAAAATTAAATTATTTTTTTAACAGAAATAACTTAAAAACAAATATTTACAAAATAATCATAACAAATTATGTTAAGTAATGAAAGTTAAAATAATCATAAGATAGTACGCTTTCATTTCCAAGCTCTTCATGTTCTTTACCAAAGGAAAATAAGACTGATTTTGAACATAATATTTTTCACCCAAATTTTTAAATTTTTTGTTTGCATTTTGATTTTATAATAGTATTGATAATTATACATTGTAACTCTGAAAGTTCTTTTAAATATAATAAAGCAGAAAATAGCTACCTCCAACAATCAACTTTGTTGCCAATCATATTAGTAATATTTAGTTACATGAACTAATTTTATTAAATTAAGTTAATTACACATTATTCAGCTAAATATTCAATATATATTTAAGGGAATTAACATTTACATGAAAAGTGTAATGTAGAGAAAGTATAAATTTGTGATCAAAAATGAATCAATTCTCTCCTCTAAAAAACATCAAGCATTTTGTAATTTAATTTCAAATCATAGGTGAGAAAGCATTTTCAAATGAAAAAAAGTAGAAAAGAATATATTTTATTAGGGTAAAAAAGGATAAAGTCATAGATTATATTTAAGAATTAATTTTTTAAAAAAATTGTTAAAATGAGACTATATTATAATAATAAGATTGGTAAATTATAAAAAATGCATATATATTTTTAAATAAATGGTGAAATATAGAAGATTTTTTGGTGAAATTTTTTAATAGAAAAACTTACGATTTAAAGATTTTGATAAAAAAAATTATTTGATTTCCATTTCAATAATTAAAACATTTTCAAAAATGTATTTGAGAAAAACTGCACAATGACCAAATTGATAATAAATTCGAAAATTCTGCCTAATTTTTAAGTAATAAATTTTTTTAAAAAATACCCAGAATTATATTTCCTATCTTCTAAATATGTCTGTGTCATATTTGGCAACTAGTTCAACCATCTACTTAGAATTAACAGATATGACACATTTATTCTTATTGTTATTACAGATTTCTTTCCAACTCAGATATTTTTTAAATATGGCACTAAAAATTATTTTCTATAAAATGTAATACGTTTAGCAAAAAGTATGGATTATCCACCCCCCTTTTTTTTCTTTCATCAAATAATACTCATTTATTAAAATGAAAGGAAAAGGTAAATAATATTGTTTAATCCTATTAATTAATATTATTTTCTATAAAATGTAATGCTTTTAGCAAAAAGCATGGATTATTTCCCCCCTTTCTCCTTTTATCAAATAATACTCATATATTAAAATGAAAGGAAATTTGAGAAATGAAAAGGTAAATAATATTGTTTAATAATATATTGGAATAGAGAATTGGAGTAAAAAAAATGATGCACTACACCAAAACTTCTTTATAAACTGCAGGGGGGAAAGGGTAGTACAGACAAATTTTTAAAAGAAATTCCTTTTTTTGGTTATTTATTTTGTTATATTTTTAATCAAATCCTTTTAAGTAATCAAACAATTATTTTCATTATAAAAATTAATGAGTATGTAGATTATTCTCAACTGATAAAGAATGTTAGATTACAACTCAAAGGCATATATGATGAGTAAACAGCACATACATTTGAAATCTTCTAAGTTGCAAATGAAGTTTAAATTTGTTAACTTTAAGAATTCCTTCAGAACAATAGTTAATTCAAAATGTCAATAAATATATTATCATTAAAGAAGCTCTTTTAAATAGTTTTAATTGTAAAGCATTCTTTTTATAAAAATAAATAATTAAAAAAAGATTATTTTTATCCTTTTATATTAATAACAGGACTTTTTTTTTTAATAAGAGCTCTGAAAGCAATTTTAAAAAAAATTTCTTGCAAACCTAAACAATTCCAAAATAATGAAATATTCCCTTAACATGACTAGAATGAACGATTCTATATATATTTACATAAAAGAAAAAAAAAAAAGAAACTTTCATTAAAAAGCATAAGGATTGAATATGACAATTTTTTTATAATGCCAGTTTTATGTATAACTTTTGATAATATTGAAATTTTTCATGAAATAGAAACTATAGTTGATTTTTTCATGTTTCAATTTTAAGAAACCGTCCGACTTGACTACGTACATATTTATTTATTTATTTACTGAAATGCCATACATAGTATTTTACTACAAATTGGTTTATCAGTCAAACTTGCATAAAAAATCAAGTTTTAACAAGACAGATCATATATATTAATATAATAAAGATCTGCCTTTAAAGAACAGATTATTTTCATGTTTGGAAGACAGCTATTTAATAAAATATAATTTCTAAATTTAAAAATAATGTAATGTAGCAGAATATAGCTAAATCTTAAAGTGATGAATGGTTTGATGATATAAATATAAAATTGAGAAGCACGCATGCTGATTTACAAAGTGAAGAAAAATCGTTAAATTTTGTAATGTGAATCAAATAAAAGAATTAAAAATGAACAAAAATATCAAAAAATATCTTTATTGTTATGAAACTTCATTTTGGCCACATACAAATGACGTTTTTTACAATGAACCCAAATTAAGATACACATAAAATTAAATACAGTCAGTGAGTATATACTGCATTAAAAAATGACATTTTTATAAATTAATTCATATAACTTAAGCAAAAAAAGTATAAGGCAAAGTTTTGTATAAAAAATAATGACTGCAGCAAAGTATAAAAAGAAATATTCAGTTTTTCCAAAATATATGCACTTAGTGTTTTAGCACTTTTTAAAGTATCTCTAATGGAGTTTAGTATATTTCAATATGATACAAAATGGAATTTAATGTACTTGTATAAATTGATACTGGATTCACAACATATATGCATGACTCAATCTTTTGTAAAAAATTTAAATTCTTCAACACAATTAAAATATACTCAATTATTTGAAAAAATGCCTGTAGAAATTTCATCCTTGAATATAACCCACACGGTTTATCTATCGGAAAATTATTTTGAATAGCTAACTTGAAAAAGGATATAATATAGAATTTTGGCATTTAAGCTTAATAAGAATTAATTTTTAAACTAAGGAATTTTGAGAAAAGGATGATATATGTTGAAAAAGCTAACAAATAAAAAATTTCACGTGTCAGCTTTTAACAATTTTAATCACAGAAACAAAATTTGGGAAGACATTAAATTTTTACAGAATTTACCTTAAAAGAATTTTTAAGAAAAATTGTCTGGAGCAATTATTAAATTTTCAAGCAGTTAGTTTATAATTCTATTATACCTTTTTGGTATTTTTCATTTGTTCCAATCAGTTTTTAAAAAATATTCCTAAAATAAAAAGAATGATTGTCTAAAATAAATCTGAATAAATGAATATACAGAATATCTCTCCAACAATTCAGCAAAATGCTTTGATATATATAAAAAAATATTTTCATCAAGATTTTAATTCACTAAGTTTGAACTTTCATTACTTGAAAAGGTTTTCCTCTCTTAACACACACATTCTATTTTTGTTCTTAATATGCTGAAAAAAATTTATTGCTAAATGTAATGCAACAAGCAAAGTAATAAAAATTATATTAATGTAGTAATAAAAATTCAGTAGGAAATTCATAATCCATTGCCACTTCTACATAATTATGAAATATCAACTTCATTTGAGAAGTAGTTAACTTCCCTACTATCTACAGCAAATTCACAAAAAGACTTTTAATGTAAAAGTAGGATAATACCTTTCTAAATAATGGAAAAATTTCAATATAGTTAATTATTTTGATCAGTTAATTTCTTAAATAATAAAATATCTACTGAAAATTTTATTATCATAAACAGAGAAAATAAACAAATGTGTTCTTATACTCTTTCTTTTAACATATGCTTTCATAACATAGAAATAACATCTTTAATCTATAATGGAAATATATTTTACAATAAATAAATTATTTAAGGTTATACATCATTATTAGTCACAATTGTATTTGCTTCATCACCTGGGAGAACAAAGACAAACTGAGAAATATCTTGACAGTTATTTGGCAACACAACTGATAAGACATTTTGAGAACTGCTTATTGCAAATTCAGAGACATCTTTTCCTCTGCCAATGTCAATACATTCATTTAATCTTTTCAAAACTGCAGTCAATGATTCTTTTGGTAAATTGCATTTATTTTCTTTAATTATCTTATATACATCATGGGACTTGTTTAAAATCTCTTCAAGAAGATCAGAAACCTTGTCAGGAATGACTGAAACATCTCTGTTCTCCTGTTCTTCAAAATCATCTGCCATAGGAGAAGGTGGAGGAGAAAAATGTGGTGTTAAAAATTTCCATACAACTGCATGAATGTGTGGGCACATATTAGCATTAATCACACTATGTATGCAACTGCAAGTATACATGTGCACGCAAATATCGCATTCATTACATCTTAAACTGCAGTGTTCAGGGCATGACTCAAACTCTCTCATTACATATATATTTTGCTCCTCTTCTTCACCTTCAATGAGCCATATTTTATCAGATAATGAAGTAATGCGTTCACTGGCAATTTCCAAGCCCTCATTGTGACACATATTTATCGCCTCAATTGCCAATTCGGTCTTTTCATCATCCAGTATATTACATAAGCGATCTAGCACTTTGTATTTCACTAACTTCATTACAACAAAAAGGAACTTGTCCAGTCGCTTTTTCCTACCCTCTCGGCAGCAAAATTGAAAAGTTCTATGAAGAACTTCAAGCTGAATGTTTGTACTCAATGGAATATCTTTGCGATAACAATAGGCCCACAAATGTACATTCTTACCATATCTTTGACTGATAGATATTCCCAAGTTTCTAGAGTTAGGATCAGCTTTTAGGGTTTCAACAAAGTTTCTAAACATGGATTCAAATACATTCATATTCTGACATTCTAAAAGACTTCTCACAGTTTTGTATGCTTCAGCTTTCTTTATAACATTACCCCTAAAAACCTTCAATTGAATTCGAATCCTGTTATCTACATACCACATGCACCAAAGCCATTTGGAATCATCATCCATTATATCTTTCCAAGATTCAAACATAAATATGTCACTATCAGACATAAAATATTCAAAGGACAAAGCTCCAGTAGACTCCTTAATAGACATGAAAAACTGAAGCATGACACCCCTGTCTACTTTGTTGCTGAGACAGAAAGCAACAGGAAAGGCATTATCACTATCATCCATAATGATAAGAACATTAAGATA
>JAPMOR010003072.1:0-39593 GCA_026543865.1 Argiope aurantia | reverse complement strand
AAATTTTTAATCGTGAGATATTGTTGTTGGCAACTGTTGAAAGCTAAGGAATAAAATTTCTGCTTACCTTCTTTATAATTTTACATAAGGAATTTGAAAGTGAAATTAAATTACAACAAAAGACAAACTGCAATTCCAAACAGCACAAGTACTTAAATTCTTAATGGCTTTATGATTTGCAGATTCCATTTAATTAGGGGGGTTCATCTCCACTATAAACAGAACGGGCGTAAGTCTATTATAATAGAATGTATCTAATACTTGTTACAATTTGATGATTAAAAATGCTTTATAAAAGAAATCATGAGTAATAGAGAAGAAGTAATTAAATGCAAAAGCAATCATTATAAACCAATAATGATTGATTTTAAGATCAAAATCAATTAATCGTCGAAAGTAAATAGTTCAAAAATAATATTATCATAAAATCTTTATTTATATTAATACTGTCATGATATATTCAAATAATTACTAAATTCCTACTGATTGTTTTTTATTTATACTAAACCTTGGATTTTAGAACATGACGGAAACTTTTATATGTGTGACATAATCTGCAGTCGATGGATCGTAAGTGAATTAAGCCCTTAAACTGAAATATGTCAAATTTTTTTTTATTGGATTATAAAAATTTTTAAATTTAAATCTATAGTTAAGCCAAAATAGCAATAAATCTGATAGAAATAAAATTATTTAAACAAGTTTAACCATTCACTACTTTATTCCGATTCTAGTCTATGAATAGAAATAAAAATTAACGCTAAAATACGATATCTAATCATAAATTTAAATAATCTAGCAATTTAGGGATTTAGTTTCGTTGTACATTAAATATTTCAAATGAGAATTCATTTTTCACAAAATATTATTCTACGCTAAATTTTAGATTTAGAAAAATTCATAAATATATTATATTTGTCTTTTATATGATTGTAGTGATGAATATTACAAAATCGTAAAAACAGAGGGTCCTTTATAATATCACGAATTTCTGTGTCATGATTGTAACATGATGTTCTTCAGTCAAGGCCGAACAAGGAGTGCCTTCCTACCTCTCAGCTATTTGGGATAGTTAATGTCATTTGATATAGTATTGTTTTTATATCTATAGCATCATCGTACATTATGGTGGTCATAATGAATGTTAGAGATGGAGAAATAAGAAAAATAATCAACTTTGAATGTAAAGGGATTACCAGTTTCATCCACCGACAAGCCGAAAAGAATGGAAAACATTTTCTGGTTCCTTTTTCAAATCCCCTGTCTTAAAAAGGATATTTGAAACTTCCGCTTGACATAATCAACGAGAGTCCAGAATAATTTCAACAATCAGTCCATCAAATTATACAGAAGTTTGGCTCTAAAGGCGAAATAATTGGAGGAGAATTTTAAGTTTCATTCGATCCAACATCTAAAGTATTTCTAAATTATCCTTAATCCAAGCCAAAGCAATTGCACCACTTTAGCATGAAACTCTCATTTCACCAACCTCAAAAGAAATCAACCTTTAAAAGACTCTGCGCCACTTTCCCTCCTAAGTACCCAAGATCAAGAAGTCTCAAAATCCTCTACGAACTAATTAAATCTCTGGGGAGCGTGTTTAACCAGAGAAATGCAGAGGGCTCGTCGAAGTTGGGATGTAACCTTTCTGACTGCCTCGTCTCTCAGTTATGTAAATTCTTAGCGTGCGGGTAAGTAACTCATACCTTCCACCCTGGATGTGTGAGTGCAAGAGGTAAGTAGGAAGAGCGAGAGTAGTGAATGTGTGGCATTTCAGGAAGTCACTACTGGTCAGACGAGATAGAGAGGGGTGATGGTTTTCTTCATGATAGGAGTAAGAAGATTGTACAAGTCCCGTTAAAGTTGATGTGGAATCCGTCATCCAAATGTATTTTGAGAAATCTGATATCGCTGCTATTTCAGGAAACAGTTTTCCCATGCAATGTTTGGGATAAAAATAGAAGTGGTGTGAGAGTTCCAGAGATAGAGAACCATTCAAAGGTTACGTTTTGCGTTTGAAGAGAATGGTGGAAAATGTTGGATTTATTAATGGAGTGCTGAGGCTTGAAATTTTAAAGGAGACATTAAAATAGTTTTGAGAAAGTTGTAGTAACTGGAAGAGTATCTTTGTATCTCGAGGAAACAAGAAAGTATTATTCACTACTGCCAAGCTCAATAAATATTTTTGAAGAAGAGCACTGTTTCTTTTAGAAACGTTGTCCTGATGATCAAGCTTTATATATTTTGTTGGCATACTTTAAAATACCAGGTCAAGCTTGAAAATGAATGGTCATTATTATATTTTTAAAGGCAAAGATCACTTGCAATAAGAAAATCAGTATTATTGAACAATTAAGAATAATAAATTTAGTTTTTGTATTGTATAGTGAGGAATTAAATTATGAAACCTTTCAAGACGTTTCTAAAACAATTTTTGTCACTGTCAGTTTATTGCTGACAGATGTTGCAAATTTAATTGTCGTATTGTCATCCCCAATTTTGTCGTTACTGACAGATGCTATTAATGGATTTTATCCGTCATCAAAAAGGTAATAATTATTTTTGCGGGGAAAAATCCATAGAATTAAAAATTCTGGAGAAATTTACAAGAATTATTTTCTTTATATTCTTCTAATTATAAAAGGAAACTAATGTAGGGAATTAAAATATTCCAGGTTTTTCTTTGAACAGTAAATATTGTCATAATTTTTTCTTCTCTCCCAATAATTGTCGAATTTTCACTTTCAAGTTTGTTTAGTATGTACTGTACTGATTATTATATATATAATATAACATGTAAACTACAAATAATTCAAATAATTCGTTTGATATTTATTAAATAAAAAAATTAGCATCAAATATATTTAATAGATTGCGCTATAACACAATTGGTGCTTGTTTAATGATAAAAATTGAAAATATAAAACATCAATTGTCTGATATTGCCTCCCATTAGGAATATTCTTTGGATAAAAAGATGGTGGAAAATGCACTGACATTAGTTATTTCTCTGAACATAAAGTCTACGTTTGAGAGAAAAAAAAAACAACGTTGCATGTAAAATCTTTCTGCCCAAACCAGCAGCAGATCATATATGTGAAATGGATGTGAAACATTCTAATATCTCCATGTACCCTACACAAGATGATACAGAAATTTGAAACAATTGGGCATCTCAGTATTCTTCTAGGTAGAGAATGAAACTAATCTAATCTTCAAGCATCGAAAATGTGCCTTAAACTAGTAGTCAGGTCGCTTCATGGTACTGCGATTTTATCGAATATTTCAGTGTATTGGATATGCTATAAACCACTTTAGCAAAATTCTTAAGGCAGGTGTTTTTCATTTTTATTCCCAAAGCATATGCACCTGCTGCTAGACGAAGACTCAGAGGTTCCTAAGAAGTTTGACTTCAGTTAATTGCCGGAATTTTGGTTGATTCACTTGACCACGGAATATTTTGTGAAGTGACGAAGTCCACTTTAGTCGCAGTATGGACGTTAACATCCACAATTGTCGAATTTAATCACCAGAAAACTCTGGAGATAAACAAGGACAACAATTGAATCCTGAAAAATTGACAGACAGTATATGTTTATGGTTACCTTTATCTTTGGACTACATTCTTTAAAGAGAACTACAAATGTAATCCAAATGTGTCTTGTCAGAAGACAAAAGTACTATGATCTTGTAATCCTGTAACTTCTACTGCGTGGAAGTTTTCAGGACAACAGTTTCGTGCAGAATGATGCATTTTTCCGCATCGGTGATCGTATAAGGCAATTACTAAGACATCATTTGAAAGATACGCATGTCCTGATCTATTACCTATTCCTGAGATTTCTGGTTGTAGAGATTCGTGAATTACTCTATCTGCCATCAAAATCCAGCATCTGTGGCAAATCTGAAGAACAGAATTAAATACCTTTTTCTTGATATACCGGCATATTTACTCCTGTCAGCTGCGAAAAATGTAGTTCTGCAATGGGCATATTGTTAAACACAAACGGAAGGATATAGTGAGCAATCTCCTTGTTAATTTTTATATATTCTTCAACATTTATCAGTATATTAAAATTTTTTATGGCTGTTGTATTACAGCGCCACTAATCAATGGACTTTTGCTTAATATATAACAGGAGTATTATTTAAATAATCTATAGTTCAAATTTTAGCATATTTGGACAAATAGAATATATATATATATATATATATATATATATATATATATATATATGAGTGCATGTTACTAATGGAGAAAACACTTGGCAGTGTCCACCAATTACAGCCATTGCACCGATTTTTTCATCAATTTTTGCTTAATATTAAAATTCGTGACCTTTAGCTTAGATTAACAACGATTGTCCTATCAGCATCTCCATTTTAAAAAGCTGTGGCAAAATAAAATTTTGATTTGAACAAAATTAATGATTTTACAAATTTATTTCACCTAATTAGGTAGCATTTCTAACCAATCATAATATTCTTTATTTAACGTGCAAGTGCAGTTTATGTTATCATTTTCGCTTGCTGTGCTAACAAGTTATTCACTAATTTAATGCATTTCTCACTATGTTAATATGTCTGAATTATAAAGTTTAAAATGTTGGATCATGATCTAATTATCAAATTAACAAGTAAAAAAATAAATATATAGAAATTATTTAAATTGGTGGTACTGATTTTAACTTAAAACTCTTTAAATTAAAACTAGCATTCTTTCTGTTATGAAAAGAATACAATAACAAAAAGTCTAAATAATTTGTTGCATGATTATTCAGTTGTAAATAATCAATGACACTATTATTTACTGTGATTAAGGAACGTCTTGAAATCTGGTGGCATGCTTAATAACTTTCTTGAATATAATGCAAATTTTGATCGTAATATAAGACCGTAGTAGGGAAATCAATTAAAAGGAAATAAATTGACTATTGCCCTTTAAACTCAGATAATCGAGAGCGAGAAAGTATATTTAAATTTTAAAACCGAGTCTTTAATATTATTTCCAACCTCTCCAACGTATACAACCAAATTGATATCTGTTTTATCTCAAGAAAGTTGAGAATGCCCTCTAAGATTTATTATATATAATCTGTACAAAGTGCTAATCACTAATCGGATAGACACGTGTTTTTATGCAACATTATTATTATTTTTCTCTGAAAATTGTATTTCGTTTAATATGCAACTGACATTCATTCATATTACTAAGTATTTTTTATGAATCAAAATATAAGCCTGGCTATAAGTTACTGTTGTATGTTAATGTTTTAAGCTATAAGTTATTGATGTATACTCATATCCAAAGCTTATCAAAATCGTTCATCTAATCCTTATACTTTAACCCTTTAAAGGGCCATTTTTTTCTAGTCATATTATGTTAAAATATTTTTAGGCTTGAGATTAGAATAAGAAAAGGGATTCGTTTAGCTTACTAGATAAATTTAATTTGATTAATTAATTAATTTGGTTAATTAATAATTAAGTAACACATCAACTCATCATTTTGTGTAAGATGTGTAAGTAACTGAAGCATCTAAGTTTTTGACTTACTAAAAAAAATTGTCAGAACTTATACTAACCTACATAATTTCATACAAAGATTGATAAATTTGGTGGGAAGCATACTTCCCACGGCCCTAGAAAGGATTAAAGTAAGTGCGTGCTTTCTTCCGTATCTTTTTATGTGGTTCAATTATCTACAAATAACTAGTTTAACTTATAAGTATTGCTAAGTACTGGCAATAGATTTTCACAAATAAAATAGAAAACTCGCCCGATCCCATACATATTTTCCATTGGCAATTTAAAGCATTAACTCCCTTTTTCATAGATTGTTTTGTTCTTGATGGAAAAAGATAGCTACTTTTTTTCACACCAGTTAGTTAGGTAATGGCATAATAATTTCATTAAAAACAAAAAAAATCTATTTAATTAAAAAGATTAGTAGCGTCGACTTTAGCTTCATTTAAAATGGAGCTAGGGACAGCTAATTTATATTAACGAGCACTCTTTGATAAAAAACAGATGTTCTATTTTGCTTATTGTCAACGATGCGCAGCCTTTAACCACTTGAAAATTGCTTTACTGAAAGCTTTTATTTTATAAATATCATAAAAAATATCTACTTGAATTATAAAAAAGTAATACCTTCACCTCCCATAAGTATAATTCAGCATTTTTAAAAAAGGTTTTATTAAAAATTTAATAAAAGGATTTTTAAAAAATTATATAAATGTAATAATAATTCCATAATTTACTTAGTCAATTTAAAAATATTACATAACATTTTAATAATATTTTGTTTTAATAAAAGGAAACCAAATAAAGCATACGAAAGAAAAATAAGAATGAATAATTTATAATTCAGAAGGACATTAAAGAAGATTGATTATAAAGAAAACTGAATATTCTAATTAACTCATATATAATTTAAACGTTTTAATGCGCTATTATAAAACATTCGAGAATCCCTTTTGGCATAAAAAATTTGGTAGACTTAATGTCATTTTCCCCTTCTAGAATGAATAATATAATCCGAAATCTATTTTATTAAATTTAGTGAATTATATTAATTTCTGTTTCAAGGACTAAAAAATAAAAATAATTAAATTCATAAGTGCTTAAAACTAGATTTACATTATTAGACAAAACGTCCGTTGTATTTTTAAAGTATTTTGTATAAAAACTTTAGAGGTAGTCGCTAAGTTTGTGCCTGCTTATAAAATATTATTGCAATAAATTACTATAATTTGGTATAAAATTGTTTCGATATATTATAACGATGTTTTTAAATTTTTTAATAAATCCAATTTCAATGTGAGATGCTTGGTAGCTTAATGAATTTCAAGGTGATATTCCAATACTCATCAAGTTGTGCCCATTATTTCGGGTCTCATACAGGCCACAACATGTGCGATGCTAAATTTCAGTGCCTCAGTATCTCCATTTGGATATATATAATTTGTCTTTAATGCAAATACAAAATTGGTATTTGACAGAATAGCCAATCTGAATTTACTGAACCAAAGAACACACGCAATATTTTTCTTCATATCATTTCTTCATAATTTTCTTCTTCATTCTTCATAATATTTTTCTTCATTACGATCAATTGCAAAATCAATATATCTGGATTAGTTGAGCTAATTGGTGACTTAAAAGAATTAAGAATACGACTATTCTGTAATAGAATATTATCTTCAATGGTTCTTTTGTATTTTTAATAAGGAAAAAGACTTTAAGACTACTTTGAATAATACTTATGGAATTTCACAAAATTTATGATAATCAGATGTCAGGTCCTTAGTTATGTTCTGAAAATGAAGAATAAAACAAAACTTCCCCAAAAATTTAACATCTGTGCAATATCACGACGTATTGAATTTGATATTTCTTATTTTAACTTTAAAAAAAGGCATGTGAATTGTTAAAATAGTTATATATAATCCGATATGCTATTGAATCTAGCCACAAATTACCTAATCTTTACTGAATTAATATTCTAAAATTTAATTCACAATTAATATGAAGTACGAAGAAGGTTTTAATCAGTGTTTTGGTTCAATTAATAAGCTAGTTATTTTTTTGTTAATTAAAAATTATGTTTTCATTACACAAACCAACCGTTGCGTCCAAAATTTGTGTAATAAACATAATTCTAAATAGTTGAAATGCTGGGAAGATGCATGTTTAAATAAAATTAAATTTTAATGCTTGATACAAAAAATATTTTCTTAATATTAAATATTGTTTTGATTGCTCACGATTTTTATAAATTGATTCAAAACATAAATAATTACTTTTAATCGCCGCTGGAGTTTAAAACCCTCTCTTATAAATAGCTGACTTTATATTACAAATTTTAAACACAATTTTAAATTGCCACTAACATTTTTTGGTTTTATTTTGTTTATTCCTTATAATGAATGTGTTTCAGACAGTGTAATCATTTCTTTATAAGGAAAAGCTAGATATTAAATTCCTTTGCTGAAACAGATGTTATTATTTTAATAATTTGTTTATTTTAATCAAAATTTTAGATGATCGAAATATTTTCCATATTATAATATTTTGTGTAATATACTAAAGATTCGTATATATTGCACATTGTAATATTTTATAAAAAAGATTTTTTATTAAAATATTAAATATTATTTAAAAATACATCTACATAAGTTCAAACTCCAACGAAGATAATAATGAATACTTTTTAACTTTATCGTGAACGATAGTTATATTATATAGCTTTAAACAGCTGTATTAATATGCATTAATTTTAATCTTCATCGAAAATATTTCTTATAAGCACTTTAAATTTTCTTCACAAACGCTGTAATAAAATCAAAAATTAATTAATGAAGTCGTTGGATTAGTTAATTCTTTATTAGTAAAAGACATAAAAGTAATTTCCCTCCTAACAGTGTTGGATTTATAAGCTAGTATTAAATAAAAATATCTCATAATATATGCAAAAAATATCTAAAAATTATTAAACTTTTATAAATATTTTCTATTAGAAAATAATTACTATAATATCACCACACATTATCACTTTTGCTCTAGGCTATGTTCAGATATGTATAATGTTTCTTTATTATAGCGTTTTATTTAAATACCTCCTTAAAATTAACGCGAGAAGTCATATAAAAAAATAGCAAAACAATATTCGAATATTTTATTTTAACGATTTCTTAAATTAATTTTTAGCTTTAATGATTTTTATGCAATAATTTTCATTTACATATTTATATTAAAACTTAAAACGTGTTTGAAACTCAAACTTTTTGTACAAATTTATCTGCAGAAATAACGAAACTGTATGTGTTTCTAATAATTAAATCATATCAAACTCTTTTTAAATACCTATTCTTTTTTAAGAGAACATCCAAATATTTATTGTGGAAATATGCTGAACAATTTTCAGTGTCCTACTATAAATACATTGGAGACATTCGCGAATCCATTTTTACTTCAAACAACGAAGTTATCAAACGTTCTTGTGAGATATCTATTCCTATTAAACCACCCTAAGTAGAAGAATTTTTGCTATAAGTCAATTGTATTTGAAATTAGGAAGTATTATTACAAATTTATCTGTGATACCTTTGAAACGATATTAAATTCCTAATTATAAAATAATGCAAATATTGTATAGCATTTTGTGTAAAAAATTAATAACGTATCTAAATTATTTAAAACTAGAATGTCAATTAGTTAGAGTGAAAATATATGAAATAATTTACAGTTTCAGCAATTAAAATCATTTACAAATAATTATAAGTTGTAATTTCTGTTAATAAATATTATGTTAAAATAATTAAAAATCATAATTTGTTAACATATAATATCAATATCATATGATATCCATCAACACATATGATGGAATTGAGAACAACTTGATTTGTAGGATAAATTAATCTAATACTAAATGCTTGAATTTTAAAATTTGGAAATAATCGAAAAGGGATAATTATAGAATTAAATCAACTATTACTTTCAAAAAGGATTTTTTAAATTAAAATTGTTGTTTGTAAAAAATATCATGTTTTGAATTATTCAGAAAAATGTGAGCTAAAGTTTTCATTAATTAAATGCCACAGAGCCTTTCATAGCATTTATTTTCATAATGAAAATAAATATTCAAAATCTGAATAAATTGCAAACAATATTATTAGAGTAAATCTATAAAATCATTTATGTATAACCGTATGCTCTTTTTGTAACAGAATTTACTTTAAAGCAATCAAACTCGTTATATAAAAAAACCTGATTAAATTTCAGATTTTACAATTATTTCCTCTAACTACTGTTTTGAATTTCCAATAAACTAATTAACTGTAAAAATTATCACTTACATCACATCCTGAATAAAAAAAAATGTGCATATAAAAACCACGGAATAAGATGCATGTAAGATGAAAAGATACCATACCTTATTTCAAAAATGATAAATCTGATCAAAATATTCTTTATTCAAAATTTTAAAGCATCTTTATTTAATGGGATGAAAAATAATGCTTTTGCATTTAAGTTGCCTACAAAGATTTATCGCGCCGTCAGATTTAAGTGCAGCAAACTTGTTCAAAGACTTTAAGAAAATCGATTCTAAGTGGCCGTTCAAGAAAGTAAATCTAATTCCTAAACTATTTATATTAAAAGCATGATAGAATGAGAAGGATATAATTTGTCAGGCATTGTGCAATATATTGAGATTTAATTAAAGGTAAATGTTTTACCGGCAATTTTGTTGGCTATTTTAATACGGTTTTGTTTTACTATGTGTTCTTTAAACATCATGTCGGGAAAGAATAATGAGCTTGATACTCATATCAAAATAATGTTAAGGGAAGATTCATACTATTTGAGGGATGTCCAAAGCCATGCAACTTTAAAATGCTTTCACCAGAATTTTATGTTACTATTTTTTGAGCCATATTGCGTAGGAACAGTTCGCATGCTTCACAAGATTTAATGCGTCTGTTAATGCCAAAGAAGTACAAAAAGTATGGCTTTTCATAAAGCTTATCGATTTAACACTGGATTTACCATGAGTTGGAATATACCTAATGTTACTAATGGGATCAAACTGACCCCTTTCAGTATTTATTAGATAATATATAAATTGGCCTATCTATTATAAAGTTACAAAAGAAAAAAAACTTTTAAATTTTTAATCTAGGTCTTTAAGACCATCTATCCTTCTACCGTCATTTTCTACCAAAACATTGACTCGCACGTCTTCGTACTAACAACTTATAATAGCTTCTGTCCGACTTTCGTCTTTTTGCTTCTTATATACATACATTTTACAAACAAATACTTATTTCTATATTTTTACCTATATCTGTGTGCGTCCCTATCAAGCTATTGCATATTTAAATATAAATGTATTTATTCTCAACTATATTTATTCGAATGGTCAAAATGACCCCTTCGGTAAAAGCAGGTATACTATATATATTACTCCGAAACTGATAAAAGAAAAAGATAATATTTGGAATTATATGTCTTATAAATGTAAGTAAAGATAAATTAAAATAGTCTCATAAAATGCGGCAATAATTTTCTTGAAGAAAATTAATGAAAAGTTTTCTCAGAAGGGTCAAAATTACCCCTTAGTTAGTGTTAAGTGTTAAAGTTTGTTAGTGTTAAAGTTTTTTAACATTTCATCAATACTGAAAAATGTAATACGATGTACTTACTTTATTTTCTATGAAAATCATCTCAAGTGTACTACTATGTTTGTGATGAAGTTATGACAAAATAGTGCACCGGAGAAGTTCGTGTTGTTTGAAATATATCGGAATTTATGAAGCCTTACTATTCGAAAATCTTTTTATGGAAATTCGGTTTTATTATTTTTACATCTTATTTTATATGAACAAATTTGTCGGAATCGCATGCTTTGTAAGAGGTGATTGTAATTGACCCTTCCAGTCTATTAACAGCAATATTAATTAAATTAATTATTCTTTTCTTATAAAAAAGAAAATTAAACATGTTTACCTTATTTGCTTTTACAATAATATTTTAAAGTTTTAGTAACAAAAATAAAGTATTTTACCCATAATATAAACAGAAAAGGATGCGATTAAAATTTGAAAACATAACTACTCTTTCCTAATGCATATACCTTTTTTTTTGAAAATTTAATTTTAAATACATTTTACTTAATGGCTTAATAAAGGTAAATGCATAAGGCTTAATGAAGCAATAAGAGCAATTAATAAATTAATAAGGTAGAAAATATTGACAAAGTTATTAAAGAAATTTCAGTTATTAAAGAAGGCATCTACCATTAAATTTTCAAAAAAAATGGTATATGCACAAGAAAAGAGTAGTTATTTTTTTTTACATTTTAATCGTGTCCTTATTCTGTATATTGTGAGCAAAATACTTCGCTCGAAATTTATTTCAAAGCCTTCATATGTCTTTTGATAACCTGGAAAACTCAGTCAATTCTTTATAGAAAGAAAGCATATTATTCATAAAAACTGAAAGTAAGAAAAGTATGCGCACTTCCAGTCCAGTAACCACAGCATTTTATATAACATTTGAACGAATGTAGACTTGAAGGCCAAAATTACGCTCAGTTGAAAGCATGAAACACGCTCATGGAGAAATGAGACCACATTTTGGAGCAAGTAATAAGGAGGGGGAGGGGGGTTAGGCACATCACGAGATGTCTTCTACTTTAAAGAGTAAATGAAAAGCTCAAAAATCTTCTTTTGGTTTGATGAAAATGGTTCCAAAAGAGAGAACTCAACATATCTTTATGTGCTTAGAGCACTTCGCGATAAAATATGATGACTATATGGTGGCCAGAAATGTAAAGCTCTATACTTTAGAGCTGGCTTTCAAAAGAACCAGGACGGATATCGTTTTATATCTTAATGCATTTTTCTGAAGTACTTTTTGCGGTGGGAAATGGATAAGATTTTTTTCTCGTCGTCTTCTCATTCGGAAATCTTTTTAGATCCCATAAACTGGTTAGGAACATTTCCTGAAAAGGGTACGTGGTCACAGAGAAAAAAGTTTCTATAAGACCGGTTTGCTCTGGGAAAAACTCCTGAACAAAATATTATTTTTCTGCTTCTCAATTTTTCCCTTCAGATCTCATCTAATAATAATAATTTTTTAAAAAAACATGAAATCTTTCTATCGATGCTTGCAGATTATTTTTTCAATGACTTACGGTGTACGTACACACTAGATTTTTTAAAAATTTTAACTTTAAAAATCCAGTTTTTTCACATTAGGTCATTGATATATGTTTAAACTCATTTCAGTGAGAAAAAACCATATTACACTAATTATTAATTAATTAAATAATATTTAATGAGCTAATTAGCATATTTTTTGAAACATGATATCATAAATTCTAATTTGTACAGACACACAATTCTAGTTGGAAATTATGCCTAATATTAATCTTTATGTTGTCTGCCTCAATCAAGTTATAAAAATATATAGTTTTTTTTAACAATTTTTTCATCAACTATGAATAGAAAAAGCGAGATTTTTTCCTGTAATTTTAACTTTTAAATAGCTATTAAAAATTTATTTCTATAAATATAACTTTGATTGAGACACAAAATATTTGCTATTTCATACAGACTTTTGATATATAAATAACTGTATTTGTTTCATTTCTTCTCGAGTTATGATTGTTTGAATGAAGCAACAAAGCGGGAAAATATCATTCTGCATAAAATGAGTTTTAAAAAAACCCTAACTAGAGTTTTTTAATGAAAGCACCCCAAGAAAAATAATTATAACTCGAGAAATATTTCGAATATTGACAACATCTTGGTATCGTTTGAAAGCTAAAGGATCCGAGAACATTATTAAGCAATAAAAACAATATTCGATATTCTGAACAATTTCGAAGTTTCAAGTGTGTACATACGCCTTACGGGATCTTGGTTAAGTTTTCTGATTCTGGTTGCTTATTTGTTTCTTATTGAGATATATCTAATTTATGCATAGAACTTTCTAAATATTTATATAATTTCATTGCTGTTTGCAATTTCAAAATAAGTTATTTGATTAAAGATGTGAATATAAGTCTGAAACATTTATTATTGTTATTTTGAAAGAGTAAATTAGTCATAAAAACAGTCATTTAGTGAAGCAGAAAAATAGGATACAAGAAATTTCAAAAATACCTCTGAAAATATAATTTAGTGGGAAAATATACAAGAATAAAACATTTTCTTTGCTTCCAAATCATTAGATGAAAACATCTTTTCATTTGCTCAAATATACTCTTTTTTCCCATAATTTGATAAAAATCTGTATATCCGATGTGTAATGATATAATAGAAAAAAAATATGAATTTTTTTCAAAATAATTACCTACCATATTGATTCTATAAAAGTGCAAAGTTAAAATATATTATTTGATATACGCTATTGTTCTAGCCATATATTGTGTTTATAATTTAAAAATGTAATCCATCGTTCCATCATTAAGGAGGAGGTGTAGTAAAAATTAAGATTTCATTTTAAGAGATTTTTTAAAATCGTTTTTCATTGAAAATCCTTATGTTCTAGCATGCTATATCATTTCCAAGAGCAGAATAAAATTTCTAAAGATCGAATAAATCGGAGTGCTTTTTTGAACTTTTATTAGAAAGTTTTTTCGTTTTCATTTCACAATTCAAATCCATCTTAATAAGTGCCCATATAAATAATATGAAAAGTATTTTTAAAGACAATTGATTATTTGTTACCATCTTTTGAATTCAAAATAAAGGGATCAAAATCCATATTATTGCCTGCAAATTCATTTTTTTTCATTGTGGTTAATCGTAAATTCTTCCTTTTATTATTCTAAAAATCTTAAGCGTATACATGCACAATCTTTTGAACTCGATATTTTTTTAAAAATATGCTAATACCATATTATTGCTTGTAAGTTCATTATGTTTAATCGCAAATTTATTCTATTATTATTCCGAAAATAATCTCAAACGCATATATGTACATTGATCTTTGAATTCGAATGTTTATCTTTTGTATATCTTTTGAATTCGAAATAAAAAAAATAGTACGTAGATCCAATATTATTGTTTGTAAATTCAAGTTTTTAATCATGTTTAATCTTAAATTCGTTCTTTTATTATTCCATGAATAATCTTACGCGCATATATCCTTAATGTTATGAACGTCAAACGAAATGATATAAACCTATTATGCACAAGTACATTTGAATATAAAAGTTGAGTACATTTGGGTATACAAAAGAAACTGTTTAGAGCTTAAAGATTTATAATTACTACTATTTAAGACAATGATGCTCTATAACAGGATAAATGACTATCAAAGATCATAAAGATTTTGAATCTGAGAGCAGTTCTTAAATACAAATTTTTAATAAAAATAATATGACCTAATTGCCTGATCTTGGCAAGCAAATGTTTGTCTGACAAATGACTGCAGAAAGTTCTGTGTACACTTAATAAGGTACTAAATACACCATCAGAATCATGCGTAGTCAAAACATAGGGGCAATTGTAATAATAATAAAACAGCTTGTCACCAACGTGTTGTCGATAATACATGATTAACACACCAATTATTCACCGAGCAATCCAACTTTACTCTCATTGTTCCCACGGAAATAGCTACCATTAACTAACTGATTGCCCGTGGGAGGCGAAGACTTGAATCCAACAATATTAAAAGGTAAATGAAACGTTAAACATTCCAAATAATCTGACACGTAGTCCAGTCCCCATGACAGCTTATCTCTCGCCATTTTGCCGATAACACGGTGTTATGCTAATGCCTCCTTTTCCCCAGACGAGATGTAAATTATTTCTGTTCTAGGCGTTTAGGAATTCGATATCACTGATATATTTCCTTATTTTATATTTCCTTAAATTAAGCTAACAATGCAGAGTTTGATATGCCAGTTTAATAAGCGGGAGGTATCGTGGGTGAAATTAGACGTCTCCGATTAGATCTAGAAATTTCTCTCGGTTTTAAAAGTATGTCAGCGAATAATTTCGAATAAAGGGAAAACAAAATGGTGTAAATAAGTCAGTTAAGGAATCTATGTCTAAATATGGTTAGAATAATAAAATGTATAATATGATATACCATTATTATATTATTATAAAATTATTATAAAAGGATATAGAATATATAATATAGTTACAATTTCTTTTTCCTTGCAAATGTTTTTATAAAATGCAGCAATTCTAAGAGAATAAAGGTTATCATTCCTTCAAGATATTGCATTTATACTCTAATTTTGTTTGTTTGTTTAAATCCTTTCTTACTTGCAAAAATGAATCTCTCTAAATAGTGTTCTCTTTCGGATGTACAAATCTTTTAAAATTCTGGAATTTTATACAGTTTAGTGCTTCAAAAAACAATATTCTAATTATTTCAAACTTTTATTATGTGAAACTTGAAAAAATTATATTATTTTTTTATTAAAACTTATCCACTAGTGAATTTATATAAATTCCATATAGCAAAGTATCATTTGGTAGCCAATAACTCATTACAAAATAGCAGAGAACATTCAATAACGAATTGTAAAATATGTTACGGACTAAAAAAAAACACAAAATATTTTTTTAAAAAATCTTGATATTAAAATAAAAATCGTATCAAATCAACCACTAAAAAAGAAATTTAACCATTGCATAAGAAAGAAAATTCCCAAATATACATTAAAGTTAAAAATGCATTGTAAATTGATTTAAAATTTTTATTCTTTTTAAGTGTTTTATCAACTCTATAGGATTTTGTGATTTTGTTTTACATTAAGATATTTTTTATAAATTTAAACTTATAAATACATTATTTGATTAATGTTGTTTTAGTATCATTTTACTAACAATTATGTTAAAAGATCTCTTTACATAAGGAAATTTAAAATCTTTGTCAAGTTCTGAAGGCTTTTTCATATAAAATATCATAAAATCAGCATCTTATGAAGTGGGCTTATCTTTAACGGTTTTTTTATATGGATTTGGAATCTTTTCCTATAGATATTTTCATTTTTTATGAAATAATTCAGCTTTTTCTCTAGTTTGGTTGATCATTTTAAACCCGTATAATATCATTTTTTAATTTAAAAAATTATAAAATATGATTATAAAACTGTCCACATTTATAGTCAGATATAAGCATTTAATTTTGTTACATTTCATACCATAAGATGATTTCCAGACAGTTTTCATTTTTTTTTTTGTCATTGAACTTGGATAATGAAACTATGAGCTGTACTGGCCATATTATATCATCACGTTTAAAAAAACTGATTTCCATTTTATTAATCAAATAAAGTAGATCAATCTATTTCCTAAAACTAATTTGATTCATTTTCATCTAGTATAAAAATCATGATTAGAACTCCGACAAAAGTTATTTGTAAGGGTCGATTTCTAGACAATTACGAGATAAATATGTTTGAAAAATTCAGTGTTGTCTATAGGCTTTATTCATTCCTTTCTAACCCTTAACAAGTAGATAACTTCTCTAAATGGAAAACATAATACATATATTATTTAATAAAATACTGATTTTTATACAAAACCATGTGGTTGCATAAGCAACAATATGCGATTACTACTACATTGGTCATAGTGATAGCGAAATACTCATTTGGTAGACACCATATTAATGAGAATACTTTCAGAAATAATTTCTGGTAATCTCCTACTGAAACCGTTGATATTCCTTGTTGAGTGATATTGACAACAATTATTAGTGGAGCGTACTTCTTCCAAGTTGCGACTTTGAAACTCAGTCCTTAATTATTGCCATGTCCTCGCTCTTCTCGTTGCACAAAGTTTTCGAACTCCCATTGCTGCATGATTTGCACAATAATTTTACTGCCTTTATTAAGTAACTTTGTTACTCGTAAGTCTTCAAATGCCCATAGTATACTGATATAATAATGCAGCTACTCAATAATCCTTATGCAGCTTTAATATATAGCTACATCTGCATCCCTTATGCCCCTAAAAATAATAATCGTGTGTTTGTTCTGAATTTTCCAGCTTAAAAAATTTGGTACAGTCAGTTAATAGCGTTTATATCTAGTTATCTATATTTATCATACAAATTTACACAATGATTACTATCTTATATTTAATTATTTTTATCCTTTACAGTTGCTCCATCCAAAATTTCCATTACGGGACCAACGGAAGGTGTTGTAGGAAATGTGATCACAATGTCCTGCTCGGCTGGACCCAGCAATCCAGCATCGAGGCTTTCTTGGGTCATCGATGGGAAAGTGATTCCGACGACGACATCGGAAGTGGAGGTGTCGAAAGGGGGCTGGCTCACGACATCAAACGTTACCGTCACTCTCACCAGGCAGGTAAATCTCTTTGCGAAACAAATCAGAATAACATTGTTTAGTTTTATAAGTAAACCATCTGAATAGAAATGATACAATTATTTCTCAAAAGAACATTTATTTCCTCTATATAAATGACAATTTTTTTTAAAAGTCTTTTTGATATTCTTATCATACCTCGGATTCTTATTATGTTGATTGTTATAGTATACATTTATCAAACAACAAATATAATCAGTCGCTATTTCACAGCAATTTTTACAATTTCACAGCATTTTTTCAGTTTAAAATTTACAATTCATGTGAAATATTTCCGAACAAATTTTTATTCATTTCGCACCAATCAAATATTATATTTGCATACAGTTGTCAGTTATCCAGTATTTTAAAAATAGCATAGCGATTTCCAGCTAAATATGCAAAACTATAATATAAGGTGAAATATTTTGTGGAGAATTAACATAGATTTCATATTTGGATAAATATTTTACCATTATTTGTCATAATAATAAAAGAAATGAGCTTGAAGCTTGTATATATATATATATATATATATATATAATGATATTTTAAAATCTAATTTAAGTCTTGATTCATTTCCTAATTTTTAATTTATCCCTTATTAATTTCATTGTAAAATGGTCTCTTAATTCTAAAATTGAAGTAAATTGAAGTTATAAACTCTTCAACAATTTCTTCTACTTGACCACGCATATGCTAAAACATGTTATATATATATATATATAATATATATATATGATATTACTTTAAATTAAAGAAATGAAATCATTTATAATAATGTTAAAAAAAATGAAAATTAATTCATTTGCCTGTTTTCCTCCATCATTAAAAGACCAAGAATTCATTATGAACGATATTTTTAAATTCATCCTAATATGAATTTTAAAAAAATGCTAATTTTAGATTCGAAAACCCTTATATATATAATATAGAACCATGAAAAATATACATTAACGATGTCTCAAATTAGAAATATTTTGACTAAACTGTTATTAATCTCATTTTACAATAATACCTTCTTCATTAAATTAATTCATTTGCCTGTTTTCCCCCATCATTAAAAAAACCAGAATTCATTATGAACGATATTTTTAAATTCATCCTAATATTAATTTTACAAAAATGCTAATTTTAGATTCGAAAACCCTTATTAGAATATATATATATAATATAGTATCATGAAAAATATACATCAACGATGTCTCAAATTAGAAATATTTCAACTAAACTCTTATTAATCTCATTTTACAATAATTCCTTCTTCATTAAATAAGCATAATTATATCGTTTCAACAATGAGCACTTTATTTAAATGACATAAAATTTATTAATGATCCTGTGAAATAAATTATCTCCTGAAAAATATTTACATGAAAGTAAATAAAAATAATATTCGGCAAGAGCTCTCGAAAAAGATATGAAACACAAATATTTTTTCGTCCTGGAAACTATATTACATAAACATTATATAAAGAAGAGAAATATTTTCATGAAATGCATTTATGATATCTGGTAATATGCTGCATTTTCAACGAATTAAACAGTAAGAAAATTATGAAGCATATCATATCCTTTGTTAATTAAGGTTTGTATATATCTCTTTTCAGAAAACATTTGCACAATGCATTTTGAAATATGCTAATTTCTTAATGATATAAGTATGTAATTATTAAAGAAATATCACATTTATTACGCATTTTTATCTGCAAAATTTATTATGTTAATGAAATATAAGACAAATTCCAATATTACATGCTACTTTTACTTACGTGTTACTTTTAATTACATGTTACTTTAATACATTTTATACAATGTATTAAATATCATAATTAGTTAAAACTGATTATACAATAATAACAGAAATAGATATAAATTAATTTATTTCGTAAGAATAAGATGTACCACAATTTATACTTCTGACAATTTGTCTTTTGTATTCGATACTATATACATGTAATTTAATATGAATAGAAAAAATATCATTTACTTATACATCACTTCTAGTATCAGTTATGACAAATTAATTATAATAGAATAAAATAAAAGTTTTGCGTTTGCCGTAACAATTTAATGAATATATTTGATTTCTACATACATATACTTGAGTATTTAAAATGTTTACCTTACAATACAAAAATGTGTTTAATTTTCGAATAATGCAAATGCAATACAAGTAAATGAGACAAATCCTTCTTAATAATTTATATATATATATATATATATATATATTCGCATTCATTGTTTCAATGTTATACATTTTTTTTTATATTTAGATCTGAAATTCAAATTTACATACTTTTTAATAGATAAAAAGTATCTATATTTAAAATAATTTAATAATAATTTTATTCAAATTTGCAGGTAATGTGACTTTTCTATTGTGTACAAGTAGCAAATAAAATAGCTCCTGAATTCATACATAAAGCATAAATGTCCTTCTGTTACATTATAACTTAATGGTACAACAAATGTGTATTGATACATTACATTATTACATACGCACAATTTTTAGTGAAAACAATAAATTAAGTTATTATATAAATAAAAACTCATTTTTAAATCATTTTGAACTATTATTTGTTTTTTAAACAAGATGAATTTGTTGCAGGACCCAGATAACAAGACGTTTTCATGCCATGCAGATAATGATGCATTAAAGGAAAGCATTAAAGAAACAGTCTATTTTAGTGTAGTTTGTAAGTACACATTAATTATTTCTGCTTAGTATAAACTAAATTTGCATTGCGTTTTAAAAAATTAAAATTTGTAAAGCGAAAAAAAAAATGCCATCATAATTTAACCAAAACTGTTGCTGAAACTTCAAAGATGTTTTGCAACTGGGAAATTAAAATTTCTATTAGAAGGGATATTTCTGATTATGTTTTAAAAAGTTATTTTGAAGAATGGATATAAAACCATATATAAATTTGAACTTATTTTTACTGACGATGAAGAATTATTTAAATTATTATAATTATAAAATATAAAGCATGTCTCTTTACGATTTTAAATATTCAACTAACAAAACTTTCATGACATTAATTTAAAAATTAACTTTTACTACGATGAGAATAATTTTTTACGATAAAAAAAGAACTCAGCTTATTGGATTATATCTGGAATTTAAGAAGGGTCGCGGTGGCCTGGTGGTAAGGTCTCGGCTAAGGAACCGAAGGGTTTCAGATTCGAGACCTGATTCTGCCGAAGAACCGTCGTGTAAGGGGGTCTGTTGAACGTTAAATCCGTCCTGACCAAACGTCCTCCCGATGGTGTGGTGTGGAGAGGGGGGTGCCAGATCAGGTGTCGTCCTCGTCATCTGACCGCGGTTCAAAATTACGAGGTCCGTCACAAAATATCGCTAGTGTTGCTTCAAACGGGATGCTAATATAACTAAACCTAAACCGGAATTTGAGAAAGAGTTTGGTCAAGTTATACATTGATATTATTCCAGGATAAGTAACAAAATAATTCACTGAATGAATGTGAGTATGCAGCGTTAGAAAAATAATAGGATTTGTACAAACCTTATCATTCTTTCTTTGTTATATTAAGGTGCAACAATATTCAAGTATCAATGAAAAATGTTAATTTAATTTTAGAATATTACAAAAGTTACAACAATCCAGGTGAATTTTTTATTTTTAAGAATGTGATGTATAATTTTTAAATAAGCTATCAAGGTGTTTTAAGAATGAAATAATTTATTTACATGAATACAAAATAAATTCAATTTTTAATTACGGCCAATTAAAAATTATTTTAATTAACTATAATTACGGCGAATCAAAATGGTGAATTTTAGACAATCATGTTAAAAATAACGATTTCCATAATAACTTCAATAACATATCGACAAAAAATGTTACTCCTTCTTTAGTCTCTATTTCAGAAATAACCTTTTGATATTTGAAGTTCTGAAGATATAGCTGTAAACAGAATTTCAAAAATCGATTAATAATACAATTTATATCGATTAAAATTATTTATGCGTTTCACCAACAAAGCATTTAAACTTTTTTTAAATATCCATGTCTACGAATTGTGACGATTTTCTATACTTTTTCTTTCTGCAATGTTTGTACAAGGAGCAGCTATATCAGGTAGGCGTGCCTATTCTAATTAAAAAATTTCGAAACAGTTTGGAAGTTGAGTTTCAGACACTATGTAAACTCTTTATAAATATTGTATTATCCTTTTAAATCTATTTTAAGTCAATAAAAATTAGTAATAATTCATCCAATTTTAAACTGTCATCTACAGAACAAAAAACAACAGTCTAGTTGTTTGGATCATCCTTGTGTCGTTTTTATGAAAGTAATTATTCTTCTCATGATGTAAAAATCAACCACGTAAATTGCAATGGAAAGTTCACATTTGGAAAAAGTTTTGTTACGGGTTATGGTTTATATATTTAGAGTAATAAGGTCAATCAAAGAATTAATTCCTTAGCCGCACTACTGTTTAGTTTCAGCAGTTTTCATTTCATTATCAAATTTCATGATCTCTAATCACATCATCAATGGTCGCTTACTTCTGAACGATCACTCTCCAGTTTTGAGCGATATCGCAAAATATAATTGATATGAATTCCAGGGCTAAACCCTGAACTGATTTCGCGAATTTTGTTCGACCAAATAATCAGGGAACTCATCCATTGTCTCGATTTTGTCAATTTTTATTTCATATTAAGCTAATAACCACCAGAAATGTAATTTGAAAGAATCTGTGGAATCATTTATACGATTGATCTTTTGAATTAATTCGCAAACATAGTAAACCCATCATTTCAGACCAATTATAGTTATTGAACAAAGTATAGTTTTAAATGATACTTTTAAAACTATAGTTTTATTTTTGTAAAAAAAATAAATTTTCAATGTTAGTTTAAGTTAATAAATTAATGTTATTAATATGATTGGCGAACAATTGGTTTCCTAATGCAGCTAGTTATATAAAATCCTATTTCAATCAATAAGTGAAAATCATAATATTCAGCTTGTCATCTTTACAATGTCATCTTTTACAAACTTCAAAATGTTTTTGTAATATATTAACAGTTAGTTTTGTTTTAATATTTTTTAAGGATCTTTTGCTTCTTAAAATATAATGCTAATTCATAATCTAAACATTTTTAATACATTTTTTCAAAAAGGCGTATAAGATTGTTAATATCTTACCATGTAAAAAATTAGCCATGAACAGCTGTCGTTTAGAGTTTCCTTTTATCCAATCAATCTCTCAGAAATTAACAAAATTTCAATTTCTTCTTTTAAAGCTATCAACATTTTTCTTCTGCATATGCATCAAAGGTAAAAAAAAATTAAGAATCTTTCCCCAAAATAAAAAACCGCCTAATTATTTTTATCAAATCTTTCCTCTTTATTTGGTACTATGCTATCCAACTCTATAGAAACCTCATTTCTAAGACTCAATGCACCATTTTTAATCTGGGAAAATCTTTCAGCGGATTAGTTAACATTTATTTCAAAAAACATTTTTTTTTATCTTTCTCAGTTCGTATTCAGTGATTGGTTTTTAATTCAGTTCATCAAATAAATCCACTCTGAGATTTTACTCATTAAAATAACTTGGGCGTATATTTACTACACCATACCTGTTATATGAAAAAGAAATTTTCCGTTTTAAAATCCTATAATTCTACTTAATTAAAAGTTTTAAATCTTTTTTCTTGATTTTTAATTATTTATTTATTTATTTATTTATTTTTATTTCTGGAATCTTATTTTATAATAGTTGAATTGAAAAATGGAATATTATGCATAAAAGGCATTTACTTACCAAAATGTATTATGTTAAATTATTTTTGAATATTGTTTTATTTACATTTTGTTACCAAATGTTCTTAAAAATACATTTCAATTTTTAAAGAGTCGACGAGCAGGAGATGATTATGAGTTAATTTTTTTTATTGTTTTCAAATAACAAAAATACAAATCATCTAAAATGCCTTTTTAAAAACTATCAAGCTTTCAAATGTATTATATTTCATCTGATAGTGTTTAGGATACGAAATACTTAACACAAGCGTGATACTTCAAGTTATACTACTTCTGTTAGTTCTTACTTCTTAAAATTTTTATAGAATTCTTGCTAACAATAATTCACCTAAAGGGAAGCAGCAAATTATCAGACTGTTTACAAAAAATAATTTCTCATCGTAAAGAAAACAGCACTAAAAAATGAAGAAAAAGAACACAAAAGTTAATATTATGTTGTTGTTTTTTATTTGATTGCGAGAACAACGAGAAGTTCAGACAGTTCGATAATGCTTCAGCAGCACATAGCTGAAGCATTCACAAAAGCATAATTTGAAGAAATCAGCAACATAAACATTCCAAAAAGCAGCAATTTAAACAGCGATAGTGCTCAGAAAACACATTCTTTTAGCGAACTCCAAGGGGAGAAAGAATTCAACTAATTGAATCCCGTATGTCTTCATTTTTATAACTCAAGTAACAAGGCATCGAATTTTCTAGAGGAAACTACGAATCTCGTATCCTAAAAGAGATATGGTAGGAATTTTCACATATTAAAAGATCTTTCACATATTAAAAGAATTTTCACATATTCCCGCTAATAATGTAATGTTCCGCAATGTAATCGCTAAGATCGAGAGTCACTGATACGGCATCCATTCAGTACCCATTAGAAATATGTGTAAAATTATCTCCCTTAATATGAGGCAGATTTTGCAGTGTAGCAATATTACAGATTTGTTATAAATCATAATTTACTGCAAATATCTGAAGTATAAAAGACACAATTAAAATCTTTCTTAATTGGAGATGGTAACACACTTTCTTTCATATTGAATCTCTATATATTTATAATCTGGTTTCCCTTTGTTTTGAACAATATTTCTGCATCAGGTTGAAAAGTTTTCCAACTCTGGGCTTGACGATGATGAAATTTTGTCACCTACTACAATAGTGATATCGGTCATCTTTCATCATTCCCCCAAAGAAGCAGCAGCCATGAGATAATAAACAGAACCAATAGAAGGAATATAAAATATATGATAATGAGTAACTCTGATTTAAATGCTCTAAAAATGCATCCATTTTTTCAATAGTTTTTACCGACTTTGTCAAAATTTTACTCATTTCTTTTGAATTTAACTCGTCTCTTAATTATTAACGAATATTTTTTTTCTATTTTTATCATATGGGTAAAATTGTAACTGTTTATATAAGCCTACTTATTTATATATTTAAAATAATAAAGAAACTCAAGGAGTCCATCCACCAGCTCCAATTACTGCCCTTATGTAATCAATTTCATTTTCACATAAAAATTCAAGAGCTATAGATGAATCTCTCAAATAGCCATTTGGAAATAGCTACGTATATTTCCAAACAAAATAATTGTTAGATCGATTAAAGATCTAAGAATTAAACATTTAGATTGTGATCAAGATTATAAAAGTATCTCTTATCTTGTGGCGCTCTACAGGCCAGACCGTTTGAGCTACAGCTACCAAATTTGGTACATGTATACATTGAAGGTCGGAAATGTGCACCTGGGGTCCCTTTATAAGAATTTTTAATTAAAATTTTAATTATTAATTAAAAACTAACTTTACCGCCAAAAAAAATCCTCATTTCCCCACCGGTAAATATAAGGATTGTTTTTCCCCACGCTAATGAGGCTAGGATTAACATTTTTCGACATATCATTTCAAACGATTCTGTTTATTTTTTTTAATGTTTGATGCATTTAAACTTAAACATTGTTAATTGAACGATCTTTCAGATTCATTCTGAAGTACTTTTGAATTAAAATAAAACAGAATAAAGGAAATTAAAAATTTCTAATCTGCATAGCGTTACCCGAACTGGCGTAGAAAAATTCACTCATTTACGTTACCATAACTGGCGTTGAAAATTCACACATTAGCATTGTGTTCTGATTGTTGACAACTATTTTCAACGGATTCGGACTTGATTAAAATTATTTTTAGGTTAGTTTTGTGCTTTTGCAATTAAAAATTGTATTTATGTTATATATTTTTGTGTGTACTTATAGTTTTAAGTATATCGTTTTTAAGTAGTTTTTTTAACCTGTTTTCGACGATTATTTTGAACGATTCTGTTTATTTTATCAGTGTTTGATGGATTTAAAATTAAACATTATTAATTAATAGATCTGCTCATGATGAATCTGAGAAAATTTTATTGACAAATTCTTGAGATATTACTTAAATTAAGAAAGATATTCTTTATTGCCCATAAGGTTTAAATGCTCAGTTACTCTGTTTTCAATTATCATATTATCAAAAAAATGCTTTGTTTCAGTAAAAAATATTATTACATTAATTGCAGATTATTTATTTTCACTTTAATTTAAAGCATAAATTCTATGGGAGCCAACAGAAAATAAGACAGATACATATTACGTTATGACTGAAGTCCTTTATAATATTATATGACTATCAAAATTTGTTTTATAATATTTTGATGACGAGGAATTAAAGTAAGAATTACATAAAATATTTAATTTTTAAAATTTTAAAGAACATTAAGATTGCTGAACCAGCTATTCTCCAAAGGCGGCTAGTAATTTAATATAAATAGAATATCGACTCTATTCAGTGCCCAACAACTAATTTTTTTTTAAAAAATGTATCAATGGTGTATATATATATAATAAAAATAAACTAAATTATATTTTATGTAGTTTAAATTAATAAAGGTTCCGATGAATTAGCAATTAAAAATTTGTATGCAGATCCTCGGTTTTTTAGAGTCATATTTTATAAAATATTCTATAGTAACTAATATTTTAAATTAAAAAAATGTCCTATCTTTTTCAATTAAAACTGATTGAGTTATCAAAATTTGAATGCCCCTATTCTATAAAAGCGCACAATTTTAGGCCACTCCAACAACCGTCTTGAGGAAAATACGGCAATCAACATTTGGACTTTTCCAAGATTGATTGTTTAAAATAATAAAATTATTGATTGTCATAAATAAATAATATTCAAAGTTTTATAACTCGGTCAAGCTTGATTGCAGAGGATTGAAATGTTAGTTTGTCCAGATTATTTTATTAATATGGTTGATGGGATCGAAGGATTGTATAAAATTTATACTTCCTAATTCTTTTCAGAAGTACATTTATTGATTGAAATAAAATAAATAAAATATTATTTATTGCATTTAAATCTGTTTGAAAGTAAAACTGTATTTTATACTGAATCAGAGAAATTTTTATGGAATAACTCCTTGAAATATTACATAAATTATAAAAAAAAATATTTTTCGGTACGCATATATATATATATAATATACTGCACATTCTTTATACTCTGGCAAGAAGCATTTTTTATAGCAAAAACGGTGCAAAAAATTTGTATATTACAAGTGCTTTCAAATTCAACAGACATTGCACCGTAAATAAAAGAAAAATTGTGTTGTAATATTTAATGAAGGGGTTAAATGTTTGTAACATGGAAATGTAAATGTATATCTTCAAGACCAAAAAATAAAGTACGATTTTTTTCCCAGATTAATTAAACATTCTTTATTTAAATTTGTTGCTGAGTGGCATCTTAGCCGTTGCAGTTAGTTGCAGGAAAATTATTTCACTTTCTTGCATCATATCTGGCATAGAAGATATGGAACAAAGAAGGTTAAAGTTACGAAAAGAAGTGGAGAACAAGAAAATGGGAAAATTAGTGTTGAATTGTTTAATTAGATATTTGATAAATTTTAATACACTAATTTATATTCATTTATAATCAATATTTTGAAGGCAAAAGAGTTTAGTTTGAATTAAAAAGCCTGTTATCGTGAAAATATAATTTTTTTTCTATTTTGATTTTCATAGAGAAATAACAATATGGTATTTAATATGTTTAAGTATGAATACAGCAGTATGTTGAATAAACGTCCTTCTTCCAAATAAAAATGATCTCTAGAGTTCATCAGCGAATGTTAATATTTTAAACCTTACAGTATTATCAATTTTTTTTTCAATAAAGATTTTCAGAAATGTTCTCACAGAAATTCATAAAGTAGAAATCAATTGAATTGTTTACAAAATTATTAAGTACATAATAGTGACCAGTATCTCATCTTCCGAAACCGGCCATAAGTTTATAAGTACTTACAACTTCTGGTTTCCACTTTCCGTTCTTATCTTGAAGTAAAAAATTTTCCCCCTTCTAAATAGAAGTATGACTGCTCTAAGTTACGATATAAATTAAGACGTCAAAGTATACAGTAGGTTTGCAATGTATTTTTGTTAATTTCAAGAATAAATATTTTTTTAATTTACGATTTAGCGAGCATTTGGACAATTCTCACGTTTTCGAAACACATGCTTGAATTACGAGCGATTTAATCTTATATATATAAAAATAAATCTTTGTTTGTTCGCATTTTACTCGCTGCCGTACCGCTCATCAGATTGCGATAAAACTTTGTTAACTTATTACTTGCACATGCGCGAAGGTAATAGGAATAGTACAATTATTAGACTGCATTTTAAACACAATAAAGTATACACACAAATCTCTTCACAAGTTTCGAAGATTCAACATTATTTTAAAACTGATAACTGAAATCGACAAAAGATAAACAGTAAACGGCAAACGGCGCATGTCATTCGAGTTAATCGCAGATATATTAAACAACATAAAATTATTATCATCGATGCCAATCAATATGAGTGAAATGAAATCAAAAATATTTAGCGTAAGGATATTTTTTTCTTTTCGTTAATGAATAGTCATCTAAACAGGATATTCTCATTCAACGTACACAATATTTTGGCTGCGATGAACCACACATATTGTTCAGAAACACATATACAAAATAGAATAATTATTATCGATGCCGATCAAGGTAATTCTATATAATGAAAATTATACTGTGCAAACAGTAAATGTTCTATTTATTCAGTGAATCGACAAAGGATATTTCGGTTATACAAGCGTTTATCGTGTTAATTTCTTCGTCAAAAAATATACCTCCCAAACATTCGTCAATTAGTAGAACTATACCGAAGCACACAGAAATAAGCAAATTTGAGATTCTCAAACAAACGAGGAAAGATGGGTGAGCAATGAAGCAGATCGTTTACGAATTTCAAATTCACGTGCTTCAAAATCTTATTATCAACATCGAAGGCAATGTTAATGTGCTACCCGATCGCGCACATCAGAATCAGAAGATCGACATGCTTCAAAAATAGAGGCAACAATTCTTAACGGAATGTCGAATGGAGAAGATATGCTCATTCCACGCATTCCCATTATTCCCACCGACTTACATTTTTATTTCAAGGGACTTCAGTTCATCATTCGACTTGCATTCTCGATGATCAAGGCGCAATCACTTTAAGTGTGCGGATTGAACCTAAAAAATCCATGATTTTGACATGACCAGTTGCATGTCATATTTTCACAAATCGAACAGTCAAGAAATTTATTTTTACTGAAAACGGAAAAACAAAACCTATTGAATACCCTAAATCACTTGAATAACAAATAATAACAAATTCAAAAAAAAATTGAATAAATATTGTTTGCACTTCTCCCTTATATATCATTCAATTTCAATGAATATATTCATTACCGATAATAAAATAAATATCATTGTTTCTATCATTCCTAATTAAACAAGATAGCTGTTTGAAATTTCCAAAATTATTTCTTCTGAGGCAGCAACGCGCCGGGTACCATCTAGTGCTTAGTAAAATTATCTAAAACATTTATTTATTTGTATTATTTATAATCTAATGAAACTATCTTTTTTATTTAAAATTTTTGTTTATTACCAATTTCTATTTTTCTTTTATCTTTTTGTTAATCCTCGTTTTCTTAAAGTATAAAATTGGATTTCAAACTCTTCCCATGGAATTTTTTTATATCTTAAGAACAATCTGAATGAATATAGTTCCGATCTTCATTCTGCTTAAATGGAAATATTCAATTCAAGAGGAAAAAATTTGAATTGGGCAATTTTTCATCTTAAAAATTCGATCAAACCAATGAAGCATTCAATAATGAAATCCGATAGTCATCGACTTTTTGGATTCCATCTTCGAGCCTGATTTAATTTTGTAATACGGCATATATATATATATATGTAATATTAAAAAAGATAAGTTTGGTCTTTAAAAAGGATTTCTCATGTTTCTGTTCATTTAATTCAAGAAAGAAATTGGAAGAATTTTAATCTCCTAATAATAATTATTTTGCAAATTTTAGAGTTTTACATTTCATGCCATGAAATATGAGAATGCACGTACTAGAAAGAAATTTTTCAGCTCTTTTGGTTTATATGATTTTATACTACTGCCTAATCCTCTAATCCTGCACTATACAAAAAAAAATACAGTCGCATCGTTGCCGTATTTATCCTACATTGATTATTTTCTTACGTGTTATTTTTTCGAGCAAAAATGAAGTTTATATTGAAAAATTAATTCAGTAATTAAAGTTATAATGAGGTTATTCTAATTGAACTAACGTTTCATATTTAAATTTTTGAATTATGTTTTTCAACCTTTACATTTATTCATATGGATTTATGTAAATTATAATAAAATATAAAGCATTTTGAGGAGTGCTTTTTAACATATGTTTTCGACTCGTTAAACATAGTTTATATTCATTAGAATAATTATATAGGATTTTGAAGAGGTGGTTTATAAAATATTATTTAATGTATTTTGTCTCAAACTTTTATTTTTTTTAAAAAAATTGTGAATAATTGAACTAGTGAAAATTAATATGTAATAAGAATTTTTTTAAAGCATTATATTTGTCTCTTTTTCTATATTAATAATAGTGGTATATATATATGTGTGTTGCGTTATTACAAATATTTATGCCGTTTTCGCTCCATTATGTACTTATTTTTAAAGCTTTCACTACAATTTTTGATTTTTTAAAAATATTTTGTTGCAGCTGTTGTTAATATTTAACTTAACAATAAAAAATCAGTGTGCTTTTAAATTCCGTTGATTTAAAACGTCGTTGGCCTTTCCTATAATGTAAAAAATGTATAAAATTATATTATCTCGCTTTGAACTAGCAATTTCGCTCTTTTTGCAATTAATTATAACGATATAGTATTCTGAATTATTTATTGAGTTGTATTGTAATTTCTTTGAAATATTACTTAAATCATGATATATACTCTGTAGTGTAAAAAAAATTCATTACTAAATGACTTTAATTCATAAAAGACTTTGCTGAATTGAAGCAAATTCATGCTTCAATACAGCATGCTTTGATTCAGTTGTTCGGCATTGTCTCACAATGATGCAATAACATCGTCAATTAGTAATAATATTTTTAAAAAATGAGACCCCGCAGAGTTTGACTTATTGTCAAAATGAGACACATTTGCGAAAATATAAGAATGTATGAAGATATTTGCAAAGAATTTTGTATTATTCAATTATTGATGAAATATTTTCCATAAAACGAATCAGTATAAGTAGTGAAAACAAAGGGGGAAAAAAAAGAGTTGTAAAGGTTTAGTCAACGCGTGTCAGGCAGATTCAACAAATGACCTTAAAAGCGGCCCCCAAAATTGATTTCATAGTTTTTTATCTCCAAGTAACCAAATACAGCAAAGTTTCTGGGAAAGAACGTTTTCATACTGTACCAGTTAAGTCATATTTAACATGAGCCCTAACCTACCCAAAGCGGATTTGTAGGTAAAGAGGAAAATGATTGTTTGTAATGAAATAATCTAAATATCACAATTGAACAATCAGAAAATAAATTAATAGATATGAAAATTATTCTAATTCGACTTAGTACAGATAAGAAATAAATGGAAATGGATTATAATGTATAAAATCAATAAAATTAAAAAAATATGAATATGCCAATTTTTTATTTCTTTTCACATCTGTATACATGAAAAAAAAATTAAGATCGCTAATTTCTCAATATGTTCAAAAGTTTTAAATATGATGAAAATTTTATTGCCTACATATTAATAACTACAGGAAAATTTTAGAAAAAAACATCTTCTACTCGAATCATTATTAATGAACCGTAATTCTGCTCTATTAAGAATTTTGAGATTAAAAATATTTAATCGTTATTTAATCTTTTGAAAATATCTATTATAGTAACACTTAAATATTTGTTGTACTTTCAAACAAAAATTAAATTAAATAAAAATAATATTCTAGTTAACTTTGTATTTTTATCCAATTCACCTTGTTCGTCTCTGAAATTGATTACTAATTAGTAAAAATGAGTAAATAAGTTGAATGGGTAAACAAACAAATTGTAAATAATTAGACGGTAGCAATCAAATTTATTCATATATTTATAATGTGAATCTTTTTCTGTAATTCATATCAAATAAATCGCTCTCATTATGAACTCTTGAACTCTCTCTAATTTAAAACTAATGAGTTGATAAATTCAGTCTTTTATAATTTAGGCAGAATTGATTTCGTTTCAAAGATAACCAAAATTAATTTAAGTGCCTTTTGCCAACAAGTACGGTTTAAAAGAACATTTTATTTTGCCTTTATTTTAATTATTATTCTATCATTTTTTTTCAGTAGTGCCACTGATAAGAATGATTGAATAGTTTACATTCGAAGAAAATTCAATTAATTAATACGATACTTCATTCTTTTATTTTCGGAGCAATTCATTTTAATCTTCAAACTCAATACTGTTTGATTGATTTTTTTCAATTAATATACCAACTGAGAAAATTCTATTTTATTTTATAGATTTAATGTTTATTGCAATTCTCAGGAAAATTAAATTAGGCATTGAATTTTCATTTAATTAAATAACATCTACTGAAAGGGAGGAATAAAATTTTACTTCTTTCAAGTGATAAAAGCCATTTCTTTTTGTACCATTTTAAAATCGCTCAAAAGAGATAAAAGATATATCAGTTAACTAGTTTATTTTTACCTATTTCTTTTATCCTCGTTTCAGGAAAAAAATAATTTTGTAACCCCTTTTATTAAATAACGTAGAGTAAAAAAAAAAATTGCAATATAAATACGTTAATTATACGAATATAAAAGCCCGTGTCGTTGCCTACTTACAGTATCAATTCAAATTAGCGTCCTCAGCCACTTTGTCGTTAATTGCTTCCACTACAGCGTTCCGTTAAATTCTAGATTGTTAAGCTTAAATTGAATTACTAGGAGCATAAAAAATATCACTAATTAAAAACATCCGCTTATTTACATCGCATCTAAATTAAATTTGATGCTTTTTTCGTCATAAAAATGAATAAATTTGTCGTTATAGTTAAATCTCTTCGCATAACAGCTTAGTAAAGCCATCTGTTAGTAGACGGTGTATGACGTGGTAATGACTTCATGAAAATTAGTCGCCTGAAATGCATTATGTATACTAGACGGACTCAGTGTTCGAGTAGTAAATTCCCATAATTTTATCATGCTTGCATACTTTTGCAATTAAAATGACTGAATACAAGTGCTTTTGTTACTAATTGCATTTTTCTGTTTTTTGATAAGTAATTTGATGATTAATATCAATGTTCTATGAAATTATTCATTCTATGAAAAAAAAATCAGTCTTGCAATTTGCAATACAATTTATTGTTTACGTTAAATGGAATCAAAAATGTTTTCAATCTCAACATTTATTCATTTACTTATTCTCTTATAGAAGTAAAAAATAAGAAAATGTATTACAATTAACTCGATGAAAATAATGTGGAGTCCTTTCGATTGCTGGCCCTCTTTGCTTTGAACCGAAATACCCTACTCTTCTTATGGAAAATTTACAGAAGACATTGGAGTGGAAAAAATTCATATCTCATTTTCAGAATAATTAAATAATGACTTTCATTTCAGAATTTATCTTAATCCCTTCACCTTCATAATATATTTAAAGTTATGTTCTTAAAACTATTAGAAATGTGAAAAGAGGCAGTTGATCAAGGAAATGGCTGGAACATAATCGAATTTCATGGCACTGATATCATTGATGTACAGGGATTCTTATGAAAGACAGATCTATTATATTCTTTTTATGGTACAAATGATAATTCATTTGAAATTATGGTTGCGAAAAAGAAATCAAAATGTAACATTAGTTGTAACTCCATCTTGATTATATGTTTTAATTATTTGCATGTACCTGGGGAAAAAAGCTTCACTAGGCAATCTTTGTAGAATCGTAAATAAAATACCACCGTAAATCTCGTTTAAAAGTATGAAGAAAATCTAACTGAACTGCAAACGCCGGATTGAACATAAGAAATATGCATGGTAGGCCGAAGTCCTAAACACTATTCCATCCCTTATACAAGCCATGCGCAGACACATGTCAATATTTAGTTATTGAAAAATGTTTTTCTTTTAAATCGCGTTTTTTTTTTCTTCAGGAAATACACCTATATACAGAGTGATCAAAAAATAATAGGAGATGTTCGGATCCTTGTAGCGTGTTATGTACTTCACAAAATTTAATAAAATTTGGCCATCATAAACATTAAAGTATGCGGTTTTGATTTATCAAGAAAACAAATTAATACCAAACACGCCGATACAGGAAATCCTATTGCTTCGATAGAAAATTTTATTACCTACTTTGCTTATCCGGGTACTTTGTGACATGGCATCGAAGAAAAAAAGGAAGAGCTGTGGGAATTTAAGTCATTCTTCAGTAATCTGCCAGTATATTGCCTTGTCACTACGCGAATGTGCCTTATTAGTCAAGGTGTTTTATCAGTGGAATGAAAGTACCACTGTTGCTCTTAGTAAATACAATTACGTAGAGGACCGATAACTGTAACTAGTTTACGAAGAATGGTTGAAGGATTTTAAAACACTTCTTGGAATTCTTGGCGTGCAACCAGGTCGAAGAAGTAAAGGTATTAGCAGGAACAAGTTGAAGAAGTTGTAACTGCCGTTATGGATCAGGTGATAGCTAATATGCAGAGAACCAGATGTTCACGTTCAATATCACGACAAACATATATCCAGTTCTCGACGCTGCAAAAGATATTGCGTAAGATTCTGAAATTTTATCCGTATAAGATAATACCCATTAACTGATGACACTGATATGAATCTTGACAATTTCTGGCTGTGTGGAAGTTCTGGTTCACTTGAAAGGCGTTGTATATCAAGGACATGTCCCTGCCATTCCTACTTTAAAAGATTAAATAACGTTACTTGTCAGACGAATAAATGCCGATATGCTGCGAAAACCTTTGTACCGCATGCAATTATTGGAACATCGAGTTGGTGGTCACCTTGAGTGAAATTTGTAAGTTGCTATAATAATTTTTTTGTTGGTATTTAGTGTGTGGTTATTTACTTTTTCCATTGGCAGTTATGTACTCTCCACACATTATGCACTTTTAGCGCCAAGATTTCCCCAATCGGAGCTTTTTAGTACTCATTTTTTTTCTTAATAAATCGAAACCGCATACTTGAATGTGTATGGTGGCTAAATTTTGTTATATTTCTTCCAGAACATAACACACTACAGGGCTCCGAACACCTCCTATTACTTTTTGATCACATTGTAGATAAACTTAAAAAGCAAAACCTTATTTAAATATAAAATTATATCCAAGTCGTTACAGCCGTTTCCGATACACAAATGAATTTATATATATAAAAGAATTGTTCGTTATAAGATAATTTTCCCTTTCTTTTATATTTTTTTATGTTACATTTAATATCATTAAAAATGGCCACGTATCTATCCTTCTCTAATATTTTTTTAATAAATAAGCCTTTAATATAAATGTTTAATAGATACAAATTCTAATATCCATATATATGCATACTCATGATTTTTATTCAAATAAGTGTTTTAAACTATAAGTGTTTTATTCTGCTACTAAAACATTTTTTTAATTATAAAGAATACGTTCATTTAATGGGATAGTGAAAACATGGTGTTAATCCTGGTTAAAATAAAAACTCTCATTTAAATAGTAGTGCAGTGAAACATTTATTATCATTCTGCCATGTTTTTTGTATACTTGCACCTTGCTCTTTGAGGCATATATGACAAAATTTTACATGGAGGGAATCATTTCAGAAAGCATGCATACCTAAAACGGCTCTCAGATGTTCAGAAATACAGCATTATGTGCACTTGTGCCTTTGACCGCAATGGCTATAACAGTTGAAAGCAGAAGATCCAAGTTCCATTATGTATCATTATTTCAACATTTTTAAAAAATGGCTCTATTCTATATTATATATTTATTCTTCTGTATATCTTCATGCATATTTAGTTATTCAGATCAGATCTTGCAATCTACTGATTTAAGCTCTTTTGAAATTCAGAAAAAAGATTAAGTTATCATGCAAAAAATGAATTAAACAGGCTGACTTACACATCAATTCAAGTAAAATAGAATCAGCATTTATATTTGAATGGCGAATTGTTTTTTACTTCTAGACATATCGAATTCTGTCCAGAATGTCAACTCGAGGTAAAATTACTTTAACAAAAGTGCAGATGAATATTATTAAAGAAGAAAATACAAATCTATCTATGGGTCTCATGGTGAAATGTCCGACATGCTCAGAAACAAATAATGATATCTTATTCTGCAAGAAAACACGTTACACATGTAACAAGACACAAGCCAGACAAATAGCCCAAGTGTTGCTTCAAACGGGACGTTAATATAACTAAACCAAGCCACAGGCGAGTCGTACTCAAAACAACGTGCATAAATAGCACACAAGCAGCAAATCGGTTATAGACAACTTTAAACGCAGAAAGAAATCGGAGATAATTCGCTGGATAGATTTTGCTGAGCTACTCACAGAACTCAACTCAACTGCTCCAATCATACTTATGACTATTACTCAATAGTTTCGAGTTTTATAACTTTCGTGGCAGGAGTATTGCCCAGATTCTGGAATATTCTGAATCTTTCATTTTTTGACTAAAAAGTATCCACTCTTATTACCAAGATTGTGAGTCATTTATTCGGTAGTCATTAAGTACCCATTACTATACATGTAAAATTATCTTATATAACAAAAGTATTAATGAGCAAGGAAGTAATATTACCAATTCATAGCAATATATTTGTTCGATAAATTTGATAAATCCTGACTTACCATCGTCCTGATATATATATTCTTTAATCGTTATAAAAAATAATTAATGTTTTTATGACCAGAATTTAAAATTTGCCGAATCGATATCATTACCTAAAACGTGCCATTAAGTGTCCAATTCTCCCCCAATCGATTCCATTAAATTATGATGAATCCAAATGAACTAAATATCCGTTTTTTTATTCTTATCGCAGATAATTTTTGAAAATAGCAGTTTCATTTAATGGAAAAAATTCTCAGATGAAAAAGCGCCCGTTATTCACATTATAAGTAGAGTCATTATCGCTATCAGTTATCACATTAAGTTATCTAAGCTCATAATATAAATTGCCAAAAAAATATGTCTCCTATTCGATAACGCACTTAAAATCAGAATTATGAGCCATATCATAATTGTGTGTTTTTTTCAATTAAAAAAAGTTACTTTATTTCGATATGTAACCGTTTTTTCCTTGATTTAAATCATCCGAAACGAAATTTAATTGGATTTTTTTTAAGTTTGTTTAAACCTCTTTCCCTTAGGGTAAAGATGCTCCAAATTTGTCTGCATTAATTTTTTCCTGTTCAGTTTCAAAGTTTAATTAATTTTAATTTAAATACAAAATTTAATGTATCTCTGGTCAACTGCTAAATGTTTTTTTTTCTATCAAATTCTCTTTTTTATTTCATCCAAATTGTTAAGTTTCAAATTAATTTGTCAGAATGCTCAAACTGTAACAAAAAGAAATTGAATTTTCAGAGTAAAACAAGAATTTTGATTTGATCTATAGTACCATATAATATAGTTGCATTCTATTTTGACCTTCGTAAATTCGTTATGAACATTTTCAATGCCAAGTTTGCTACAGTTCTGAACATTGAAAAACACTATATTCTCCTTATGATTATAATCATCTTTATTTATTCTTGAAGCGATTAATTGAAAAAATATACAATATCCACAAAACTGAAAAAATTTTTTAGCTCTAAATTGAAATTTTGCCTTTTCTTCCCCCTCCTTTTTGATAAGACAATATAATAAAAGTTGGAATTATTTCGCAAGAATTTTATATATTCTTGATAAAATATTATTAAAATTTCGTATATGTCAAATGATATCTTTATTATATTATTAGCAAACTTTAGAAGTCTTTACAAGGAAGTTACATGCCCAGGAATCGAAAGACTTATTCCAAAGTTAATGGTTTTATTACTACCAATTTCGATATACAATAATTGAGATTATTCAATAAGCATGAATGTATCATCAAATCTTTTCGAAACTCAACATAATAGGAAATGATATTTCCACGTAAACTCTAGATATAGTGATAGCCTTTTTTAATTAATCTTGCCAGACTAAATCACGTAAAATAAGAATCTGTTAATTAAAATAAGAAGCTTATTGATTAGTCTGATAACTCTATCACAGATTTGCTCAAAGATTGCAATACTACTAAAATTTTCACCAATAAGACAATTACTGCTTCAATCTTCTTATTCCTTAGGTCATTGAAGTTCGAAAATCCATATCTCCCTCCCCCTCCCTCGAAAACGGCAATGGCAGCTCTTGTTCTTAAGAGATTCGTATACAAAATAGGGACTAGCTTATCTCATAGTTATCAAGCAAACTTACATTGGGCACCTTTCGAGGGTTATTTGAAAACCTTTTTGTCCATCAAAGTCGTTTAGGCAAGCTTATGTAATTAACAAAGCATGCGCCTAGGGTATTCAATCAATCACACTTAATATAGACGAATTAAGCAGTGACATGCAGACATCTGTCACTGAACAAGTGTTTGGGATTTTCAATATTAAAAAAGTTAAATAATTTGTAACGCCCTCTGATGGTCTTGAAGCAGAGTATCTGTTTTGCATTTAAAAGATATTAAAAACAACCAAAACTTTTCCGCATATAGACTGTCTCAAAACGGGTTCACCCATAATATAGCAGCTGCTTGTATATGACTTGCCAATTTTGTAAATTGTCTTGGGATGAAACCTCAGTTCGGGATTAAAGACTCTGGGGTCGAGACACAATTTCCTCAGAGATCCACCGTTAATTTAATCATCCATCAGATTTAGTGCAAATTTAGCAGGAATGTATAAAAACATCCTTTTCATCCATAATATCTAATAAAAATTTTACAAACAGATGCTGATTAAGTGTTGTATTCATCATATGATCAGGGCATAAAATTGTGAGATTGTCTTCAAACTGTGTAGCCAAATTAAATCAAACAATGTTTTACCTTCTTATACCACTTTAGAACTTAGCATACTCAGCCTCATATAAAAATAATTTTCAGAACAAAATCAATTTACAAATTAAACGAAGCTATTAATTGGTAATAAATATTTTTAAAATAATGTATCATAATATATATATTTTGTTCTTAATAAAACATTTATTTTTTTCATTATTGAACTTCAATTACTGCACTAAAAATAACCTCTGGTTATATACATAATAAAAATATATTCTGATCCGAATTTTATATCGATTTTTTAAAATTGATTATAAATAATAATTGTAACTACTTTTATAAACACTAATTAAACTTTTATACCTATCTTAATACATGGTAATTACTACTCCGCTGGCATTATCAAAATAAGAGGTAGGCAAATGATTTATTTCAAACGCTGCCTTGAAAAAAAATTA
>JAPMOR010003053.1:95655-129369 GCA_026543865.1 Argiope aurantia | reverse complement strand
TATATTTTCATTATTATTTGCTAAACAGATATTTATTCGAAGTCCAAACTGTAGTTTGTTTCCAAAAAATGAAAGCAAATATTTCATAAATTTTTTTGTTGCGCTTATAAACATTTCAGTAGATATCAAATTTGAAATTCATATTTTAAAAATACATTCATTTGCACTATAAAATATGGTGAAAAGAAGCTAAAATTATCTACTGTGATGAAATCGTAGATAATTGGAGAAAATTAATGTTTGCTAATTGCGTATTAGCAACAATCGATATTTCTTACTTCATCTCCAAAAATTATAAAACACAAACAAAAAATAAATTTATTGAGCTCTTTATGTTTAGATCCAATACAAATGAAGTATCGCAACAATATTATAAGAAAATATCACTAGTCCAAAAATTCTACATTTAGTTAATATTTTATAATTTAAATGTACTTTATTTCCTTTTAATTTTGTTTAATTTATTTACTACTAGCCGGTTCGTTAATCTTAATTTTCGTTTAAATTTTAATAATTAAATATTTTACGCAATTCCTACTTTAATAGATTGTTCATCAAAATATTTTAAAACTTCAAATTTTTATTTTCATATAATTCACTCATAATATTATAAAGGTCTTCAGTCATGATGAAATAAGTATCTCTCCTAATTTTCTGTTAGCTCCCGTAGAATTTATGCTTTAAATTAAATTGGAAAGGATTAATCTGCAATTAATATAATATTTTTTACTGAAACAAAGCATTTTTTAAAAATATGATTACTGAAAACAGTCACGGAGCGTTTAAACTTTATGGACACTAAAGAATATCTTTCTTAATTTATGTAATATCTCAAGAATTTGTCAACAAAATTTTCTCAGATTCATCATGAACAGATCGATTAATGAACAATGTTTAATTTTAAATGCATCAAACACTAAAAAAATAAAACGAATCGTTTAAAATAATCGGTCGAAAACAGGTTTAAAAACTACTTAAAAAACGATGTACTTATAACTATAAGCATATACAAAAAATATATAATTAACATAAATACGATTTAATTACAAAAGTTTACAACTAACCTAAAAATAATTTAAATCAAGTCCGCATCCGTTGATAATAGTAGTCAACAATCAGAACACAATGCGCATGCGTGAATTTTCAACGCGTTATGGAAATGCAAATGCATGAACGTTTCTACGTCAGTTGGGGTAACGCCATGCAGATTTGAAATTTTTAATTTCCTTTATTCTGTTTTATTTTAACTCAAAAGTACTTTAGAATAAATCTGAAAGATCGATTAATTAACAATGTTTAATTTTAAATGCATCAAACATTAAGAAAATAAACAGAATCGTTTGAAATAATCGGCCGAAAAATCTTAATCCTAGGCTCATTAACGTGAGAGAAAAAAACTGAAGCCTTACTCATTTGGCAGTGGAGAAAATAAAGATTTTTTTTGGCGGGAAAGTTGGTTTTTAATTAATAATTAAAAATTCAAAAAATAGACCCCAGGTGCACATCCCCCACCTGCAAGGCATACATGTCCCAAATTTGGCAGCTGTACACACATACACATTGAGTTTTATATAAGTATAGATTACGTTTCTATTTTATAAAAATTAGTTTTCTTTCTGATCGAAATGCATATTATTTATGCATAATTTTACCAAACTCCACAGAATTATATTTGTAAATTATAATAAGAACAATTAGGTTTAGCCAGTAACCCTTTGAACAACTTATGAACCCTTGATTACTCGCCTAATTTAACTATATATATATATTAGCACTACTGAAATAAAATACATGAGTTTAGTTTAATTATATTAACGTCCCGTTTTAAGACAATACTAGGGCTATTTTAGGAAGGACCTCGTAATTTTGAACTTCGATCAGATGACGAGGATGACACCTGAGCTTGCACCCCTCTCCAGACTTCTACATCACACCATCGGGAGGACCTTTGGTCCCATCAGATTTAATGTGCATCAGAGCTGTTTACACGACGGTTCTTCAGTGGAATCGGATATCGAACCAGAAACCCTGCGGTTCCAAGGCCGAGAACTTACCACTAGTCCACCGCGGTCTTATAAAATACATGGATAATATTTAAGATAAGATTAATTTTCTTTGCTAATTTTAAATGCCTTAATTACTTGTTAAGAAAGGCCTCTTCAAAATCTATGTTATACGTTGAATTTTGAAAAAGGAAGATCTTATTCGATGGAAAAAAAACACAGTTCAGTTATCAAATTATACAAAGGAACTCTTATGATCATAAAGCAACGAGAGAAGAAGGTAAGAATGTTATTTTATAAAAATGAATATAAGAATGTTATCTTTTCATAAGGTAAGAATGTTATCTTATGAAAAGGTATGAAAAACGGACTCTTTTTGTTTTCTAAGATGATTTTTGATACAGAGATCCAGTATAATTCCTGAACAAATTAATCATTATATCACAGAATGTACATTGTTCCATCCTCCTCTATATCAAACTTGAAATAATCTCTTAGTGAAAACACTCAGTATACGAAAGGAGGAATTTCGACCCTTAATAAATATTTTAGGGATAGAATGTTAACACCAGCTTGGTCTTGTCAAATAACTTATTAACGTTTTAATGAGCGACCAGTATTTACACATAGGATCGTGTTTCTTAACATGTCACTCTTTCGCCACTGTTTCTTTAACAAAGAAAAGGGAAGATTTTTCCATTCCGGTGAAGTTTTCAAGGGAACATCTCTCAAATATTGACTTTTCTGTAGGCGATTGTCTTTACTTAATAAATTAATTTGGATTTACGTCCGAAAAGAGTGAAGAACCCGGTTTGAGTATTTGGGAAATTGTTTCACTTTTTGTTATATAGGGGTTAAAGCTTAATCATCTTAGAAGTGTGTATGCAGATGCAGGTAGTGGTTCGCAGATTTAAAGGGTTAGACTGATTTTCTTCCATTTTCTTCGGGGGGGGGGGTGATGTCAATGAATAGTAACAAGCTGAAAAAGTAGGAACTATGAAAATTATGAATTTTATTATAGCAGTAATTTTTGAACGTTTGAACAGAGGTTATTTTTTATATATATATAGAGAGAGAGAGAAGTAAAACCTCACTCGTCTTGGAAATGTATATGCTGATGTAAAATAGCCTTTCTTAGACTTAAGAATAAAACTGATTTTCAATAATCTTTTTTAATGGAAATGCAGTGAATAATATCAAGCTGCAAGAATGCGGAAATTATGAAACTTTTGAAATTCATTGTATAAAAAAAATTCTAATAATATTTAGAAACCTGTTGAAAAATGCAGCAATATTGTTACCTTCTCTAAAAATAAATGAAGAAATTATAGGTGTTGATCAGGTCTGTCTGTCTGTCTGTTACCAGGCAGAAAGTTTGACTTAGAGAGGTATCAAATATAGCTCAATATACTCTAAAGGAAGGGTAATTACGCTTCTGAGCGATTTTTTTTATATTTCAACCGCTATTTTATTCAATTAAATTTAAATTTTGGAGTTCAGAAAATAAATTGAATGAAAAAATAGATTTACTCCGTTTTAGTCTTCAATAAATTGATTTTTTTAATTATCAATTTGTTTTCATGTACTTGCTTCTTAAATTTAGACAATTTTTTTTAATTTTATTCATCATAATTTTCAGTGCCCCAACGAAATTCAAGACACTTTAATTTTTTTATCAAAAATTAAATCACCTATTTTTTTTCTTGTAATCTAAGGCAGAATTTGTTTATTTACTAATAAATAGGGTGTCTGTTATTGTAGCATAATTTCAATTTTTAATTCCACATGTAAATTCAAGAGTAATTTCAAAATTTCAATTTTCAACAATAGGAAAAACGAATGCAATAATATATTTGATAATTTTATTTAATCAATATATTTTTTAAAAAGTTTGCAATATTCAAAAAAATTGCATGGTTGTAACATAGCCTTGCAGTTATATCATTGTTATAATTTATATTCATTCAGATGATTGGCATTATCGGCTGTCCGTGTTGTCATTACAAAACATTTTTTTTATTTTAAAATATGGCAAAACTTGAATTTGGGAATTATATATTTGAAAGATATAGATGATAAAATTCAGAGTTCCGCTTAATTGATATTTGTTTAAATTTCTGATTAAATTTTCAAACAAAATCACTTCAGGATACGCAATCTCATTTTCTAAGCATATCTATGTATAATGCAACTAAAGATAATTCCTCAATGGCACTAACTCTGAGAAACTAATTTATAACAATATAAATATATTACTTGATATTTAAGAACTCTAAAATTATTGAAATATCTTATTTTAATCGGAATTCAATAATTGTATAAAAATTTAGACCTCTAGTACAAAAGAAAATGAATGAAAACTCAAATGCAAAAATTGATTTTTAAAAACATGAAACTTAAAAGTGTTAAAAGCTTAACAAATTATACAAATTAAATTTGGTATATTGCATTAATACTAGATTCTTTTGTTTCTAATTTTGAATAATTTGACTATTTTTTACTTTCTCGTATTACCTGACTATTTTTTTTTTTAACTTTCTCCTATTACTTAACTGTTTTTTACTTTCTCGTATGAAGTATAGAGGAAATAATTTGCAAAAAAATTCAAACTCGAGTTTTTGACGAATCCAAATTTCAAACATCCTTGAGTCCGAAAAACATATTCGTGTCATCATATCTTTTGTCTGTCTGCAAACACGATCGATTATTGTCAATAGATTTTTATTATAGATTTGATTAAAAACTAGGTGCAAATCTATTGCTTTGGTGATACGCGCTGACATATTTTGTCCTTTTAACTCGTTATATTTTTGAGTTATAATCATATTTACACTGAATATGTAGATTTATTATTCTATTCCAATTGCTGTCCAAAATGCGGCAGAAATTTGCAATTTTAGTGTAAAATCCTTTAGCAGATGTCTTTCTTCTAAGTCCTTAAATTTCTGCGTAATCGGTTTTCCAGACAGATATTTAAAGCTAAAAAATTTTATTTTTTGTCTGAGTACTTAAAGAGGACCAAAAAAGAATGGATACAACCTATTTGCGCAGACGAATTCCTGAATATTGAAGCAATTTCTTTTCTAAAAAAGAAGGTAATTCGGGGTAATTCAAAATGAATATAGCGATTACAAACGGCTATAACTATTTGAAGAAAAAGAATTTATCAGTAAGATTAACACAGAATATAGACGGAATTTCAAAATTTCCCATGCCAAAACAATTGCAGAATTCAAAGTATGCATTTGTAATGCGTTTGCGTCGGTTGCCGCAGACATGGTTCAGAATGTATGACGCGAAATGGACTACCGCCTAGATATTGTCCATGTGACCACGTGAAGTCACATAGAACATCTATGAAGTATGTATACAAAATTTTGAAGTTCCGTCTACACTATGCGTTAATCTTATCAATAACCTCTTTTTCATTAAATAGTTATAGCCGTTTGTAATCGTTATATTCATTTTGAATTAACCTGTATTTTTCAGCGCATGAAATGAAAATTTATTTTGCATATCCAAATCAATTTTATGTTAATATATAATTTTTTTTCGGTCAGTGGATAATATTTTTAAACACAATACATATTACAGAGCATTAGAAAAAACATTAATTTATATATTTTAATAATAACACATTTTTTATTTTTTTCAAATAACGTTGTATCCACAAAACTAATTAACTCATTTTTCTCTAAATGTCAAATGATGTAAAATTTCAAAAAATAAAAAGATGGTTTAGTATCAAATACATTAATATTAATGTAAATAATCCCTTACTATTTAATAAAACTTGAGTGAATATACAAATATTTTTAATTATTATTGATAATGCTCCTTTACCGTATTTTGTTTCAAAACAATGTCTCTTTCGACATTATAATCTATATTTCGCCAAATATTTTTAAAGAAAAAATAATAAAACAATTTTCTTTCATTTTTAATTAATTTTTCAAACAATTCCATGTTTATAAATTAATAACAGGGTTTTAAGCATTCTAGGCTTTTAATTTAAAGAATATTATTTCTAAAAACATTGTATATTGTATTATAAGTTCGAGAAAAATATATGTTGGTGCATTGATTAAAATATATACATTTCACAAAACTTAATTAGAAACCTCCCATTACTTTTTCAAATCCGTAAAAAAAAAGCATTTCTTGGATTTTCCAAAGCTTGTAGAACTTCGCGTAGTTTTTACTCTTTAACTCCGTAAATTTCGAAATTCACTGAGGAATTAATTATTATTTTTCGTAAAAACTAACATCAAAAGAAAAGCCACTTCACTTTAATTAGTCAAATTCTTTTGAAAGAAAAAGAACGAGGATAAATCCTCCTACTTTTGTTTCGAATAAAACTAAGAAAATAGCATACATTTACGCTACTTGGAAAAATTTCTCCAAATATTCCACATGGCATATTGTATGTTCTTAATTCAATAATTATTAGTTATTATTCATCATTTTACAATGTAATGAAAAATATAGTAAATGTTATATTTAAATTGTATGAATTTTTTGAAGACATTTTATACATTTTTTACTTATCAACACAAGATAATGTTTTTTATCTAATTTTCAACAATCATTGTTATCCTCAAATTAAAAACATTTTCATCGTTTGCAAATCATTACTTCGATAATTTTCTACCACTGTTGAAGGCTAAAGCAAGAGAATATTCTTTAATATCGGTGTAGTTACCAAAGAGAATAAAAAATAAATTTACAATACCACAAAATTTAAGACAGATGAGCCACACATTTGCATTTTTAATAGAGCTATGATGTCATGGAACTGGTCCTCATTAAGAAGATTTTTGTATAGAATGCGAACAATATATGTAAGCAACTAAAGTTACTAAGTTTTAATGTGAGATTATTTGACATAGTCATGGGTATGAAGTTATATCTAAACGAATTAAATTAAATTAAATATAACAAATATTCTCGGTGAACCAACTGGTCACTGAAGACAATTTGAAGAAAATAAGTACAAATAACGGAAAAATTTAAAATAAAAACAAATGTTATTCACGATACAAAACATTATGAAAAAGGGAAAATTGATAACAATGAAAAAATAATTCTTCATATAAAACTACGCAATTAGTCATTCAGTCATTTAATGCTAGGGGTTTTCAAACTTAACTAAAATATCGCAGGAAACTGTGCTGTCGCTTAAGACATTTTCGGACTTATTAGTGTTTAATTATTAATTCCATATCAAAAAGTAAGGAAATGAAAAATCTGCTCAGAAATTTGTTACAAATATTGATAACAGAGAAACTGAAAATCTAGTTAGATTAAACAGATGTTAATTTTAAAAAATAAATTATAATCATTAAACTAAAGTGTAAAGGTATTTTTAAAAAAATTAATTCCATAATAGATTAAATAAATAAATAATGTTAAATTAAATTATTTAACACACATACATACAAAAGTAAAATAATGAAAACAAGAAAATATTCTTAAAACATTTTGGAAATAAGCATTTATGAATCAGCTATAAAGAATGAGTAGACGTAGCGAGAAGAAACTACAGAATTTTAAGGCTTTGTTTTCTCATAAATATTGCAATTTAACTTACCTTTTTCATTACTTTATTTTAATGCTTATGTGTGCTTTTAGGCTTTCATACTTTTCTTTATTATTTCTTTAATTCATTTATATTTACAAATAAGAAAAGGGTATCATTCAAAATGTCCTATATGTTATGCAAACTTAGTGTGAAACTATAGGATAAACTTCATCGAATTCAATGAATTTTCTAGTTATCCCATTTTCACACACACCGAAAAACAGACTTTTCGTCGACAGTTTTTAAATAGAATTCTGAGAATATATGAATGTTCGTTATAAAAGCCATATACTAAAATTCTGTTATATTCATATGTTTATCTTGTTGTCTTTACAAATTATTGTATTCAAGACAGAAAGATACTTTCAAAAGTATTCTCTTTTCTTATTCAACAATGCTTGAATCTTAAAAACTTAACATATTCTAAACATCGGATTTTTTACCGACTGCAATGCTTTATCTACGTACATTTCGTACACGGAAGAAAATATAAACAGGAACTAAAAAAACTTGATTTACGAGCAATCGAAATAATTCCTTTTCTCAAAAAAATATCGATCCCAATCTCTCGAAAACTGCGTTCACCAATCAGTAAAAGAACGGATTCCCCATAAGTAAAGAAAAAGACGGGAAAAAGGAAACATCCATTTCCACGTTCCAGCTTCTTTCACATCTATTCAACAGTTTATGGCGGTTTTTATAGTATTTTCTGCCAATAAGCATCCCAAATATAGCACGGATCAGCGTGAAATACGCTTCTGAATTAACAACCGAACTCATAGCTTTATGTCCTCAGTCTTTGTGAGGGCTTCGATATAAAACGCAACCGTTAAACCGGAACAAACTCGTGCCAATAAATTTTATTACCTATTACATAGTATTTTAGCACCAGCAGAAAATCCAGCGTCGTAGCTTCTTTTCGCTTCATATTCACGCACTTCACTAAAGGAATTATTGTTTTACTGCGTTTTTATCGTCGATTGCTGCAGCGGAGCTGGCCTTTTTATCATTAACCCGATTTGCCACACATAGAATTAAAAAGATGCGCGCATTTTTTTTAGTTTGTTTCATTGTACCTCGAAATGAAATTGCTGCAAATGTTTCCTCTTGACTTTAAGTATTATGTTTTCTTGGGCGTGCAAATGATAATAAATAAAGAAAAAGGATGTATATGAGAACGAAACACTCAGATGATGCTTTCTGAAATAATTCTGGAGCTTTAATATTATAATCCCTTATATAAAGCTGTAAATATGTTTTAATTCATAAATTTCAACAGGAATTTAAAGATTTCTTTTTCTATGAATGTTTAAATGTTTTATACTTGTACCATTTACTTGAAATCCCATGTGAAAGTATGAAGTTGGAAAAAAATACCAAAGCATATTTTGTTGAGTTGATCTTTACGGGATAGTATTAAGAAGTAGTATATCATTTATTAATTTTTTTAGCATTTTTTTTTTTTTTTTTTTTTTTTTTTTTTTTCCTTTCTTTAGATATCTTTCACCGAAATCGTTCAATCAAGGTTCACGTCATGATCTGTGGACTGGCGCTGATTCTTGCAATTTGGTTGAAATTCATTTACCATTAATTTCTTTGTCCTTTTTTTAGGTATGCTTACAGAATTGCCAAACAGATTATGAATTGGTACATTATAAATATTTTTATTGGATTATTACGATGAAATTGACAGTCTTCCGCTGGACAGAATCTGGTGCACTCAACTGTCATGGTGGATGATGGTTGAGTGTACTGTTGTTGTATACGCCGAACGGCGTCAAACATGAATGGTCTGGTATCGGAGTGTTGTTTTCGACTTTCAATTGAGCGGTGTAACTCCACACAACCACATCCTTTATTCTGTATGATCTTTGACAAGGATGGGGGGCTGGGGAGGATAAATTCTGATTACATACTGAACCCCATAAGGCTCTTAGAATACGTTAATGGGAACTATCGTAAAAGTAAGCAATTTTTACCTTCCCTAGTGGCTATCGTTATGCTTTTAGGTGCTGTCACATCATTGCAATGATGAAATACCCGCCGTTTCCCTCTTGGACTTTAGAAATGCCTCCCCACTCTTGACCTCCTCCTGGTGCTGCTTATTCAGATAACAAAAATGCTTGAGCATGACCCCAGTTAACGCATGTTGAATCAAAGAATTATTAGTAATTTTCTTAGTCTTTATTTATTGCGTGTAATGGAGTTGTTGTAAAAGTTTCCTCTTTGTATATTGTATTTTCGGTTGTAAGAGTAATAGTCGTGTTAGAAGGCAGCAATCTATATTTCTATCCTTCCTAATAATAAAGATGAATGTGTGTGCATGAGTGCATGCGCGCGTTAGCGCCCTAAAACCCTACAAGTCAAATTATTCAATCTAGATATATCAAATTTGGTATATAGGTACTTTCAAGTGTGGGAATGAACATTTCAGAGCAATATTTTTTAAATGCAGTTTTAATTATTTGAAAATTAAGAAAAATTTTGAAGGTTTTTTCAAAAATATTACAACACATTAATAATATTTTCATCATATAACTTTTTTTTTAAATTTACTTTTTCTGTGATACCAAATATTTTGCCGTGTAATATTTTATTTTTAACTTGTTTTTACTTTATTTTAACCATGTTTTACATCGACATATTTCATTTTTGAAGATAATCTCAATTCTTTTTCATTCTTTCTACTAATATTTTGGCTTAATTTTTTTCATTTATTAGTATTTAAGATATGCAGAGACGGCTAATTTTTGTCTGATATTTTAGTACAAGTTATGCTTTTAATAACATTTTTTGAAATTTTGTTCTACTTATTCTTAGGGTATTCTATTCATAATTAGAAAATCAAAGTGATTAAAATGCACACGTTTGAAACGTGCGTTTAAAGTACTACCATTAAATTATTTAAACACTTCTGTCCTTTCTTTTGATAAAATTGTTTGAATAAAGATATATATGGAAAATTAAGGAAATACATAGCACAATGAACAGAATGGAGTAAGATTTTAAAAATAATATGAGATATATGCCAATCAAAATTGAAAGCTTAAAAATAGTTTACAAAGAAAGCCAATAAGACAAAATTACATCAAAGGTTTAAGTGAAATTTTTAATAACTATTAATCCCGCAGAAAGTTAGCTGCAAAAGATTACAAATAAGCATTAAATATAAGAGCTGAAATGTAAAAGGACAATATAACAACCACCTTTCTTTTAAAATAGTCCAAAAAAAGTACAAGAATTTTAAAACTATGATCCATTGTATTTACTTATTAAAAAGGCTTTAACTTTTTAATTTACACTTGAAATATTCCGTTCTCGTTTCATTTATTATTTTTTAAATCTTTTTGTAATATTTTAATCCTAATTTTATTCACATGTGTTTAAATAAATTTGAGGGTGTGTTTTTTTTTGTTGTTGTTGTTGTTGGTGGTGGTTTTTTTCATCGTTTTCTTCTTTCTTTTCTTGAAACGACCTTTCCGTAAACGTTTTTATTTATTTTATTGATTATTTTATTTATTTTTGAAATCTCAATTGATAATAAATAAAATAATTTTTAAAAAGTAGACGTATGAGACATCTTTTGGAAAAGATCAAGAACTTTAAGAAAATGTTATAAACTATGAAAACTTTAACTTTCATACTATAAATTAAGCAAAGAATTAAAAATAAAAAGATAATAAAGCGATCTTATATTATATGTTTTATAAGCTTCGTGTTTTACTTTAACGGCGTTTCTATGATAGCTTGATAGCTTGCACCAAATTCAAAAAGCTAGAATAATGAAATTTACATAACGTGTCTCATTGTATTAAAATAAAAACATTGGCTGTATAGACCTTTGAAGACTTTCTTTTCTTATATATCTTTCAGTTATCTTATAGTAAGTGAAGCGTGAGAAACACATACGAAACAAGAGACATTCCCACAAAATAGACAACACAAACATTCCCAAAAAAATAGACAACACAAACATTCCCAAAAAAATAGACATAAATACAAATTTCCAAAGGTTTTAATAACGAAATCTTTTCAAATGTTAAGAATATCAAACAAAAAAAATCATATTTTTGCAAAAAAATTGACTTTTTCAATGTAGTTACTTATTTTATTTTTTATTTTTTTACCATTATTAAACACACCATCAGTGTGCCACTTGTATACAAAAATTATTTCGCTTTCTGTGAATATAACATGAGTCAATGACTCTTATAAAAAAATTTATAAGCAGTTTCTATATTTTACTCTATTCTTTAAGTCTTTATTCTTTCTAATTCCAAAACTAAGACAATTTAAGTATCATAATTTTCTTAAAAATCGTTTGAAATTCTAGACATTAATTATTCAAAATACGGTATTCATTAGTTTTACTTCAGTTGTTATTTATTCAACTGTTGAAAACCGAAATGCAAAATGTAAAAAATGTTTTAAAAAAATAATTTTAATAGTTTCCTATTCCCTTGCAAAAGTATAGCTCCTTTAATATCTAGATTTTTGCATATAAGAATTCACTTTTATGTAATTGTTATGATTTGTAAATGCACCTTAATTTACCGGAAATAATGCAATGAGGTTTCATTCCCTTCTCCGTTTTACAAAATATATTTCTAAATAAAGGAAAACTATTTCTATTCAACCTTTAAATAAAGGTTCATAATATTGAAACGTCATAAAATGCTTTATTGCATTAAAATTTAAGCTACTAAGCGTAACATAATCTATGAATTCATTGCAAGACCTTTGGTTATTCAGCATTTCAAAAGCCAGTTATAATTCACGGTATAGGTTTCATGGTTTAGTCTGAATTTTTGAAAAGGATCAAAACCGAACGTTAAACGTTGCGTCGTCTGGAATAGAAGTTTTAATATGTGAAAATAATTGTTAAATAAATGTGTCTGCTGGGTATTTTCCTTCAAAATGATTTAATTACGACAATGCTAGATACATTTGAATTAAAACTGAAATATAATAACTATAAGTTCAAAACAGAAAGCTATTATTATTTTCAGGAAGACTTATGGTATAAAGTAATATTGTCAAGAAATAATTAATGAATGAAACTTTTCAAAAGTTTAACTAGTTAAACCCAATCCTTAACTGCTTTTATGGATTCGTTTTGTAGTTGTAATCCTACATGACAACAGAATGAACATAGATAGTTAAGGATAGTTAGGAGTATTATCTTCGAGAGACACATAAAGTCTCAAATAAGGCTTCGATTAGAATATACCCGAATTATATTCCCTTATCTGGGTTGGAATTCGAGTCCCTGCATGACAACACTTGGAAAAGTAAGTCGAGGCGTAATTATTCGTCTAATTCAAAGGTTTTATTTATTGATCCGAAAAAATATTTACACCAAATTGTTTTAGGTTGAACTTTTCCGAAGAATTATTCTAAATCTTCTTTAAACAGTTAATTGGTAGGCAATTTTAACAATGAAAATGAATAAATAAAATGTCAAAACGAGGCACAATTTTGAATGGTGCCCGAAAGGAGACATTCCAGTGCAAAGAATTAATAATAGGGCATCCAAAGAAGCAAACTACATATAAGCATAAGCATTTTATTCAAATTTCGTTTCTAATCTTTATCATCAAGATTTTCAAAAGATTAACAGCAAAATTCAATTACTAAAAATCATTTCTCAATGTGAATATTGTATTAATGCTCACCAAATCTCATCTGATAGACAATAACATCGACAAGAATTAAGTGGGTCATAAAAAAAAATCTCATTAAATCAATGCAGGTTAGTTTAGTTTAATCTAATCAACATGATATTCAAAGCAATTTTAAGACTATTTTGCAAATGAACTTGTAATTTTGAATCGCGATCAGCTGAAGAGGTCATCATATGACTTGACATCCCTTCACCAAACTTCGCCATCACAACAGTGGAAGTATATTTCGCCCGGTTGCGCAGACTTGCTTACACGGCGGTTAAAAGTGAAGCCCCCTCGATTCCAAAACCGAGACCAATGGTATGGTCTCGGCCGCAACCGATGTCACTGCAGGAAGCTCAATTCCTCGCTAAATCACCGCGTGACGCTTTCACTTGATTTATATTACAAATAGTGTTCAAATGAAAAGGTACAAACCGTCGTAACAACGTAACCGTTAACATACCTGACTATGCCGCTATGGGAGAAAGTAGTGAGACATCTAGGGATGCGATTGGAGTCTCCGGCGTAGATCGAAGCATGCGCAGAAGAGAGCAGAAGCACTTATAAAGAGCGCCGTCCAATTGACGTGGCAAGGATGTGAAGACAGGATTGCGTTCACATTGTAATATTCGAACTCCGATGTGTACTGTGAGACACTCCGAAGACTACACAGGTGCATCAAGAACAAAAGACCAGGACTACTCTCGGAGGGTGTAGTTTTGCTCCATGATAACGCACATCCACACATCTCCAGGGTTACACGTGGAACTGACCAAGTTCAAGGGGGAGCAGCTCGACCATCTGCTCTATACCCGGACATTTCGTCCTGCGATTTGTTTAGTCCCCTGAAAAAAATATCTGAAAGGGAAGCGCTTCAACTTGGAGGGGAAGCTCAAGGACGCTGTGAAAGACAGGGTCTCGTTCGTCACGGCCACAAGAATTCTGGGAACAAGGAATCCTTTGGCTCGTTAATCAATGTGATCGTTTTGCTCAGGCCTATGGTGTATACTTTGAATTAAGTCTTTTTTATACACACAGTGCCGTTTCGTACCTTTTCATTTGAATATCCCTTGTACTAAAAGTGAAATAACTACAAGTTTCCTTTGCAGGAACCTACAGAATTCAGTTTTCATATCATTATTGAATGCTTACGTAGTTATAATGCATTTCTTGACATTAAATGAATAAAGATCAACGTAGATGAACATAATAAATGAAACGACAAATTAACTAATAAGGGACTAAAGAGATTTCATTATTCTTCCATTTTCTTACTTTCAAACATTTGACAGAACATATGTCTGTTTCAAAGGAATAAAAGAAAAATAACACTACCAAAGAGTTTTTTTTTATTTAATTCATGCATTCATCGATGACATTGTGGTTAAGTCCTTACATAAAATTAATCTAAGGCGAAGATTTCTTTTTCTCTTACTAACAGCAAATCGCTTGTGAATGGTAAGCTCTGGTTAAAGTATGTCGTGTTCTGTCTAATAAGCAATAAGAATGGAATGGAATTAAATGGCATGAAAAGCTTCCCCGCTAAATCACTTCAGTAAGCTTTCTCTGAGCCCATATTACTAAAAGTGAGCATCAAAGCTTCTTTGGCAGAAACATTCGGAAGATTTACAGCATCCAGTTTTCAGAGCAATTCCAGTTTCATCTTGATCCGGGGAAGGAGACTAATAGAAAAAAAGAGACGGATGAAAAAATAAAAGCAAAATAAATCAATCCAGTATCGGGCGTCTAGTCATTAAAGGGGTAGTTCCGCTTCTGGCGACATATGGCCAATTCGCCCTCATGAAACGGCGCCAAAGCGTGTCTGGGAATAATATCCCCAAAGGATTTTTCTCAGGAAATCTATTTTCAATTAGTGCCACCAAAGATAAAGGATGAGAAAATATGAAACTGTATGCCATCCAAGATCCAGAGTTGCTTAGTAATTTGTTTATGTGGTCTTCACCCTGGGTTAAGTTATCTTTATTTTAGGAATTGGTAAAAAAAAAGAATTTAATACTATAAAAGTAATATAGGTTTTCTTCTGTGAAATCATGTATATGAATCTATGAACTCGGTAAATTTTCATTTGTTTGCTCAAAAATCTTATAAAAGAAATTTGGATGTAATTAGTTATATATACCGTGTTCGATACATTAGAATTTTATTACTGTTGTTCGTGAGAAAGTAAAATCGAAATGTAATAAATTAAATATAAACCAATAAAAGTTTCTAATAGCTAGAAACAGTTGACACAAAGAATTGACACCAAAACATGCATTTTAGGACCTTTCATACACAACGCCATAATAAAATTTAACATTTCATTTTTTTTTTCAAAATTAAATATTTTTTTATAAAAAATTTGTTTGCAACATTTCAGAGTTTGCTAATTGTTTCATTATAAAATATACATGATTTGGTACAGTGCTCAAAAGTAAAGCCTATTTAAAAAGAGAAAAATAATCAAAATATGCGACTGAACACTTAATTTCGAATTTTATATTATGAAAGAATAAGATGTATAGTTTCTTTTAACTGGTTTTTATTTGCTTATTTTTTTCCTTATTAGGAAAGAATTTAATAATCATACAATGGAAACTAATTCATCTGCCTTCATAGAGATTGGAATAACCCACAGTAAACTTACGTAAATGAGCTAGCATGATGACTTTGCGGTGCATCAGATATACCAACCAACACATAAATATCTGCTTATATAACATTTGTGCTGTAAAAAAAAAAAAAAAATATTTGGTTCTTTTTCCAATGATCTAAACTTCTTATCCAGAAGTTATTACCAGTGCTCTGAATCTTTGAGGTTTTAAACCATTCTTAATGGTTTCTCTTACTATTGGTGTGATGCAAAGTACAAAGAAGGTGAATCAAAGGAAGGTGAATTAAAAGTTTCAAATTAACATTTGAAAATTCAATAATTTATATAATATTGTAGACAGAGGGGTAAAAATTGACACACATGTTTGAAATGACATTAAAGTTTTAAAAATCTAAAAAAGTTTAAAAAATGGCCAAAGAGATGGCATTTAATATAATATGAAAATGAATAATTAGCATTTTCTGTAATTCAAAATTTGGAATTACGAGACTGTAAGACATTTGGAATGTGAATACATTGTCGATTCACAACGCGTTAGAAAACCAATCGTCATCTTACCCCCCCCCCTTTTTTTGTTTCAATAAAACCCCATTCATTTCAAACAAGTTCAAGGTGTGTCAATTTTTATCTCACTACTTATTGGAATTATTGAATTCCATGAATTATTGAATTTTCAAATGTTAACGAACTTGTGAATAATTTTATATTATTTAATTATTATACATATATACATATTACTTGACGAAGTACACTGCACCTAAAAGAATGTTCTTTGAAATACAATTTTCTCCACATGATGAATTTTAAACTTATACCCCTGTGATCATCAATAGGCGATGTAACTTACTGCTGTTGGAGCCGTAATTTTATAGCATTTGCCTTATTTAAATATCTTATTCATAAGACTTTATACATCAACATCCAGTTAATTAATTACACTAAAGTTGGTGAGCACAATCTAGAAAATTTAAAGCTTGTCCTTTAGCGGCTTGTATCCTTCCAGGCTCTCACTTCCGTATATCAACACTATTTTTTTTTCCTCTCGATAAATAAGGGAATGAAAAAGAGAGGAATCAAAAACATTATTGGTCAGAAGAAAAAGTAACGGTTTCAGCCTTGGAATATCGTAATTTCTAGACATGATGTCAACGAAGACTCGAAAAATATCTACAGCATCTTAATTCTATCGAAATTATAATAGCCAAATCCTATTAAATTTGTAATAGCATAAAAATTTTGGTGTCTAGGTTTTTGGGTTCTCTTTCTTTGCTTTCACAAGACGAATTCAAAAGAGTACCAAATTGTACATGAAAGAATAATGGTTACTGGACAGTATTTGAAGCAAAATAAAAAGACCCTATCTGCCTTCGATTTGAATAAATTGACATAATATAAAGAAGAGTGATAGAAAATGAACCCTATTTTCTGATTTATATCTAGAAATTTATGTAAATAACTTTGTCTGTTTATATAAATATTTTGCATATGATGTGAAAAATTAAATATCATATTAAATATTTGTTTAAAAAATTTATTGTTTGATAGTTATTATAGCTTAATCACCATACATTAAGCTAGTTTGGTGCAATATTTAATTTAAGGGATTTCACTTTATATGTCTCCGTCGGCATCTGACGATAACTTGAAACAACGAAGTATATCCCAAAAAAATCCTCGGGTTGTTTTAAAAGGGAACATTCATCCACTAATTTTACTTAAAAGAAGCAGGTTATAAAACTTAACGATTTAAAATGGCAACTTAAAATGTCGTTCTCAACCATTAGTCCATACATTTTCTAATTTCTTTCTTAAGAAGTCTATATAAAGAAAATAAATTTTAATAAGCAAACATTTAATCTTGAGATTTTGGAATATAATTGATTTAAGTCATCTTGAAATATCATATTTTTATATAATCTTGGTTTGTCTGTCGGTGAATACATTTTCTCCGCACTTGTGAGTTTGATACATAACGCAACAGTTTTTATTTTTTTCTAAAAACTATTATACAAATCTCTACCTTTTCATTCCTATGGCACATTAACATACTCACTCATTCAGTATTCTCAAACTTCTTCAGTATTGTCCATTTTAATTTTCCTCATTGATGCCAATTTTTTTATACTATCACACTTTTATCATTTGTATGTCTCTTAGCAAATGATATCAATGTATTTTTTCCTTAATAAAGTCTGCTTACGTCTATACCAAATCGGATAGGGGGATGGATCACATCATCTCTAGAAATGAATATCTGGCACTGTTTTGAAATATTAAGACGTTTGCAAAATGGAAAGAAGGAATGAATTAAATGTGATAAATATGGTATATGGTCTTTACACTAAAAAAAAAGAGATTTAATTTCGTACTTGGGAAAAAAATCTACGTGAAAGGTAGCTTTTAATGCGCATGGGAACATGATTGTTCAAAAGCGCATCAAACTGCCATATAGATAAAGCTGGCACAGACTTTTAGTGCTATAAACACAGATTTACAACAAATATTGAATCACAGTTGTCTATCTATGATTTTGCTTTCAGCAAGATAGATGAATTCCATCTTGCTTTTTTTCTTGCCGTCTTGCTTGATTTTTTCGTATCAGTATTGTAAATCTAAATCCAATTTGTGTTTAGATCCGTTTATGGATAGTATCGGGTATTTTGTATGAAAATATACTAATAAAAACTTATAAATATAATAAGTGAAATTTTACTCTTCTCTTCCATCAAAACAGTAAAATTCTATCAGATGTCTGACCAAATTGTACAATGGACCAGATTATTTTTAGAATAGAATAAAAATATTTCTTTATTTCTATTTATTATACTATAATAAGAAGCTAACATGAAGAGTACCGAATTGTGAAATACTGCGCTTGTGCACATTTGCATTTTATTTATAAGGTAAACAAATTTTTAGTACAATAAATAAATTTTTAATTAGAACTTGATATACTTCCTTACAAATCAAAATATTTTTCATTCAAATTATTATGATATATCCTCTTGTGTTTTAAATATACTTTTCACCATTTTATTCTTATTATATTCTTAAAAACATTAAAATTATGTAATTTTAATAAATAGTGAATAATGAACATCGAAATGCAATAAACATTAAGAGAATCCATCAGAAAAATTAATAATCATTAGATAAATTCCTAATTAAATATCAGTTTCTGAGAAATAAGACTGAATATAAAGTAATTAAAACATGTGACTTCGTCACTTTAAATGAGATTCAGAAGAAAAATTTAATTACTCGATGAATGGGACTTTCAAATGAGTCCCATACCAATGTAATTAAATAGAAGAATTCCTCCTTAATTCCTTTATATTTTGCGTTTGATCTTTGACAAATGCTGAAACCATCTGGGGTTAATCTAGGAAGAATGTGAGAGAGATAATGCTTCCGATATATTTGAAAAGATCCATCATTAATAACTTCCTAAGCCTCCGTTATTAATAACTTCCTAAGATAATGAATAATTTTGTTTTTTAAAAAAAATCATAATATCGAATGCAATGTATAACATCAAATGCCAAGTACATTTTTTTCATAAAAGAAATGTTGTTTGCGATGTTTTAAGGTATTTGAAAATAAATTTCAGATTTTAATTTTATGAATGTAAAGTATATTTGTCTTTTTAAAAAAGAAATTGTTTGTACTTTTATGGATATTTGAAAAAAAATTTCTCGTAATAATTTTAACGCTATTGATTACCAATGAAATTATTTTTAATAAATACTTTGAAATCTTATTTAATTGAATTATGTATATATGATAATTTAACAAGAGTAATTCTTATTATTTAAAACCCAATTAACTAATAATTAGTGTGTTTTTAAAAAATTATCTCGTGTAATTTTTTCTTAAATTTTTGAGCAAATATTACCATTTATTTCAGTCATTTTATGCTTGTAATTTCGTGATAAAATGACATTTATGAATAAACATTCATTACTTTTTATCACTATATTTATATTATTAAATTTTATTTGAAATTACATTGTTATAAAAGTTATCGTTCGGTTCAGTTGAATTTTTATTTCATGCTATGAATTTTGGAAATATTCTCATTTAATTTTCTTTAATAAATTAAAATTTTGTTAACAGTCTCCGGAATCTGAAATCATATCATACCATAACGCTGTATGAAAAATCCTGCAATGAAGAAATGGATAAAATTTTATAATTTCTCAAAATTAACTGATATATATTTTTTTTCAATTAATCCGGATTCTTTCGGTTATTTTAATTTCTGCTTCATTTTAAATCTTATAAAATGCTGCTTTTTTTTAGTTTAAACTATTAGACAAATCATTACACTCTTTTTTATTTTCGATTGAAATAACAGAAAAGCTAATCCTTGTCCAAATCTTATTATATTGGACCATATCATCTTGTACTGTCAGATTCGACCACCAGAAATTTATCAACAGGGACCTGTTATCTAGAGCATTATTTAATCTATCTGAAGTTCTCGATAGCAGCAAAGTCTAAATTACGTTCGCTTACAGAGGCACGGGGAAAAATCTTCCCCAATCCAATGACAGTTATGTTGACAAACGATTTCGTATCGTATAAAGAAATGGCTGATTGTCCTTTTCTTCTTTTTTTAGAAACAGAGAAGAATAGTTTTTTCTGTTTGTTAGTTGACCTGACGATGGTTTTGGGTTTCGAGATTAAGTTTACCTTCCGAAAATTGGATCGCAGTTTGCACTGGACCATTGGATCAACAACGGGGGAAAAGCATTCATATCATAGCAAAAATGTTTTATTTTTCTTGTGCAATATATATTAGAGGCAGACATCTTTCAAAAACATTCAGTAAAGCGTTCATTTCGTGATTTCATAAAAAGCGAACTCTGTAAAATAAGTTGAAAGAGCCTGCATAAGAGTAAACTGAAACATAACAACTCTGACATTCGGATAAATAATAACTGATTTTACAGATTTATTATAAATGAGAATATCTCAATTGTATCATAAAGAACTCCTAGGTATCTTTTAAAAGAATAATTAAATATTTGTTTATGTACAAAACAAATATTTATTCCGTAGCTTCTGTAAGGTGATTATACTTTCAAAAAATCTTTCATGGTTTTTAATTAACCATATCACTGGCAATGAAAATTGAAATTCATATTTTAAAAGTACGTTCTCTGGCTTTATAAAGTACTAGCCGCCTTTGGCGACCAGCCGGTTCGCCAGTATTACCGCTCGCTACAATTTTCAATTAAATATTTTAAGTAACTGGTCTCTTAATAGATTCTCAAACAAAACATTTTTAATCTTCAAATTTTGATAGTCATACCAAACTTATACTTTTGTTTAGATCGTTTCGTTCAATTTACTATATATATTTTGCTAATTTGTTGTCATTTCCGGTAAAACGTCAACTTTAATTTAAAGTGAAAACGATGAAATTGCAATTAATATAAAGATATTTTTTAATAAAACCAAGCGTTTTATTTTATTTATCATCTTTATTGCTATTTATTTATTACTATTATTATTGAATATGAGTATTGCAAACAGAATATCTCGGTATTTAAGTCTTAGGTGAACTACAAAATATTTTTGATAATTTATGTAATATCTCAAAGAATAATTCAACAAAAATTTCTCAGATTTAGCATAAAATTCAGTTTTTAGTTTTGCTTTCAAAAGGATTGAAATGAAATCAATAACAATATTTTGTTCCGTATTATAAATATATTTCAAAGATTATGAAATCTAAATTTAATGCAGTAAGGTATCATATTCTGAGAAATATTCTAGACACGCCAAATTTTAAATAAATGAATGAATGTTTCTATTTTCCACGGTCAACTAAGACTTGTTTATAAAGTTTTGAATGTTAAAAATTTAGAAAAACTCAACATTTTCATAATCTTAGGCCAATTAATCTTGAGAAACCTGCGCGCTGATTGGCGTATTTTCTTTGAAACGATCGATGGAAAATCTAAAATTATCCTTTTTTTTTTATTGAATAGTGATATTCAAATTTTCATAAATCACTCAGTTTAAGTGATCGATTTAGTTGATTGGAAATTTCTTATTTAAAATATTAGTGTTTCAAGAACATTTTGTTATTCGTGATTTCCACAGCAGAAGCTTTATGTAAAATCAAATTCGTTATTTATTAGAGCATTTATTGAATTAAGTAAAATATAATCATTTTCTATTTAAACCATTTTAGTATATCTGTTGTGTTCGTGCGTCAACAAAAATAGAATGCAGACAAACTTATTATGAAACTAAATCTTATTACATTGTAGATAATATTATCAAATTTACTTCAACTTATTTTCATTCAAAATTCTAGCATCGTTTTTAAACAACAAATTAAAAGTTCCAAAAATATCAGGCAATCTGAATTTCACAACTATTTACAAAATAAAATTTATAATTATTAAAATAATCGTTTGCTACTTTTAAATAAAATATTTATGATTTATGTCGAAACAGATCTGTGTCTTACTAAAGGTTTACAAATTAGCTGTGTGGCCCTGATTTGAATGGATATCCTGTTCATATTAAACAAAACTTGCCTTAAAATAAAACTGATTTATTGGATTAATAATATAGAGGGTGTAAAAGATCATAAAATAATTTTTCTTGAATTTATTTTTTAGAAAAAAATAGTACTTCTTATTTGTTTCATTTCCTACAGACGATTTTATTTCCAAAAAGATTTAATTTATTTTTAATTGGAGCTTTAATCAATGTGATGGCAACACTTTGAAAAAAGCTATTTTTTTCCCAGAAATGCGAAACGTTTATTTTTATTTTGTACGAAAGAAATAGTTGAAAAACATAGTTAAAATATTTATTTAAAAATTCATTAAAAATAGAAATATAATTTTAAGGTTAAAACATTGGTATCATTTAAAAGATAAATTTTTGATCTTTAACTTGATGTAAAAATCTTTTTTGTGCGGTAATATTGTCGGAAGTTATAGCAGAAACACGCCAAAATTTCGCTTAATTTTTAAATAAATACAATTCTAATTAAAAATTCGAAAAAATAACCCCCAGGTGCACATTCCCGGCCTCCAAGGTATACACGTGCCAAATTTGGTAGCTGTAGGTTGAATGGTCTGGCCTGTAGAGCGCCAACACACACACACACACACACACATTGTGCTTTATTATAAGTATAGATGTTGAAAAATAGATGAAAATTATCTTCTGTTGATACGAAACCCAAGTTATTAGAAAAGTTTTACTTGTTAATACATTGTATTTAACAAATGTGTATTAACAAGGTAAAATTGTTACTTCACCTCTAAAATATTATAAAAATATTAAACACCGATTTCATTGAGGCTTTTGAAATTAATTCTATTCTTCTAATGAAGTATCATTACACAAAATACTCTAAAATCTACAAATGATTAATACGTTATTATTGATGCCATATTTCAATCTTTCATATATAATTTTAAAAATACATTTACAATGTGTTACAATTACAATACAATGTCTCTTAGAATCTAAGACACAACGTATTTTGTAAAAATTAAGGAAAGGTCTTTTTGAAACCTATTTGATTATACAAAAACAGTATTTACTAATTTTGTATTAATAAATGAAATTTCTTACTATATCTCCAAAATAATTGTTAAAACTTAGAATTGTAATTTCATAGTGATCTTTAAATTTAGTAAGCAGGCACTTGTAAATAAGTATCATTTTGCAAAATACCCAAAATTCACTTTAGGACTAATGCGTTATAACTGAAGCATATTTGAATCCCTGGCTGTTGTGAAAATTTATTCTGTACTGTATATTTGTATTTTGTAATAAAGCAAAAAAAATATATTTTTCAGGAATTTTCTGTTACAACATTTGTCCTAATGACTATCTTTACTTAATACTTTAAAATGTCATTGGAAACATTATAAATTATTTATGTTTAGTCTCAATGTTTTAAAAAAATTTAAATCACACGAGTTTAATTTCAGAGATTTAATTTGTTATTCTTAAGGATTATTATCTGCAATTCAAAGAATTATATTCTATGGCAAGTTTTTAATTTAAACTCAAGTTTTTTTTTTTCTCAAAAAAAATCACTTGAGATCATTTGCTTTTTTAGTGGGTTTTAAAAAATTATTTTTTCTACTAGAGTTATTCTAAAACAAGACTAATGAAAAGCTCAAAGTTTCTGTAAATAACGTATGAAACAAACGTTGTTCAATTTTTAAAAAATTTCAAAAAACGATAAAAAAAGAGAACATATCTTTCTTAATCAGAGAATAAAATTCATGATCCTTTTTATTTTTCATACAGTGACAAGTAACTAAGAAAATTAACCAGCCCATGGCAAGAAATTTAGTATTTCCATTCATTCTAATGCACGAAAGACTCGGGAAAATTTTATAATGAAAAAAAAATGACTACTTAAAGAAGTTTATTTTTTTTCAGACGTGCGATAGCAAAGTTGTAGACCTGCTGCCATATCCTAGAGTTTATCTCGGATTCCTTACATTCCACCAAATAATTAGAAATAAAACAAAAATATCTGGTAATTACAAATAAAATAGTATTTATTTTATCATAAATATGATTTAATCTTAACCAGTATTATTTTGATCATTGACGTTTCGATGTGAGGTAAAAAAAATTTTCAATGGTGTATTTTTTTTCCTCAAGAAACTATTTATGAAAATCTATAGAATGATTATCATAAACAAAGTTTCATTCAAGTTGTAACTTTTGAATTAGTAAAACAACGATATAAATAATTTTAGTGTAAATGAAGATTGTATTGAAAGGGCATTGGACACTTTAATTCTTCTTTTTAATTATTTACTTAAATTTATTATATTATATATGCATTCAAATTGAAAACATTTCTTCGAATTTGTCATATTGACATTTAAAAAATATTATATTATATACGCATTCAAATTTTAATGCAGATATATAAAATATCTTTACGTTTTTTAGCTAAAAATATTTGTAACATTTGAAATTTTTTTAAGTTATATATATTTTTTAGTTTCATTTCTCCGAAATTTTCATATTAACATTTAAAAAATATCCTAAAAATAACTGAAATATTATTTTTGTCATCAGCAGTTTCACTTTTAAAAAATATTTTAATACATGTCAACTAAAATTTGTTAAACATTTGAATATGTATAAACTCAAATTGATGTATCGCTATGTATTTCAAATCCGGATCTAAGAATAACACAACGATTGATTTTAATTTCATACTTAAATCTTGTACACAAATTGTACACAGATTTTCATCAAAAATTCAGACACATGGGTTATTTCAAACATATATACAATTAATAAAAAAAATCACTTTGAAACATTTTTTAATTATATTAACTTCATAAACCATTAATTTTTTGTCTAAATTAACAAGACTACTATACTATTTAACAAAACTATTATTTAATACTGTTTTATTCAAATTAAAGCCATATCATTCTGAAATGAAATGACAAAATAAATGTTCCATTTTATGGTAATTTCAAATGTCAATATTAATTGTTATGAAAAGTTAGTTAAATATACATTATAATTTTTAAAGAATGAGAACTTCATCTCTTGTATGATGAAAAATAAAAACAGATTAGATCAAAATTATAAAAAGGAATTCTTATCGTCATATCCCATCTAAGGTGAGTATGTTACCTCATGCTAAAATACTAAAAGAAAGTTCCTATATAATTTTACTGCAGATTGATTGCTGGACAAATGAATCATTATTATCTCAGAAAATGCACACTATCCCATCCTCCTTTTTATCTGACTTTTTTATTGAAAAAAACTCAACATACGAAAGAAGGAGTTTCATCCCTTTATAAATATTTTAGGGACAGAATTTTAACGCCAGTTTGGTCTATTCAAATAACGTTTTAACATTTTAATGAACGACCAGTATTTACACATGGTATCCTGTTCCTTAGCATATCACTCTTTCGCCACTGTTTCTTTAACAAGGAGGTGGGGGAGAGAGATTTTTCCATTCCGTTGAAACTTTCAAGGAAACCTCTCTCAAATATTGACTTTTCTGTCGGCGATTGTCTTTATTTAATAAATTAATTTGGATTTAGGTCCAGGGAGTGTGGAGACATAGCATTGGAACACTTAAAGGGTTTCCTTTTTTGTGATGTAAGGGCGTATGCAGATGCAAGGTAAATAGTTCATAGTCTTAACGAGTTAAACCGATTTTCTTTCAAGTTTTTTTCATGGAATATTCATTGAATAATAACAAGGTAGAAGAGTGTAGGAACTATAATAAGTATGAAACTTACTGTATCAATATTTTTAGTAAAGCAATGAAATGCAATGGAAAAGAAATAAAGCTATCATTTCTACTAATAATAAAGAAGAATTTATGCATGTTAGAATCTATATGCTTTAACACACTAGAGTCTGTCTTCTCTACAAATCAAATAGTTTAATTTAGAGCAACCAAATCCAGCCCAATATAGTTTAAAAGGAAAGAATATGAGACTTCAAATTTAAATACTATTTTAATTTGTTAAAATTTTAGTAAAATGTTTAAGTCTTGTTGCTTTAACTTTCAAAAATTAAATTTCACCGAAAATGGATCGTGAACCATTTTAAATTTAATAAAATGTCTGTTTAATGAACTATATTTAGTTTTTTCATGCAATTTCTGAAAAAAAAATTTAAAATCTTTTTCATAATTTTCAACAGCAGTTTTCATTGTTGCTATGAATCTTAAATTATTTTATTAATACATTTTTATTAACTTGTCTATCTGTTTTCCTGTCTGTCTGTTGTCTTCCCGGTTCAGATTTTGCAATCGATTTTAAATTAATTGAATAATATTCATTTTCCAAATGAGTTATAGACACAAACTTTAAACAGGGCTCAGAAATGGATGACAACGCAATATTAACTTGCTTTCTTGTCTGCTCAATACAAACTTGATCATTGGGTGTAGCTCATTGAGAAGTAGTTTTAAATCGAAAAATTTCGATACATACAACACTTAAAAAGAAAAATATGAGTATTTAAATAAAATATTTAATGTGCCACATTTTTAATACGGATTTGAAAGTATAAAATAATTTCTACCAGACCAGCATAGATTTGAAAATTTGAGAATGTGAATTTTTAAAATTAGTCCGTTTTAAAAACAAATTATATTTAAAATAATATTTAAATGATTATTCATTGTTTAATCAAATAATAACATGATTTTCATCCATTCTTGTAAGCTAGGATAGAATTTAGATTCATCTGGACAGTTTACGTGAGTAAATGTAGTAATGTAACTGTAACGTAATAGTTATGTAAAAGACATTGTACAAAATTGCCTTTCCTATTATACTATCAATGGCATAATTCCTATATCAATGGCATAATTCCTATATCAATGGCATAATTCCTATTATGCCATTGATTTCCTTTAATAGATTTTATTGTTGCAATGAAACCTCAACCATTTTCACCGTTTCATAAAATATTTAATGATTCTCTTTCATTGCTGAAAGCTGAAAAAATAAATATAGTGTTTATTATCTGTGCAGCTTATATTAGGAATCAGAAAAATTAATTGCATTACTATGGAAGTGAAAGTACAGTTAGAAATGAATTACCCAAATACATAAGTTTTTAATGCCAGTATAACATCAGGGAATTCAACCCCATTTAGAATGTTCATAATCATAATAAATAGAAAAGTAATAAGTGTATTAAAATATCACTTCTTTTATGTCTATCTAAATTTTATAATTTGAGGTACTTCGTTTGGAGCATTTACTTATACTTCAGAGATTTAATAGAAATCAAATAGAAATAATATTCCTAGAGGCCGAATTAGTCACCAAAAATGGCTAGTGATAGATGTTTCGTTTACAGTTAAGGCTTAAGGGTTATAGTACTTAAGGTTAGTGGGAAATTTGGGAAATAGATGCAGATAGTACATATTTAAATTCTGATGCAATGAAACCATACTACATAAATTAATCAATAGAATAAATATTTCAGTAATATACTGTTTCAAACGATAAATGGAAAATTATTTGTATAGATATCTCTTTCTATTTTCTTATTATACTTGACAACAATAAAAAATTTCCTGATTATTTTATCGGGAAAAATTGGTCACCTCGTGATGATTGGTCACCTTATCAGATTGTGCCAAACCTATCAAAAGTTTGTCTATCAGTCGGTACTTTTGCATGCATGTAAGCGGAATTATCAAAAACGAAAACACTTAATGGAATTTGGTATGTGATCTTGTAACTATAATTTTATTCTATGTAGAATTTGGATTTTAATTTATCGGAAGAAACGGTGCCCACAATACAAACTCTGTTTTCGGATAATCGCATGCCAGGGTTAATAGCCAGAAAAATCGCCGAAGATCACAAGATGGATTCAGCAAAGATGCCAAATCCATGCCAAATATGAATGTTTTATCACTAATGTTCGCCATTGCTTTACAAGGCATTGGGCATTTCCGACCCAATGTCTACGATTTTATGCGAAAGAAGAAGGATAACTCCTATAATATAGAGTATGTGAGAAAGTTTTCAGGAGACTACTCCAGTTGGCTTAATACATTAAAACCTTTTTCTGGGTTCGAAATTCTATTGAATACCCATTGAATAATTGTATGTAATAAATATTAAAGCTTCCTTAATATATAAAATACTAGCTTTACCCGCGACTTCGTTCGTGTGGAAATTTTGATGTGTATGTATGAGAACTGACTGTCTGATCAACACTTGACAGTGTCTGTCTAAAATCGCCTGCGAGCAAAACGGCAAAGCCACCCATCACCGTCTGATTGCCGCGGATGTCCTGCAAGCTGCGGTTTAACACCTCTAATACATGCTTGTACGACATTGTGCAATCTTCCCTTACTATTAACTTGTACTGCTGTAAAAGACTCCCCGGTCGTTGTTTTTGGGAATGTTGCATATTAGGGTATGTTTGCTTGCAAGATTAAGCTGCAATTTGAAAACTAAATGTTCAATATGGCCACTGTTAAGCAAAGTTGCAACAATACCCGAAGAAGATACAGCCAGAGCTATATTGCGGTCCTTACGGAGTTGGGTTAGCAGGAGATTCAGCACAAACGTCTTACCCGTACCCTCTGGTGCGTCAAGAAAGAATAATCCCTCCTCTCCACTATTTACTCGGTTCAGAATCGTTTCGTAGATTTGACGCTGCTCGGAAAGTAATCGTGGTATCATTTCATTGACCTGCGCTTCTAAAACCGCGGTGTTGTAGTTTAGCTTCTTCACTACTTCACTTGACAATTCACCTCTTCGCTGCGGTGGGGGTAGGCCGAAATCAGTGAGACATTTTCTACATATAAAAATCATTTTATCCTCAATCAATACCAAAGCTTCGTTAATGATTAGGTTATTGTGAGTGCTATCCAGCCTATGCAAGATATCTTTTGATAAAGCGTCCTTGTATTTATCCCGCAGCTGGAGGGGGTTTGAAGTCCACAAGTGCTCACTAAAATTGCAAACAGGTCTTCTAGCCACTTTCATAGCCCGAGCTTTATTACTCCTCTTCGAAAGATTAGATTTGTGTTTTCTGGGAATTTCGGAAAACTATCAAATAATAACAAATCAAAAAAATTAAAACTAACCTAAAAACCGATGCACTTAAAACTATAAACATACGCGAAAAATATATAACATAAATACAATTTAGTTACAAAAACACACAACTAACCTAAAAACAATTGATTTACATTGTAACTTGAAATAAAACAAAACAGCGAATCCGTATTTCTTTAAAGTCAAGTTAAGTCTATTTTATTTATCGATCGAGATAACTACAACTGTACAATACACATAATTTTTTAACTTTTAATTAAAATGAAAACACAGTTGTCAACAATCAGAACACACTACACATGCGTGAATTTTCAACGCCAGTTGGGGTAATGCAAATGCGTAAATTTTCTACGCCAGTTGGTGTAACGCAATGCAGATTAGAAATTTTTAATTTCCTTTAATCTGTTTTATTTTAATTTAAAAGTACTTCAGAATGAATCCGAAAGGTCAATTAATTAACAATATTTAATTTTAAATGCATCAAACACCAGGAAAATAAACAGAATCCTTTGAGATAATCGGTCGAAAATATACTAAGCCTAACCTCATTAGTGTGGGGAAAAAACTGAAGCCTTACTCATTTTTGGCGGGATTTGGCCTCAGATGTTTGGCGGGAAAGTTATTTTTTAATTAATAAAAAATTAAAAACTCAATTGACCTGAATAATTAGTAGCCTATGTCCTATTCCAGACTATAATCCATCTATGAGCTAAATTTCATCCAATTCCATTCAACCGTTCTGGCGTGATTGACTAACAAACATCCATCCATCCATCCAAACTTCCACATTTATAATAGTAGTATAGATTCTTATAATAATGTATTGTAAAAAAATGGTGCAAATGGTGAAGTGAAGGTTAGGTTCTCGTCATTTTAACACTATTCAAAATTGCCTGGTCTCCATCCAATGGCATTCACGCAGTTTCAAAATGCATAGCTAATCTCACAACTCAATCAATCTCTAGATTCGAGACAGAATGTGCAATATTTTTATGATATTACTTTATCACCATGCCAACAGAATAGAATATTTTGTAGAAATCACTGGAAAAAGAGAACAAGATAAAAGTATGTCTTCACATCCTGGTAAAACTTTATTCGGTTTTATATTTTGCCGTTTTCTGCTTGAGGTAAATCTTCTTATTTTATAGTTATTGAAAATTTTCAATTGTGCATTCAATATGGTTCAATTCAGAATTGAATCGTATTCACCGAGTTTAGCATAAAGAGCTCAAGTATTATTTTCCATACCTATGGGTTCTATTTTCGTCATATAAATTTTTATAACAATGCCTTTCAAATCTTAGACATGATTGAATGGATAATCCGTGTTAACTTAGGATAGCACTTTGAATTTTTGTTACTGTGATAGACTTAGTAACGTGCAGTTCACATTAAATTCACTCAAATTATTATTTTGGATTGCAATGAGGTAAATTTTTTTTATTCCCGATTATTTTAATCGTTGAATAAATATTTTTTTTGTCTGAAAATTTAATTCAAAAGCTTTCTAAACTTTTCAAATGGCGGTAGTAAAACTCTGTATATATTTTGGATAGCAATTTGGGTTTTTTTTTTCAATCTTATCACGCTTATTATAGTGAGTGACCAAACTTTGAATTATAACAATATAAAATAGCTTTTTTAACCATATTCGTATAAATGCAATGGTAAACTGTTAAGACAATATTTTTGCTTTAGAGATCGATAATAAAAATATATAAGACATAAAGAATTTTATAGTTAATCGATAATAATTTAATTACTTAAATCCACTCATTAAATTACTTAATTTATATAATGAGACCGCTTTACATTAGGAGTATAAAAAAACCAATAAACTTAAAATTTATTTTTATAAAACTAACTTATTAAGAATTATCTGAGGGAAAAGAAAGGAAATTTAAGAGGAAGAGGCATTGCATTTTGAGTGCACCAATGCTGCTGCATGTGAAACACAAATGAAATTATCTAAATTAGAATTAATCAATAATCCTTAAGTTTACACTGCATTAAAGTAGAATAAAATGGAGTATCTAAAGAAAAAAAATGACATTTTTCTTTAGATTCGCATATTCTTTTTTAATGCAATATAAATTTAAGTATTATTGATTATTTCTAGCTTGGTTAAATTAATACTTAAACTTCAATTAAATTCAAGTATGAGTGTTACGGCGATACTGACTCGCCGTTCAATTTTAATACCAAATGCATGTTTGTAATTGAGTTTCAAAGTCTGATGAAAGTTATTTTATATTGATTATACACCTATTATGCTAGCTGTAATTGTTTTCGTATGTATCAAAAGGATCATTATGCTGTACTTTTCTTCTGACAATTCCATTTACTTTTTTTTTAATCATTTAGATAATATTTGAGTTGGTTTACTGTAAATTTCTTATTTTAATTGCTCGAAACATGCAATTATAATACATTTTAGAAAGCAAGGTATTCTTATCAAAAAATAGGAGCTTGAATCAATCGAAAAATAAATTTATCATAGTCGGAACTTAATTGTATGCTAAGTTAGGCACAAATATTGACTCTTATAATGCGTTGAAATTATTTTTTTTAATTAGATGTGATTCTAATATAAATTAAATTGATATTTTTTTCATTGATTCTTGCACCAAATTTGTGTTTGTAAGAAGGGTTGAAACTACTGAATAAAAAAATCCTCATTTTGTCAAAGATCATGATTTTCATCTAAAATCTATGGGTATTCTCCGAAGGTGTGACATATTTTTCCTACTAGTAACGGTTGATTACAAGAATTACTAGAAAGGGATAATTATATTATTGATCCCTCCTTTTCTTTTTATTTAGTGTTAGGTTATAAAATGCTTGATGTCAATAATCAACAAGTATTAATAAATATTCTTGAATGCAATGAATCGGTAAATTCTCTTAGGGGAGGACAATTTGATCATTTAGCGGTGTTTTTAAGAAACTCAGAGTATTGATCCATTAGGTTTATATTTTTTTTCTAACAAGGCTTCAATCGTACTATATTTACCAACGAAAATAATACAATAATACGGAGAATTATTTAATGATAAACTCATTGTTGGAATTCTGGCTGAAGTTCGTAAAATTACACTAAAATGTTTAAAATCTAGGTGGTAATTATATTTATCTATACTTATAAATAAAGCTCAATGTGTGTGTGTGTTGGCGCTCTACAGGCCAGGTCACTTGACCTACAGCTACCAAATTTGGTACATGTATACCTTAGAGGTCGGGAATGTGCACCTGGGGTCCCTTTTTTGAATTTTTAATTGGAATTTTAATCATTAATTAAAAACTAACATTCTCGCCAAAAAAATCTTCCATTTTCCCCACCGCCAAATGAGTAAGGCTTCAGGATTTTTTTCCCCCAACAGTAATGAAGCTAGGGTTCACATTTTTCGGCCGATTATTTCAAACGATTCTGTTTATTTTATTAATGTTTTATGCATTTAAAATTAAACATTGTTAATTAATCCATCTTTCAGATTCATTCTGAAATACTTTTGAATTAAAATAACACAGAATAAAGGAAATTAAAAATTTCTAATCTGCATAGCGTTACCCCAATTGGAGTAGAAAAATTCACGCATGCGTATTGTGTTCTGATTGTTGACATGACAACCATTATCAACGGATGATTTAAATTATTTTTAGGTTAGTTACATGCTTTTGTAATTAAATTGTATTCTTGTTAGTCGAGAGGATAGAATATTGTCTATGTGTGTATGGTGCGTCGAGAGGATAGAATATTGTCTATGTGTGTATGGTGCGTCGAGAGGATAGTATATTGTCTGTGTGTATGGTGTATGGAAGAGAGTGCGTTCTGTCAATTTGAGTGGTGTGTGTAGGGAACAGTAAGTTCTGTATATGTGTGAGTGGCATGTGTAGAAGATGGTACGCTATGACTATGTGAGTAGTACATGTAGGGGATGGTACGTATAGGGGATAGTACGTTCTGTATGTGTAGGTGAGTGGTATGTTGAGGGGCTAGAACGTTCTGACTGGTATGTGGAGTGGTTAGTGCATTCTTAATGAGTTTATGTGGTGTGTGGAGAGGATAGTGCTTTCTGCGTATTGTATGTATAGATAATAATGCATTATCTGTTTATGCATGTAAAGGATGTTTGTGAAAGAGATAATACGTTCTGTCTGTGTGGGTGCTATGTGAAGCGGATAGGGAGTTTTGTCTGTGTGGGTGCTGTGTGAAGCGTATAGGGAGTTTTGTCTGTGTGGGGGTGCTGTGTGAAGCGGATAGGGA
>JAPMOR010003053.1:67189-95188 GCA_026543865.1 Argiope aurantia | reverse complement strand
CGAATAGGGCATTGTCTTTCTGCCTCTCTGGGGATGGGTGGTATGTGAAGCGAATAGGGCATTGTCTTTATGCCTGTGGGTGGGTGAGTGGTATGTGGAGTAATAGTGCGTTTTGTCTGCCTGTGGGTGAGTGATAAGTGGAATAGGTAATGCGTTCTGTATGTATGTGCGTGCTTCGTAGGCGGAGTAGGTAATATGTTCTGTCTGTATTTGTGCGTGCATGCTTCGTATGGAGAGCGAGTAGTGCTGTGTGTGTGTGTGTGTGTGTGTGTGCATGCGTGCGTGACGTACGTAGAGTAAGTATGCTTTCTGTGTGTGTGTTGCATGTGATGGGGATCGTGCCTTCTCTGTGCGTATGGAATGTGTTTTACTTCCTAGTTAATTTTTGAGGAATTTAGGGGCTGATTTATGAAAATAGAATCATAATTTTCTCTAGAAATGTGTAGTGTGGATATTAAAAACTATCCTCTTGGAATGTGAAATGAAACCTATGTGCAATACAGACTTTAAAATTCGTATCTTTATCATCTGCAAATTAAACTGATGTGGAGAATGAATATTTTTCGTAAGCGGATAATTTTGTATCTTAGAATTAATGAAATGCCCTTCAATTACAAATCGTTAAAGTTATACTTCACTAAACTGTCATACGTCTCTGCATTTATCAGTTTTATTTTTAATATCTCAAGCAGGTTACAAAATTTTACATCTCAACAGATAACGAAAAGCCTAACTACGGACTAAAAAAAATATGAAAAAGCCTAAATTATTATTTTTGCAATAACACTAATATATAACTTCAAAAAGTATTTTTCTTTGGTCAGATTGATTGATCTTGAAACCCTAAAACTTAAATTGTATCCTTGACTCAAATAGTACATCCATATGAAGTTTGAAAATACAAAACAGTATCAAATTCATAGAATCGGCTTAAATTTGCTACGAAATTCAAGCTTCTAAACTATTGTAGGATAGATTATATTTCAGGATATACATTTTGGCAATGATTTAATCTTTGGAAGTTAATGGGAACTTCAAACTTCTGATGGCGATTTCGTTATTAGTAAATATGCATACATTTGCAGTATTGTGAAATTTATTCAGGAAGATTCATTAAATTATTCAAGCAATCATATAAATTTCCTTTCATCTAGATATTTTTAGTGATATGCCCATTGGTATTAAATTTTATTATTGTTATTAAGTCTTGATGATTAGTACAAAGTTTTGGGAATTTATTTCCGAAATTCAATTAACTGAACTTAAGTATTTAATAATAACTGTTCCCGAGAACATCATTGTAAGCATCAAAATCCGTTTAAATCGATAACTTGGAATTAGCTTTAAAGAAACTAATCGATAACTTTAAAGAAAAGATTATTAAATTTTATCCTTTACAAATAGGAAATGATATAGTTCTTACTGAATTAATGGCTATTGAAGAAAAAACTTCTTTGCATTCATAAATTTTTAAACGTCTTAAATATTTATTCCTCGATTCTTCCTGGACATTAAAAATTCTGAAAATAAGAAGTGGATTTCATATTTGTGCAAATGAAATTCTAGGGTTCATTGAACAGAAAACCTATGATTTACAATATGGATTAAGAAACTGATTTATTAAAAAATGGGTTACTGATATTTCACTGGAAAAGTGAAAAAGAAAGAGGGAGAGTTAAAACTGATTTTTTTTTTATTCCGCTTATAAGATTATTGAAAGTTCTTGTATTCCTTATAAAATTGTCTTAACCGTCAATCAGTTCAACTCTTTTTGATAATAAATTACAATTGGAAGGAATTAAAAAAACAGATAAACATTGAAGCAAAATTTTGTTTGAAAAACAAAACGAGGCACACCGCGTAAAGTAGAAATATTTTTAACATTAAATTTTATTCATTCGCGCATAATTTTTATTTCAACTATTATGATTTCCAATTTAACATTTTGGGAATAAATTGACATCTCCCATATCTCTAAAGATCGTTTTCAAGAAATTCTAAATAACATAATCGGCCATGAAGCAAGTATGAATTCCCTTTTAAATAGTTACCCAGAAACCATTCTCACATTTTGAATTTAGAATAATCAAGTGCTTCAATTTCGACCTCGCGCATGAGATGTTCAACATGGATATTAGTTGAATATATGGACCACATGCACACTGTTTAATACATACACCACATTTGGATCGTAGTTGAATCATTAACGTAGTTGAATCAACAGAAACGGAGCCAAGTAAAAGGCACTTGATGTTGCATAAACGCATCAGATGGAATTCGAAAGATGTTAAACTATTGCAATAGGAAAGAATGCAGTTACATCCAAATAATTTGGACAAAATAAACATCAATATTTGTTAGATTAGAATATTAATTTTGAGTCTAAAATAAAAACCTCTAATTGTAATAATAAATACTGTCATAAAATTACTTTTCAAATAGAAATTTTTAGGTTTGAATTAATAATGGTATCCTTCGAAGTGGTATTTCATTTAGAACGATACGAGAGATTCTCAAATTCTTTTCAGTTTCAGATCTCAGTTTCCTTCATAGATTACCCACGAATCAGATTATTCTATCAGTCCACTTTCGTTGCTTCTAGTTCATTCAACTATATTCAACTACATTCGGAATGTTCTAGAATAACATACTATGATTATTTGAATTAAGAACGAATATTATCCCAAAGAATTGATTCTAATAGTTGAAGATTCCATAATTATGAGATCTTACTTTGTCTCCCTTCATTTGGCATGGATTATAACATGAAACAAATCCGTTTATCTGTCATTGATTAACAAAGCATTTATCTTCAGATCTTAGACATTTTATATTAAATATTAGATTCAGAATCCCTTGCTCTAATCAAGAAAAGTTATCAACCTGAAACAAGAAACGTAATTCAGCTGAGTTTTCACCTCTTAAAAGAATCCAAGAATCACACAATACTTGCTGTTTCTGGAAATTCTCTCGATTAGACACTTCGAACTGTCATTTTCAGGTAAAAGCGGTTTATTGAAATTTGATCTTTTTTTTTCTCCAATATGCTTCAATATTTTCAATCACAGTGATAATATTGTTATTTTACATGGCAATGAAGAGAAAGCACTAGTATTTGAAATCTCTTCTATTCTGAAGTGAATGAAAGGAATTAGGAGGTAATTTGACTATTTTTGATACGAAAAATATTCTTCGAATTATACAATAAGATAATCTTATTCGAAAGACTCGATTATATTTTGAATTTAAAATTTTTAAATGCCTGTTTTGACGTACGTATAAATGTTTCCTTTTAAATAAAAGTAAACTTGATTAATTAATTAATAATTTAAATTATAGTTTGCATAAATCAGTCAAGAAATTCGTATTTAGATCAATTCTTAAGGGTTATGACAAATTGAGGAACGTTAAGAAAACCAAATCTTCCGATATTCTTGCTGGAATTTATTTAGATGGATGTGAAGTGAATAGAAGCTGTCGAATTAAACCAGTAGTTCGACTATGTCTTTCGTGGTTAATTCAAGAAGACTGATTGATTTAATAATAACTTTAAGAAATACGATGACGAGTCTTTGCTAAACGAAACTGGAATTATTTTTTAATATCCCTTTCCTTCACAGTGCCATTATACATAAAAAAAAACATCTAATATCACTTGTTTCTCAATCCATTAGAATCCACTAATAATGAAACCAACAGGAGTTGTCTCCTTGAAACTTTCTCGCGTGTACAACATTAACGGAATTATCCTTCCTTCCCAAAAAAATTGTTGGCCTTGGGTAAGGTTGCGAATATCTCGTATGGGAATGGCGAATGGTGATTATGAAATATAGATATTTGGTATGAATCTAGCATTTACGGAATCTATCATAAGAATGTATTGTGGATCATTTTTTGCAAACCTCTTTGCAATAATTTGACTCGAAATTACAACTGTAATAAAAAGGTAATGTATTTAAATTTTTGGTTATATCTTTGCGTTTACATACATGTTAAAATATAAACCGACAGATGGTCAGCCGTTAAGATATTTAATTCAAAATTTCATCATCTACATTTTAGATGTATAAATTCGGTGCATAAGTTTATCTACATAACTCTTTGTGTTTAGAAGTTATCGCGTCTATTTGATATTTGAACATCTGGACAAACTTCCTTTGAACGGATTTCGTTCAAAATTTGATAGAAATATACAGATTTGGTCTTAAGTTCATAGAATTTAGCCCGTCCAATTTAAATCGGTTTTCAATTACCGTGCTCACAGACAGACAAAATGCACCAGTTTTTTCGAACTGAGGTTTGAGATGCAGAGATACTTCAAAATCGCGCGTTCGAATTTTTTGACGATTACAATATTTCTTTTATATTTCGTATACGAAAAAGTAAGCATAGTTCACTTTAACCTTTGTTTTTAAAAATAAATTGCCGAATGAATTGAGCATTCATAGTTTCCAGTTATAGTATGTTGATTAAAAGCCTACTTGCCGTGGAATTATCTAATTTTTTTTCTTATATGAAAGACTGCTGTAGAAAATTTCTACGTTATTTTTAACTGTATTTTAAAACATTTATTCCCTATTTTTTATTTTTAAAAAAAGGAAATATGCGCATAATCAATCAGCGAGTAAAATTAGACGTTTCATCAGCTAGAAGGCTGCGACGGTCATGGTACTTAGCAGGACGCTATGAAAGAAAGAGAACATCTGTATCTAAACGCTGAATAATGTATTTAGTCAATTCTAAAAAATTAAGTTATGAATTATTCAGTAAGAGGTAAAATGCTGTATTATATATATTGTATAAATTAGAAACAATCTGGAATTAGGATTGTTTCCTGCTTCTTTGAGATGTCTGCCAATTTAAGCATTGATTTAAATCTATTATTTAATATTTCGGACATTACTATAATAAAATCATTCACATATTTAATCCAGCCCATTCAAATCATTTCTCATTTTCCTTTCAGATCTCATTCCATCATAGTGATCTCATTCGATTGTATGCCACTGAAAATTGCTGCAAATTATGTCTATAACGGAGATCGTCTTGAAATTGAAAATCATTACAATAGAAATGCAGGAGAAACCAAGAATTTGCTGATTGACACTTACATAATATATGAAATAATTTACTATATCTTTTGAATCAATCTATGAACAAATCATTAAAATATCTTGTTACTTAAGTGTAATCAAGCATCATAGCAAGTCCATAGAGAGGAAATCTATGAAATATCTCGTTCTCATTTTTCCCGGAATCTTAGACAATGGTAACGAACAGATCTGCTTTCGAAGCAGAACTCTTGTATTTAAATAAACTAATGAATTATTGCAAATACCTAGTTAGGAATTGCAATTAGTGAAATCAATTCATTATCACAAAAGACACATCCAGTGCTTGAACTGATTTAATTTCTGAATTAATTGCATATCGTTCAAGAAGAAAAATTACTTAACGGCAGCCTGAAAGACGATATGCAGTTAAATCAAATGCTATGAATAAGTAATTATGGAACAATTCATTTGGCAATAACGCATGAATAGTATCGATTGGAACCATTTATTGTGATCCACAGAATACTTTTTTTCATATTTATCACATTGAATAATTTTATTGCCTGTACCATTCTGTAACCAGAGCAGTTCAGGCATAAAGTATGTGTATACAAATTTCGTGAATGAACATTATGGTTACTTTATCTAAATTAGTATCTATATAATCTTAGAATTTTGGAAATTTATGATGTTGATATTAGAAACCGACACCTATATTGTTGAAATGCAATTTATATATAATATGCAGTGCTTCCTGATTTTCTAAAAATTAAGAAAAATATTTTCATATTTTCTCCAAATTTCTTTATTTGATTTTAAATAATAAATATGATAATAAATTATGATCTAGTTAAATTTTCAACTCCATTTCTGATGAACAATTATTTATTTTGTATATTTCAAAATTCAGCTTTATTATTACGAATTTTCTTTGCTATCTACCGCATTTAGCAATTTTGGATACTTGAATTTCGTATGTACTTGTTACAATGTTATATATTTTTTGTGCACAATTACTTTAACTGCATCGCTTAACTTGAACTGATACAGCATAGCTAAAAGTGATTTTTGTATCGAATAACTTTATAGCAGTCTGATAATTTTTATTTTATCAGAAAAATCCTTTGTAGGCACTTCATCGTTTCAGATGCCTAATTTTTTAAGAATGTAGATTTTTAAATATCAATTCGAATCATAAAATGAAAATATCTAATAAGCAATATTAACACCATGCTAAATCTTGTAAAAATTGCATTGCTCTATTTTATTGTGTAATATTTGAATAGAAAAAAGATATTTTTGTTGGTCTAATTGTAGTTTTTTCACAATTTTCATTAAAAGCAGTGTGTTTTCCAAACATAATCATCAAGGTGCAGCATTGGTTAACAAATATCAATTCATAACCACCTGTAATGGTATTTTGTTTGTAAGATAACGAAACAGAAATAAAAACTGTTTAGATCTATAATTGGGTAGTTTTTTGAAATTAATAATTATTAATTAGAATTATTTAATGTTTACATGGAAGTCGGATACTTAAAAAAAGTATCTTTTCTGAAACAATTAGCGGAGAATTTCAAGTGAGAAATCAAGTCACTGTGTCTAATAGAAATCGGTGTTTAGTAAAGTAACTGATTTAATGTTTTATTTGAAATAGCTTAGATTATTATCTATTATAAATCTGAATTCTTGTCCTTTATTATACTTGCACGATTAAGCCTAAAGTTGTGCAGAATTAGCTTTTATAGTCATGTTTTAAACCCTGTGCACTAAAATTCAATTTCGTGAATGCTAATTTAAAAGAATTCGTTAAATATATTTATGGTTTTCACTTTAACAATTTTTGCATCTGAAAAAATATGCAAAATTATGTAATTCTGTTTGAATAGTTTCTCAAAATGCCGAGTGTTGTAAATATAAATAGTTACATTAATTTTACACTTTATAATATCTTTCTCAACATTTATAATTTTATAAAAATAAATGTAAGAAATACTATAAAAATTGTAAAAATTTAAATTTCTTAAATGAAAACAGCAATTTTGATTTATTTCTAACTTTATTTTCTGATTTAGTTTTGATCTAAAGTTAAGTAATACATTCATTGAATTTTAAAGCAAAATTATATGGTGAAAATATATATCACTACATAGTGGCAGCATAGTGTATGTTTATGAGTTTAAAATTCTTAAATTCTTTTTCCAAAGGTTTAAGCGAATACTCAAACATTGTCCATTAATTGCATCCATTCCAGAATTTTTGCCGGAGATTTTAATTTGGTTTGTGAATTTTTAAGAATTATAATTATATGATTATAGAATCTAAATCACTTTAGCAAATACTTTTACTAAACCTGATTAAGCTAATTCTTGTGTTTTTAGTGAATTTAAAATTTGAATATTCTTACTTATAATTTCGGGGCAAAGGATGCCTGATGACTGAGATGTCCAGCTAATCAGGAACCCTTTGAATTTAAAAGAAACATTGTTGATCAACATGGTGATCAATGTGTTTCAAAATGCATTTTATATATTCACTATATAATTAAAAAAGAATATGAATAATTTTTGTTAAATATGGATAATTTTCTTCATTTCTATTGTAGATTTATATTTTAAAAATCAATGGATGTCACGATGGACATTGTTTGAAGTATTTATATAGCCCCATGCGGTATTTGTTTCTATAAACAGATATTTAAATCATATTAGAATATTTCTATCCAAGTGTAAGTTCTGATAAGATCAATCCATTTTGCTGTATGGATGACAAAAATATTAGCTTAAGGAGTACTATGAAGTGAAATATCTAAAAGCTATTTTATTATGAACGCTTATATTTTTATTATGTTATATGCATATATATATTATTATACGCATATATTTATAATGAACGCTTATATCATCCAATGTATGAAAGCTTTATTATCATTAATGAATATAATTTTATTTTCTCACTAAAAGAACTTGATTTGCATTTGAAGACCTAAATTTTTAAAAAGTAACTTTATTTCGTGAGACAATATGCGAAAACCATGCTGTGAAAAATCACTTTTTTGTGAATAATAAGTTAAAATAACTCATCAACCTTATTTTGATAAAATCTTGTAGAGAGTTTTATTTCAAATGACACGGTTTGCAAGCAATATGTATTCTTTTCTTTATTATGGTTGCACAGCTAAGACTAGTATTGCGAAGTAATTAGCTTTTGAAACTATATTTTAAACTTTTTTAAAGAATTCCTTTATTTTATGAATGATATATAAATTCGGTTATTTTATGAATTTGTTATATTTTTTATGGTTTCTAACTTTATTAATTTCTACATATAAAGATAAGCTTGTATGTAAAAGTAACCTGTATGGATATGTGTAATGTATAAAATGTATAATCCTTTTGGAATGGGGTTAAAAGTTTATGTTGAATATTGCATATGTAAATGGTTACATGATCTCTGTATTGAACGAGATATTTCCAATCCTAATTAACGACTGAATTTAGATAAGTAATTCAGAAGGCATTCTCGCTTTTGTAGAATTAGAATTAATTTTTTAACCTGTATCTTAAACATATATTTTGGTGTATTAGTGTCTTATTTTTTATTCATGCCATATAGACTTGAAGCCTGTTGTATTTTTGTATTATAACAAAGATTAAAATTATTGCCATGTTAAAATGAATGTTATTTCTGTATTACATATTGGTTTCTGAGGTTTTCATTATTGAATTCATGTTTTGTGTTAAATTAAGTTTCAATTATAAAGAATACCGTCTACGTTACAGACATATATTTTGATAGTATTGACTCTTTCCTTTCCAAAGATGTCATTCCCCAATAGATCGTTATTGAGACTGCCAAGGCGTACTCCTCATGGAACGAAAAGTATATAAAACAAGTTTAAACATTCCCAAAATTTGTGAAAAACAAAATTTAAAAAAAAATTTATCCCTAACAATTTATATTTTGAAATGCATAACTATAAATTAAATAGTGTTTCATTGCAAAAAATTTCAGATTTAAATCAAAACATAAGGATTTAATAATATAGAATTTATAAAATTGCGTGAAATTCTACAGCACGGGACTGTCAAATATTTTCTTATGGGTATTGAATCATTCAAAATCTTTCATTTTGCTTCAGAGGAAATTATTCAAAATAATTAAATTGTTGTACATTTTAACCCTCGAATAGTTGATTTCTTTTAGTCATTATTTAGAAGTAATGTTTTCATAAAGTTCGATTATTTTTCAAACGACGCGGATTTTTATTTAGGTGCTGTGCTTACTTATAACAGCATAAGGTAAATCAGATTTTTGATCGTAAAAATAAGTGTTAACTCTTGAAAATAGCGTCCATAAACAGTGAGAGGGTTAAAATATATGTTGATAAATATTGCAATTCTTGTGAATTTACTGCATATTTCATTTAGTTGATAAATTTTAATGCATATTTTTAATCTTAATGAAATATTTGAATTTTAATAAGAGTAAAATATTTTAGTAAAACTAAACATTTTGTCACATGCAACGTTCCCGGTGTGTTTTATGTTTCAAGTATGTAAGAATATTCTTTCTAATTATGCAAAATTTTAACAATAAAAAAAATGGAAATAAAATGCCACTGTATTCTATTCTTTTATTCATTTTATGCGTGTTTTGTCTTATGATCTATTCAAAGATTCCATTAAATTTTGTGCTAGTCATTTTATTTTTAAACTATTTAATACCGAATGATTTTTAAAGGTATACATTTTAAATAATTTTCAAATATTGGAAAGATAAAATATCCTAGTATAATGTTTCAAATTTAAACGATATTTAATAATATCTTTTTCAAAATAGGGAAGCAAAATGCCAGATTTTATTTTCAATGGCATTGTTCAATTTGTTTTAATGTTGTCACAATGACATCTTTAAATTTGCAAAACTATTTTAATTGTTTTTCTGTTTACTGTAATGTAAATAAAGAATACATACTTGTTATATCGCCATTTTGTCTAAATTACGGATGATGAATTTAATTAGTGATTAAAATTAATTATTCCTCATTTATTTTATGCGTCTATAAACATAATAAAATTTCCTTCATCAATAAAATTTTTGTATACTATTCTATTACCATATTAAATCGCATCAAAATGCACAAATTCTTTAAAACAAAACCGTGAACCCATCCATTTTCAAATACTCAAAGTATTAAAACAACAATAATAAAGTTGATGATAAAATCAAAAATTAATGCTCTTTCCTTTCTAATTTAAATTCTATAATTTTACATTTCTATGAGTCTCTTTCCTAATTTGTTTTAAACATACAACATTTCGGTATAAAGAAATTCCTGCTATAATTTCGTTTTCTTGGAGGTATAAATTTTATTCAGTAAAACTTAGTTTTTATTTTTTTTAAATGTTTTTAACTGGGCTTTTCCCTTTCCGAAATTTTTTATCAGTATTTTCACAATATTTTATACTTCTGCAAATTCCTCGAATTTGTACCACAGTATAAACTTCTTACTTCCAAGCGCATTTTAAAAGTTTATCTTGAGTTTGGACAAGCTGTACCAAATCTATTCAGCTTTCATAAGTCTCATTAGTCTATTTGGGCTGATTTGTTGGGCCAAGTGTTCAAAAAAGGTTGAATAATCTTAATTTTGTTGTAAGGAGGCGTAGCAAATTAAGTTAATACACATGCATTATTTTGTACGTTCCAGGCCAATAGCGAGGACCGAAGGGATGCATGTCTAAATACTAAAGGAGGGTGAATATTTTGTCACGCACACTCCTATTCGTATTAAATAATTAATTTGTATCAAAATAAATGGTTGGAATTCAATTTCCAGAAATCTTTTTATTATAGAATTTGATGGTTGTTAGAGAAAGCAGCTTTTACAAAATGATTAAATGAGCCACGGTGATATTTTAGCTGTGGCATTCAAGTTAAAAATTAATGCTCCATGTAAAGTGCTAAAATAACTATTTTTTTTAAATATGGAAACATAGATGAAATTTAATAAATTCGCACCTCTAATCTGAATAATTATAGAATTAAACTTAAATATTATGACATTGTCTTTTTAAAAAAAAATTTTAATGTTATATTTAAACAGCAGATATAACATGCACAAAGGACTGAAGAAGGCTTGTGGTAAGATTCTAGTTTTAGGTCAAAGGGTTCCGAAATCCACTTCCAATAAAAATTCCTTTTTCATGCATTAATCTAAATGTTAATATGGTCTTAATCTTGATCTTTGCATCACATTTAAATTTAAAAAGTTATCTTTTTAATGATACCAATTTAATTGTCTTGCAAACTCTGATTTTTGATAATTTATTATATATAATTTTTGTATTATTTAACCTTGAATGGTTTTCAATACTACATTGAAATTTGAATCTTTGCTGTTTCATCAAGGATTCAATTCCTTGATTTTATTTCTTTTTTGAAGGCTAAGAAAGAAAAACCATGTTCGTTACTGTGCAGTTCATTTGTGGAATAAGAGAATGGATAACGCGTTTAAATAACGCAATTTTAAATAGAGTAACCTGATATTTATAATGGATATATAATGACGTAGAAATTAGTTCTATTCAGAAGGATCATGTACGCAATAAGCAGGTAAAAGATTATTAAAATAACGCAGTTACAATATCTATCGTAATGTGACACTTGAAAATGCTTTGTTGAATAATTGAAAACATCAAATTGCCTATTGGACATTTATTAGAAATTAAACAGAAATTGCTTTATCAATTGGTCGCGAAAGATGACAAATAAGCAATAATTCAGGAAGACATTTTGAGCCAAAGATTTCTGCAAAATCTCTGCTAATAACTATCATATTTATTTTCTCCCCGTGTACAAGCAGTTAATGTTAATTTCGATACTTTTATTTTTCTCTGTTTATATTTGGATGGGATGGGGGCAAAAAGTTTTTTGTGAGTTCCAAGGCTATACGGAGTGACAAAAAAAGAAAGAAAAACATTTTCTATAGTTAGGAAGAAATTTCAATTCAAAAAGCTTAAGACTCTCTGCATTAAAATATTTAAAAAATTATTTTTAACTAACTATTGATAAATGCGCCAAAATAACTGTCTAATATCAAATTGGAACGGTTCATACAAATTTATTATGTCCCATAAGCTGCAATTTTACTCTTCTTTCATTTCCTTTTAATTCCTTTTCTTTTGATACATATCCCGTAAAACTTTTTTTTAAATCCAAAAGCAAAAGAAATGCTGAATTTTAATCTGAAAATGAAATATTCTGAATATAAAATTTGAAAATAATATCAAAATTAATGCTAAAAATGTACATCTATGTAAATTTTTATTCAATATTTTCCTTTTTTTTTCCTTAAATTGATCTTTGTACAAATTAGTGTTCAACAACCATTCTTCATAATCTATTTGTACTTTTAGATATTAAGATTATCGAAACTTATTTAATTCTTTCGAGATTAATATTAAATGTAACCTATTTTTTTTTTAATCAATTCGAAAAATGCATTCGATTTATACTCTAGAAAATACAAACATGATCAAAATTTTGGATGTTTGCAAAATTTTCTGTCATATTTAAACTCTTCGTTTAAAAGAATACAGTTTCTTTTTTCGCTTTTTTATTGCACAGATATAAAAAATATATAGTAAAGGAACTATATACGGCTTGATTTTAAATTTGTGGAGTTATCTAGAAAATTTTAACTATCTAAGAACAGGAAATGAAATATTTTTTTGAAGTTGAAGATTTTAATGGAACCGAGCAATAACTTCAAAAACAATGCAAGCCCAAATAAAATTTAATTATATAAGAAAAAACTAATATATTATTATTAATAAATGGTTTTAATCACTGTATTATCACAAGCATAAAAAAACAGAAGGACTGGAATAAATTTTTACGACTTCGTAATTTTTTTAAAAATATTACACAAAATAGTTTTTTAAATTGTTTATTAGATAATAAAATTTTAAAATAAATTAATTTTTATATTATGTTTAATATAATAATAATTATGATAATTCAATTAGAAAAACTAATTTTTGTTTTTACAACTCTTTTCTTAAATGAAATAATTTTTCTGATAAAAATGATATAATTTGATTATCAATGGCCCTAAAATTAGTATCAGAAATTTATTTTCAAATTTTTCTCAAAGTTCAGACGATTTTTTAAAAATATTATATACTTTACAATTATAAAAATTAGAACTTGAAATTTTATTTTTAAATACATTATGATTGAGCAGAATTTTTTTTTCTTTTTTGTGAAATAAATATATGTTGTATTCGATCTTCTAAATTCTTCAAGCAAGAAAATTACGCACTATATTTGAAAATTATTTCTCATAATGACATTGTATCGAATTTTTCCAAATATCAAAAGCATTATGTCTCTAACATTCTTCTTAAATTAGCCCCAAATGGCTTCTTCATTTGTCAAAGATCAGACGAAAAATATAAAGGAACTAATAAGGAATTCTTCTATTTAATTAGATTGATATGGGGTGTCACTTGAAAATTCCACTCCTCAAGTAATTAAATTTTAATTCTAAATCTATTTAAAGTGATGAGTTCACGTGCTTTAATTATTTTATATTCAGTCTTATTTCTCAGAGAGTGAAATTTAATTAGGAATCTGCTTAGTGATTACTGATTATTCTGATTGGTTTCCTTGATGTTTATTGCTTCTTGGTGCTCTTTATTTTTTAATTTTCCAACAACACAATTATTTCCAACATATGCGAAATATTTCAACGGAAAAAAATATTTGCATCAGTTTCTAAAAATAGAAGATAAAATTCATTTTGCCTCCAGAACTGTTTTATACTAAAACATTCTTGAAGCCGAAGAGAAGATAGAATCTCATTTTTATTCCGTCTAAATATTCTCCAGCATTATCTGACTTTTTTTTATATGTGCTTTCTGGATCCTCTCTTGGCTTCTCGTCCGAATTCCTAAACTCAAGATACTTAATCTCCAGGACTGCACAAATTATATGGATATTAACATGACATTGAGATCAAATATTGATCCTGTAGGAAAATAAGTGACTGTTTTCCTCATCAGATTAACACTATGTTTAGTAGTTTTATGCCCGCTAACAATAAAAGGTCTTAAATACATATGGATTTAACGAACCCGGTGTATAAAATGATCAGCCTAAGCAAATTTTATAAAATTACTTACTTTGAAATTACTTTAACTTTTTATGAGTTATATTCGCCTTTTGAGATTCACAGTGGTATAGGTCCGAAATTTATCAACTGACAAAAAGCGTTTCTAAGATCATTTTATTCAGTATAGTGCATGTCGTAAAATGCATCTGTGGAGGAATTATAATAGTTTATCATTATTTAAAAGAATTTGTAGAAGTATCAGAAGTAAGAAAGAATCTAAAAGTTGAAAATAATGATTCAAGCACAGAACTAAGGATGCCAAAAAATCTTAAAACATTGACAGAAATGATGTTGAACTTTAACATGTTGATGTTTGAACAGTTTTTAACCAACTATTTAAAAGTTTTAAAATGTTTACCTTACTTCTGTTATGGAAAGCACATACGGAGGAATAGTGAGAATTTTACGGAGATTTTTCTCAATGTGGTTAACTGCTCCTCATAAAATAGGATGACAGAAGATGAAAAGTAAGGTCAACGATTGGGCCAACTTGTGGCTAGGGGCCTACCACCTCAAAGAGGATGTCAGTTGGAGAACAGCTAAGTGATATAGAGGGATTATGATTAAGACAGCAGTCGATCACAAAAAATCTTGCTGATACAGCTTCGTTCAGTGATGGAAAGAAAGATAACACAAGAAATACATGTCGTATTCTATATACAAGCAACCGATATATTATTCCACCGTTTTAGCAGGTAAAAAAATATTCATTTAGATTCGCGTTGGTGGTCTTAACCAAAAAAGCGTGTGGGTTTGTTTGTTCTTTTTTCAAGATCTCTGTGATACATAATAGTAATATTTGCTACATAGGTTTATTTTGTATATGTTCATGGGCCTAAGAAATTCATATCTTTGAAAATAATCTGAAGTTTTGAGAATTTCTTTCATTTGAACAAGAACTGAAAGGCTTATCTTTACGAGCAGTACAGATATTGCGTTCGATGATATTTCTATCTGTGTACAGACTTTTATAACTGCTGCACTATAAAATCATTAGAGTTACACTAACTTATTTATATAAGTACATTGTCAGTTATATTCATTCTCCTTGCAATAAGTTAGCTCGCTTATCTATTTATTTTTATTTCCATTTATGTGAGATTAGATTCCCTCTCATTAAAAAAAGAATGGATAATCCAAAAGATGGCGAAAAGAAACTTCACGTCTTATTCTTTGATCTAAAAAAACTCGCATCTAAAAGTTTTTTTACTAGCTATAAGTTAATAATTTATGAATAATTATTTGAGATATTTATTATGATAACTCAATAGCATTTATATTTTTCAGTTAATTTTCAAACATTTTAATTAATTAAAATTTTAGGAATACCCTTTCATCTGTTTTATCAATTATTTTATTTATCTAATTATTTATTTTTTGAAAATTTCATTTTCTTTGATATTTAATGTCAAAGTGTTAATAATCAGAATAACGATATATCAAACTTGCTAAAATGCTATCTAAATATGAGGATTAAATGATTGATGCAAAATGTATTGCAATATTAATTGCTCTACATTTACATAAAGCTGAAGACTTTTCTTTTCTGATAACTTAACATAAGGAATTGTTTTGGTGCATTTCAATTACTTTTCAATTATTTTTTTTTTCTCCTTTCGGAAGACTGTAACAAAATACGTGTGTTTTATAATGCAAAACTGAATCATCTCTAAATCGGTGAGAAATAAATCATTTATAGCAAAAATTTAATTTTAGAAAAATGCAATATTTTTAATTTTCATTGAAGCACTATAAGATGAATCTTGCAATATATTTTTTGAATTGAATCTTCGTTGCGTAACTTTTTACCAGCCGTCAGAATCTTTTATTGTTTTTTTTATTATTATTATTAAAGATCGACCTTCATTTCCTACAAACAACGATAGTAAAAATCTAATATATCTCACTCGTTACAACAATAGATTGCAACCCAATTTCCTTTATTAAATTCTTTATTTAAGAAAGATCAAAATTAAATTAATTCACAATATATAGTTTCATAGACAAGATTTCAAAGCAGAAATCAATTATTATTTTTACATTTAACTCGTTTTAATTCGTCCTTAAAAAAATCTAACCGAGGAAGAGAATCTCATAAAAAAACACAATTATTGATAATTTCTGAATTTTGGTTAGTCTGCTTAGACTTTCATGCCCCCCCCCCTCCTCTTTCTATGTCTCAGGTGAAGTTTATTGAAAAGATCAAATATTCTCCAAGAGAAAGTTGCGTGGGATATTATTCCCGAACACGTTTTGGCGCCGTTTCATGGTGACGACTTGACCATATATCGCCAGACGCGGAACTATCCCTTTAATGACTAGACGCCCGATACTGGATTGATTTATTTTGCCTTTATTTTTTCAGCCTTTCTTTTTTTCCATCCTTTTTTTTTTCTCCCAGATCAAGATGAAGCTGGAATAGTTGTGAAAACTGGATGCTGTAAATCTTCCGAACGTTTCTGCCAAAGAAACTATTAAGCTCACTTTTGGTAATATAGGCTCAGGGAACGCAGGCTGCAGTGATTTAGTGCGGACGTTTTCCGAGCCATTGAATTCCATTCGATCTTTTTAGTTATTAGGAAGGCACATTAACCAGAGCTTACCATTTCTAAATGGTTTGTTGTTAGTAACGGCAAAAAGATTAATTTTATGTAACGACTTAACCACATTGTAATCGATGAAGGAGTGAATAAGAAAGGAATGAAAATGGTAGATACTTTTTTTTAAATTCTTTTGGAAAAGATGTTTGATTTTTTTGAAAGGAAGAAAATACAAATACAAATACAATGAAACTTTTTAATAGCATAGCTTGTTTATACATTCTTTTTCTTTAATAATTCAATTCCTTCTTCATTTGAATTGATTTTAATTTTAAGATAACTTTTACAGTGACATAGGTGTTCAATAATGCTGTGTAATCCGTGTGTTGTATATTTTGCCAGTGTTCCTTCCATCGGAACTATTAAAATGGGCTTTTATTACCTTCGCAAATATAAGTCCTGGGCTTATATTACCGAAAGTAATATAAGCCCAGGATCTCCTACAGTGATTTGATGGTAATATTCCAGATTCATAAAATACCAATGACTATTATTTTATTATGGGACATTCAACATTGTTGAACATTAAACCAGAGATTACCATTTTCAAACGATTTGTAAAAGAAAGATAACTTTAGAATAATTATATAGGTCGAATCAAATACAATGTAATCAATAGAAGATTTTGCTATAAAAGAATTGGCCTAGCTCTTATTTTCCTTTATCCTTTTGATAAACATTTTTGTTCCATTTTTTTTTCACTATAAAAAAATACAAGTACAATGAACCTTTAAGTTTTAGCCCTTTAAGCCATTTCGTTATAAAATCATTTGCATTGGTTTTTATAAACTTTCATTATTTCACTGTTCAGAACATTATAGTGACGCAAATATTCGATAATTTTGTGTATGGGTGCTGATTCTTCGACAGTTTCTACTGCTAAATTACCTTTTATTAATATATGCTCTTATATATATATTTAATACATGCTGACTAAAATATTAATCTTCTTACATACAAACTATTATGGGGACAATTCTGTTTTCAGTTAGAATAATAGTTTACGAAAAGAATTCCAAATGTTCAAATCTTTTAGACAATAGTCCGCAGAAAGGAAGGTTTTTATTTTTTCAAATATACTGTATAGAAAATGTATAATGATCGTCACAAAATTCTAACTCTAGATTCTGACAAATCTCCACATTTTAGACCTCCCTGAATTCGGAAAAACACATTTTTAGAAAATTTCTGTCTGTCTGTGGCAAAGTTATCTAAAACAAATGCTTTCAGTTAGATTTATGAAATTTAGAATACAGTCTTTCACCAAATTTGCAGATTTCTATCAAATTTTAAACACAATCCGTTCAAAGGAATTCTCTCTGCCCGGCTGTTCGAATATAAATTAACATAATAACTACAAAACGAAGATAACTAGATGAGTAAAATTCGGTACACATATTTACTATGCATATTGTAGACACCCATCAAATGTTGAGCCACACCCAACGAGTGGTTAACTGTCTGTCGGTCTGTACTTTCTGAAAAATATAAACGCGATAATTCAAAAATACAATGAGATATATTATAATAAAATTTGATGTGGAATTTTGTGATTACAGGTGTAGCTTTTTAATAAATATTTACTTCAATTGGTTGGAAAAAAACGCATCTATAAAACACAGATTCGATTTTCGAATGCTAGTAACCTCATGGCAATGCTTAACAGCCAAATAACTCGCCAAGGATGACACAACAGATTCAGTAAAAATGCTATATTCATGCCAAAGGTGAATATTTCGTAACAATTGTACGCCTGTTCCATGCGATGCGTTCCCTGCTATAACATTTTATTAGAGAATATACGAGAAAATTTCTAAGAGACCATTCCCTCTAGTCGGATCTTGAATAGATTAGATTTAATAAAATGCTTAAAGAGCCATATGTATATAGTGAATTCTACATAATTTTATCCAACTACGGATCATGCAATCTTGTAGACAAAAATCTTGATAGTTAAGAGTAGAAGCCAAATATGAATAAAAGGCTTAAAAATATATACATAATGAATTTCGAATTCGAAATACTATGTCTTCATGTGATCCGGGAGAGTCTGATTTGTAGGACGTTGGATTCGCATCTCTTGGGTTGCGAGTTCGAACCCCGCCGGCCGAAGACTCTCCATGTATGTGGTTGCTGGTGCACTTATAAATCTTTGGCGGTCACAAAGTCCGCCATGTTGAGAGTAATACCACTGGGGGTACTGGTTCAGGGGTGATCGTTCTCTGATTCAGGTCTAAATTACGGTCTGTGAATGAGTGAATGAAATGCATGAATGAAGTCCGTCCCGTAAAAAGGGTTGTGATGTGTGTGTAGCTAAATCGCACTCTTGGCCCTAGATGGCGCTACTGAAAAAAACAAGAGACGTACCCTTGATTTAAAATCACTGCCTTCTAAAGTCAGTGGGCTTATCTATAACAAGTGCCATTAGAAACAACCACAACATATCTTCGTGTTCTGGAAGCTTCATTAGTAAAGTAGTTTATGGACGTTGTTAATAATCCATTGGGTCCCAATAAGGCTTGAATGTCTGTGTAATAAAAGTGCAAGTTGAGCCTTTATGTGTCTCATCATCAAAGAAACTTATATCGTGTCTCATTTAATTAACTTTGCATTGTAATAAAGCCTTCCTAATTGTCTTTCTTTATTATAACATCTTGCACAACTACAACAACAAAATGAATAAATCAGAGAATCGAGAAATAAACTTTAAAAAATGTTGAAATTTTTATCTGTTATTTATTCATGTAATTTCTTCTGGTATATTGTTTTACACCTTAAGTTCCTAAAAGTAAGGTTTCTTTTTTTCTGAACTCATGATCATCCTTTTTTTCGTTTTAATCCAGATGTATCTGTCATTGACATGATTCAACCATTTTGAGAAAATATATTTCAGACAATTTTATCTAATAATTTATTTTCCTCTATTAAAACTTATATTCCATATTAGACTATTTTTATCATTCAGTTTAGATCCTATTCAACGGTCCAGAACAAAGCATGAGGCTTCTGCTGTGAATTGCAATCGCTTATTGAAACACTAAATAACCAGTGATCTTCTGAATACTCAGATTAGGTAAAGCTTAAGCAGCTTAAATTCTAATTCAGTATTGTATTTCATAATGTATTATATCCATCGTTTAAAGGATGAATAGATAAATTCTTCTTTTGTCAAGCGTTAAGTTTTGAAAAACGAAGAAAGGATTCTGGTCTCATCGCGTTATTTCAGGTAAATTAAAGGTCATTTAGAAATCATTATAGCCACACAAAAATGAATCATTGAAAGTAAAACTTAAATGTTAGAGAAGTTACATTTTTATAAGGAAATGATACATCATTAAAAGTAAAAATTTTATATTTTCGTCTTTCGTTCATTTTTCTGGCAGTATTTGAATACGAACAACTAAGGTAAACTAAATAGTTTCATATTTTCAAAATTGATGTCAAGAGATTTATTCAACTGTCGTCACTGATATGATACATAAGAAGTCTAAATGTCAGAGTCTGCGGAGTCTTGAAATTATTGTTCAGTCAAGAATCGACAGTACAATAATTTTGCTAATATATGAGTCATTGGCTGATTCTTTAAGATAATTTAAACCTTTCAGAAGCCGTGGGAAGTATGCTTCCCACCAAATTTCTCAGTTTTGTATGAAATTATGTAGACTGGCCCAAGTTCTGACAAATTTTATGATTAGACAAAATCTTAGACGTTTCAGTTCCTTATCTCACATACAATGGTGTATCTTGATTTGTTTCTTAATTACTAATTAACCATATTAATTAATTAGTAAAATAAAATTTATTTAATAAGCTAAATTAATCACTTTACTTAAGCCAATCTTAATCCTAAAACTATTTTAATATACCATGACTAGCAAAAAATGGCCTTTTAAAGAGTTAAGGCATTATTCCAACAATTCAAATAATACAAATAAGATTAAAGTGACAAAATTTCAATTCTGTAAGAAAATAATAAACCATTAAAATAAAATTTTTATAGCTTCGATTTTGGGTATTTCTATTGAAACATTTGAATAAATAACAAGTAGGTCAAATTAAACAGTTCCGTATCTTTGAAACTGTTGCTTAAAGATGTAAACGACTATCAACACTGATGTGGCAAATAAATAGTCTAAATTTTAGATTCTGCAAGACTGGAGACTTTGCTAGCAAAATAAAACATTATTTTTTATTGAAAAGTAATTTTGCCATCATAGAAGTCTCTGATTACTTTACTGTTTAAGTAAACGAAATAACATTTTGAATGAAGATAGTTCAAAGTATGATTATAATAATAGTATGTAAAGCATCAGTTTAGTCCTCACAGTTACGGTTAAATTAATAAAATTACATTTGGCTACAATCTCTTTTTCTTGGCATATAATTTTCATCGCAAATGATATTAGAACAGCAACTGCAGCACGAAAAAGGCTGTAGAAATAGTGAGGCTAAAAAAGATGAAAACAATCAAATCCAGCTGAAAAATGTTTTATTATATTTCACAATTTCAAATTCTAGCTTTCACAAAAGATAATACTTTCATCAAAAATGGAAATTTTCTGAAACTTAATAAAATATTTTGCTTCTCCGCCACTCCATATATTATTTAATTATGTGGAAGATTTAATTACAGGCATTTTTGAAAAAAAAAAAGCTATTTCACTTCGAAACACTCGTTAGCTAATTAAATTCGAAGTTAATTTAATCAGTTAACTTAGGAACACCTTTTCAGATTTTTACCACAAATATAATGAGGCATAAAAGTTACTTTTTGAAAGCGAGTTCATGAACGTAAGCGTTTATCTTTGCATCGTTGCAAAGTTCGGAAGGAGTTGGCCTTTCAGCTGTTTATTGTGATTTTTCACTGCGATGAAAGACCTAAAACAACTGATTCTGCTTAGAAGGGCGGATTCGGAGATGACAATCTGATTCATTGAAGAATGATTGCTCAGATTTTAATTGAAATGGCGACAATTTTTAATCTCTACTGATACAAATTCGATAATTTTGGACCCCTTTTCTGCCAAAAAAAATTTCAAATCTTTGTATTAAACATTTTGATAAGATCTGAACGTGGGAGACTAATATACGAAAACAAAGCTGAGGATACTGGAAGACATACTGGCTGAAGTATGTCCCGGTGCCATCCGAAATTATTCTTCATCTTATCAGTGTAAGAGTTTTGGAAAAAAAGCAGTATCTTTGTGTCAGATTTCTTCAGCTTAATGCAAATCTACACAATATATCAATGTCTTTGTTCCATCTCCCTATTTCATTTATTGATTATTACATTTGATCATTGGAGAAACAATTAATGGTTTGGAAAGATATCAAACAGAAACGCTTCTTTTTTCTCTTTTTAATTCTTCGTTTAACTTAACAAAGTTAATAAAATGAATTAGATATCTTATAATTCTTGAACTCTGTCACAAGATGCTACAGGAAAGATGAATTCTTTTAAATAATTGAATTACTATTTTTATATTGTCAAGTTTGTACACAGAAAAATCAATTACATTATAAAAATCAAGAAGAAACAGCAATTGTATTACGAGAGCATAATGAATAAAGTAAATAAAAATTTGACATATTTCTTTAATTTAATAGCAGATAATCTTGTTCAAGTATACAAAAGTAATTACAAAATAGTCTAATGATTCTTCTATGTTTAATTTCTTGTTAAAATTAGAAAGATAAATCATTTGTGTATATTCACACAATGGATTATGATCTTGAAATTTGTGAACAATTCATGAAGATTTCATAAGGTAGTTTTGTTCTCTTATAAATTTTACATACAATTCTTATATTTATTATGAACTAGCCACCTTTAACGACTAGCTGCTTTACCTGGAGTATTGTTGCATTATTTCCAATTAACAATTTCTAATACATAACTTAATGTTCAAGATTATTACCAGAAAAGACTTTTAAGCATTAAATTGTGTCACAACCATATTATTTTAATAGATTTACTTATATTCTTTTCATTTTGTATATTATCCATTCTAATAGAGTCAACTGTCATGACATTATGACGCTATTAAAAACTTATCTTTCAGGAAAAACTATTTTCTTTCGCGACATTGTCACTTTTCTTTCCTTTTTCTTATTACACTGCTTTGGCGCCCAGCTGCTTCGACAGGAATTTTAGTTGTGTTTACCTTCACTTATTTCTCTTGTAAGTAACTTCACGTTCAAGATTCTCACAAGAGACAATTTTTAAGAATTGAGTTGTGACAGTCATTAAACCCGCATTATTTCAATAGCCTTACATATGTTCTATTCATTTTGTTTATGATCCGACCTAATAAAGCCTAGCCCCATAACGACACTGTGCTATTCATTTATCTTTTAAATCTCACGGTATTGTGACATCAGCATTAGATGACACTGATTTCAAACAGGGTTTTTCTTTTTCAGTTTTCAACAATTGGAAAAAAAATCATGTGAATACTTATTTGATGAAACAATAAATAATATCTGGGTTTCAGGTCAAAATGCAATCTATTGTTGGAAATTAAGCAAAAAAAATATTTTAAAAATTGCAAAATTCAGGAAGAATATTGCAATTTTGTCAATTGTGTCATTAAAAATATGCAATGTCTTAAATTTGAAAGATATTGAATATCTCTAAATTTATCTAGGAAACACACCGGAATTTAGCCTAATTTTTAATTAATTAAAATTTTAAAATTTTCATTCAGAAAAGCACTTCCCATCTTCCAAAATGTATATGAGCCAAATTTCACGTCAATTGATTCGACCGCTACATTCGTCCAGTATACACACAGAGAGATAAATAGATACATACACACATTCATCTTTATTATTAGTAGAGGGATAGAGATTGCACGCCCATTTAAAACAAATACTTAGTAATATCATGAGTCCTAGGAATCAAAATGCATAAGGAAAAATTATTCGCATTTCTTTTATTAAATGCGAGTTTTACCTACTCATAAAAAAATTAAATAGTTGGATGATGCTACTTTCTCTCATTTCTTACTAAACTCTAACCAATTTATTTATTTTTATGAGGTTATAAAATAAAACATGAGCTTGAATGTCTTGAATTCTTTTGGAACATGCCTTAAGGTTGTTTCATTCTCCTACATATTCCATACACGATTCCTGTATTTATTGTCAAATGCACGGACTCATAAGACGAACACTTCGTCAAGTCAAAAGGAAAGCTTTATAACAATTCCGTTTTGGGAACCCAATGAATAAAGACAAGAGAATTGTGCATATTCTCTGATTCAACAAGGAATGAATTAATTCAGTCTAACCAAACATTCAATGTAATTTGAATGCCCTTAATAGCGACTACATGAAGCAAAAATTGAGAATGGAATCTAAAATGTCACAATTGAAATAACCATATTTACCACCACTACCCAATCCTCTACATCATTCAATTGGAGGTAACTCTACCACACAGCATCACTATACACATTAATAAAGTGAGAAAATGTTTGATTATATGGCGACCTCTTATCCAAGAATCCTTGTTGGAGTACATGTCAAGTATAAAAAGGAATTAAAATAATCGGAGGATTATGCAATCTTCTCAACATTTATAACTTCATAAATTCAAAAGATCTTTGAAAGTACAAAATTTGGAATACTTCTTCCTATTACTATCCATTATCGATAACTTAACAAGTACATTATGGTTAATTTTTCCACTTTCACAAACACATATTGAATTTCAAGACATAGGCTCAAGTATTAAATGGCATTAAAAGCATTTAAAGGATTACTTTAATTTCATTTAACGTAAATCTAGTCTTCCATTTCTTTTTAAATTTGACAACTTGACAGTCTTTTATAGTTTGAAACTATGGATTATGATTATAAAACTGTTAAACTCTTATTTCATTATCCTCTTCTTATATTTATTGAAAGTTGCACTTACACATAAGAAGAATAGTTTAATAACTTTTAGAATAATTCCATTTTGTGAACACAATGAATAAAGCGAAGAAAATTGCGCACATTCCTTTGATTCTGTGTGTGGTAAATCGGGTTAATGATAAAAAGGCTTTGTCTCGCAGATAAAAACACAGCAAAACAATAATTCCTTTATTGAAGTGCGTGAATATGAAGCGAAAAAAAGCTATTGTACTGGAGTTTCTGCCAGTGTTAAAAGAATGACTATGTAATTGGTAATAAAATTTATTGGCACGAGTTTGTTCCGATTTAACAACTACGTTTTATACCGAAGCCCTCAGAAAGACTGAGGACATAAAGCTATGAATTCGGTTGTTAATTCAGAAGCCTATTTCATGCTGATCCGTGCTATATTTGGGATGCTTATTGGTAGAAAATACCATAAAAATCGTCATAAACTGTTGAATTGGCGTGAAAGAAGCTTGAATGTGGAAATTGATATTTCCTTTTCCCCGTCTTTTTCTTTACTTATCTGGATACAGTTCTTTCTTTCTTCCTTTTCTTTACTGATTACTGATTCTTTTACTGATTAGTGAACAGAGCTTTCAAGAGATTGAAATCAATTTTTTTTTCTCTTTTTTTTCTTTTTGAGAAGAAAACTGCTTTCAATTTGCTGTTTGTTTGAAATAAGAATGTGGTAACTGATAGTCTGAAAATGAAAATGATTGTTTCTTTTTATTTATCTTTTAATCTTTTATGACAATGCAGATCTGTTACAGATTGGTAAACACAATTCTTAAAATGTGAAAATTGATTTTTTTAAGGAAAGGAATTACTTTAATTTCTCATAAATCAAATTTTTTCCCTAACCATCAAATTTATATTTTCTAGCATACGAAGCCTACAAAGAAAAAATAGCACACCTATTGAAATATTCTTTGTTCAGGTTTTGATGAAATTCTACATTTCAAACTTCGCTGAATAAAAAACAAAAATCCCTTTTGGAAATGTTTGTCTGTACTATGAAAGCATAATCTAAGAATGCAGCAAGTTAGACGAATGAGTATCGTAATATTTTATTATGTAATCTATACTCCAAAACTGTATACAATTATCAGTTTAAATTTTCAATTTTTCTTTTTTTTATAATTTTATTGCTTTTATCATATATTTTATATTTGTTATTCTGATTTTATTTTATTGTGTCATGTACTTTATCACTTTTCATAATCTATACTATATCTATTTATAAAAGTGGATATTTTTTTTTCATAATTTTCACCTATAGGTCTTTTTTTAAATATAATTCAAATCATTTTTATAGTTCCATGAAACATTTAATATCGTGATTTTCTTCCATTATTGAAGGCATAGGAAGAACGATTCTGATATAATTTAAGGCCTGGATACATTTTGTTCATAATACTAAATTATACATTAGGTATTTGGTTGAAAATAAACACAACCAATGATTTTGTACAACTAGATGCTGCACTTTCGTCGAACTAGACCTAAAGCCGTCTAATAGAAAATTGAATAATTTTTTCCCTCACATTAGAATGTAATTTAAACAGCGTTATCAAAGATTTTTGGTTTTGTGCTAATATGTAAAAATATGGTCTTAATTATCTTCTCTAAAAGCATGCACTTTAAATATAACTTTTACAATATATATATATATATATATATATATATATATATATATATATATATAATACTTATGTTAAAAAATAAAAACAAATAATAATGATTTATGACATGATAATTTAATTAAAAGCCATACAATAAGGCATTTTCGTATAAGTTATTAACGAAATAAGTTATTATGAACAAATGTTTTGGAATATATAAACTGTATAAATGTGTATTAGCTTCTCACTTTATTCCAAGAAAAATAGGAAGAATTATCCTCATTTTCATTCTTTCAAAAGAATTTGGTTAGTTAAATTGAAGTGATTTTTCTTTTGATGAACGTTTTTATGAAAATTGATAATTAATTCCTCAGAGAACTTCGAAAATTGCGGAGTTAAAGATTACAAACTTCGCAAAACTCTAAGAGCTTTGGAAAATCTACAGAATGCTAGTTTTTCCGATTTGAAAAAAAAATAATAGGTTTCTTATTAAAATACAGAGAGAAATGTATTCAATTTAATTGATATATCCAGTTATATATTTTAATTGCTATGTTAATGCTATTAGGTTTTCAGAAATAATAATATGCAAATTGAAGCATTAGATTGCTTAAAAATTGGTTATTAATATATAAACTTCGATCGGATGGAAAAAACTAATTAGAGATTAAAGAAATTGCATTTTTTTTTCTTTTCATTTAAAAGATTTACGAAAATAAATAGATTATATCGTCGAAAGAAGATTATTCCGTAACACACCCTTTTGAAGCTGTTTGCAGTGAAGTCTTGTAATTACGAATAATTTTTTTTTATTTCTCTGTATTCTCTATAAAGTTTTATTAAATTTTTGTGGAATATTTAATTTAACATTGCTTGATACTGTTAAAAATTGTTTCCACCTCCACCAAGTCCGTAAACTCAACGAGGTCGTGTGTAGTGGGAGTACAGTATAAAACAATGAGCAGGCCTCAACAGCAAATGTCAACGTTTGTTAACACAGAACGTCGGATGAAGCTCTCAGAGAAAGAATTCGTTCAACAATTGGCGAGAGCTCAACTCAAATGTCTGCCTCCAGCTAGCCTTATAGCTTTTTATAGTTCTCAAGACACGGCAGAGAAGATTCTCGAACATTCAAGCATATATCAGCTCTTATTGGCTTTATCGCCAAAATTCTTGAAGATCCTAGTATCATCCATTTTGTCGCCAAAGTCGTCGAATTCATCGCCAATGGTCTCTAAATTTGTAACCAAGCCCTGGGATTACTGATCCGGTATCCGATCAGCAATATCCAAAAGAGCTGATCGAAAAATTGTCTTTTTCAATCATGGAGCCAACTATTCTGGGAAGCAACATTGCAGATTCGTAGCAATATTTTAATATCTCTCTTTTTTTTTTTTTTTTTGCTGGATTTTGATTTTCTCTTTTTATTCACAGAAAAAGTAATTAATTAATTTTGATTAATGAACATTTAGGACAAAAGACAAAAGATTTTGCCAAATATTTGAAAAATTGGATAATGTTGGTATTAAGGCAAAATATCAAATTTTAACTTTCTATCCTTTGGAAATTTCCAGATCGAGAAATTTACAAATATTTCTTTATAAATAGTTTCCCAGAATCAGTGAATTCTTTAAAAAAAA